>NW_027019640.1:2760112-3138048 GCF_013076305.1 Rhopilema esculentum
GGTAGTTTTGGTGAATTTTTGGCTCAAATACTGGAAATGGGAACCCCCGGACCTGCAAAAAAGTTCAAAAAATTGAAAATTTTTCAAAATTTTTTTTTCCTCGAAACAACCGAGAAAGTCTTAATTAACGTTACGAACACCATTTCGGGTAGTTTTGGTGAATTTTTGGCTCAAATACTGGAAATGAGGACTTAGTCATTTTTGAAAAATTTCATGACCCCGGACCTGCAAAAAAGTTCAAAAAATTGAAAATTTTTCAAAATTTTTTTTTTCCTCGAAACAACCGAGAAATCTTAATTTACGTTACGAACACCATTTCAGGTAGTTTTCGTGTATTTTGGGCTCAAATACTGGAAATGAGGACTTAGTCATTTTTGAAAAATTTCATGACCCCGGACATGCAAAGAAGTTCAAAAAATTGAAAAATTTTCAAAAAAAATCTTTCTACTAGTAACAACCAAGAATGATAAGAAAATACCTTTCTGACATGTTTTCATGACATTTGGCTCAACCTTCAAGTGATATCTGGAAAGTAGTACCTATAAGATAAAGTGATAGATCAAGATCAAGTATCTATAAGATCATAATATCTATAAAATCAAGTCATATCTATAAGATACATAGAATGTTTCAGACTAAAGTTTGAAAAAGCTAAAAGATTTGAAAATTTTTCAAAATCTTTTTTCCTCGAAACAATCTAGAAAGTCTTAATTTACATTACGAACACCATTTCGGGTAGTTTTGGTGTATTTTTGGCTCAAATACTGGAAATGAGGACTCAGTCATTTTTGAAAAATTTCATGACCCCGGACCTGCAAAGAAGTTCAAAAAATTGAGAATTTTTCAAAATTTTTTTTTCCTCTAAACAACCAAGAAAGTCTTAATTAACATTACGAACACCATTTCGGGTAGTTTTGGTGAATTTTTGGCTCAAATACTGGAAATGAGGACTTAGTCATTTTTGAAAAATTTCATGACCCCGGACCTGCAAAAAAGTTCAAAAAATTGAAAATTTTTCAAAATTTTTTTTTTCCTCGAAACAACCGAGAAAGTCTTAATTTACGTTACGAACACCATTTCAGGTAGTTTTGGTGTATTTTGGGCTCAAATACTGGAAATGAGGACTTAGTCATTTTTCAAAAATTTCATGACCCCGGACATGCAAAAAGTTCAAAAATTGAAAATTTTTCAAATTTTTTTTTTCCTCAAAACAGCCAAGAAAGTCTTAATTTACGTTACGAACACCATTTCGGGTAGTTTTGGTGTATTTTTGGCTAAATACTGGAAATGACACTTAGTCATTTGAAAAATTTCATGACCCCGGACCTGCAAAAAAGTTAAAAAATTGAAAATTTTTCAAAATTTTTTTTTTCCTCAAACAACCAAGAAAGTCTTAATTTACGTTACGAACACCATTTCGGGTAGTTTTGGTGAATTTTTGGCTCAAATACTGGAAATGAGGACTTAGTCATTTTTGAAAAATTTCATGACCCCGGACCTGCAAAAAAGTTCAAAAAATTAAAAATTTTTCAAAATTTTTTTTCCTTGAAACATTACAAAGTCTTAATCACATTACGAACACAATTTCGGGTAGTTTTGGTGTATTTTTGGCTCAAATACTGGAAACTTAGTCATTTTTGAAAAATTTCATGACCCCGGACTTGCAAGAAGTTCAAAAAATTGAAATTTTTCAAAATTTTTTTTTCCTCTAAACAACCAGAAATCTTAATTAACGTTACGAACACCATTTCGGGTAGTTTTGGTGAATTTTTGGCTCAAATACTGGAAATGAGGACTTAGTCATTTTTGAAAAATTTCATGACCCCGGACCTGCAAAAAAGTTCAAAAAATTGAAAATTTTCAAAAAAAATCTTTCTACTAGTAACAACCAAGAATGATAAGAAAATACCTTTCTGACATGTTTTCATGACATTTGGCTCAACCTTCAAGTGATATCTGGAAAGTAGTACCTATAAGATAAAGTGATAGATCAAGATCAAGTATCTATAAGATCATAATATCTATAAAATCAAGTCATAATCTATAAGATACATAGAATGTTTCAGACTAAAGTTTGAAAAAGCTAAAAGATTTGAAAATTTTTCAAAATCTTTTTTCCTCGAAACAACCAGAAAGTCTTAATTTACGTTACGAACACCATTTCGGGTAGTTTTGGTGTATTTTTGGCTCAAATACTGGAAATGAGGACTTAGTCATTTTTGAAAAATTTCATGACCCCGGACCTGCAAAAAAGTTCAAAAAATTGAAAATTTTTCAAAATTTTTTTTTTCCTCGAAACAACCGAGAAAGTCTTAATTTACGTTACGAACACCATTTCGGCTAGTTTTGGTGAATTTTTGGCTCAAATACTAGAAATGAGGACTTAGTCATATTTGAAAAATTTCATGACCCTGGACCTGCAAAAAAGTTCAAAAAATTGAAAATTTTTGAAAATTTTTTTTTTCCTCGAAACAATCTAGAAAGTCTTAATTTACATTACGAACACCATTTCGGGTAGTTTTGGTGTATTTTTGGCTCAAATACTAGAAATGAGGACTTAGTCATTTTTGAAAAACTTCATGACCCCGGACCTCGAAAAAGTTCAAAAAATTGAAAATTTTTCAAAATTTTTTTTTTCCTCTAAACAACCAAGAAAGTCTTAATTTACGTTACGAACACCATTTCAGGTAGTTTTGGTGTATTTTGGGCGAAATACTGGAAATGAGGACTTAGTCATTTTTGAAAAATTTCATGACCCCGGACATGCAAAAAAGTTCAAAAAATTGAAAAATTTTCAAAAAAAACTTTCTACTAGTAACAACCAAGAATGATAAGAAAATACCTTTCTGACATGTTTTCATGACATTTGGCTCAACCTTCAAGTGATATCTGGAAAGTAGTACCTATAAGATAAAGTGATAGATCAAGATCAAGTATCTATAAGATCATAATATCTATAAAATCAACTGATATCTATAAGATACATAGAATGTTTCAGACTAAAGTTTGAAAAAGCTAAAAGATTTGAAAATTTTTCAAAATCTTTTTTCTTCCAAACAATCTAGAAAGTCTTAATCTACATTACGAACACAATTTCGGGTAGTTTTGGTGTATTTTTGGCTCAAATACTGGAAATGAGGACTTAGTCATTTTTGAAAAATTTCATGACCCCGGACCTGCAAAAAAGTTCAAAAAATTGAAAATTTTTCAAAATTTTTTTTTTCCTCGAAACAACCGAGAAATCTTAATTTACGTTACGAACACCATTTCAGGTAGTTTTCGTGTATTTTGGGCTCAAATACTGGAAATGAGGACTTAGTCATTTTTGAAAAATTTCATGACCGCGGACATGTAAAAAAGTTCAAAAAATTGAAAAATTTTCAAAAAAAATCTTTCTACTAGTAACAACCAAGAATGATAAGAAAATACCTTTCTGACATGTTTTCATGACATTTGGCTCAACCTTCAAGTGATATCTGGAAAGTAGTACCTATAAGATAAAGTGATAGATCAAGATCAAGTATCTATAAGATCATAATATCTATAAAATCAAGTCATATCTATAAGATACATAGAATGTTTCAGACTAAAGTTTGAAAAAGCTAAAAGATTTGAAAATTTTTCAAAATCTTTTTTCCTCGAAACAATCTACAAAGTCTTAATTTACATTACGAACACCATTTCGGGTAGTTTTGGTGTATTTTTGGCTCAAATACTGGAAATGAGGACTTAGTCATTTTTGAAAAATTTCATGACCCCGGACCTGCAAAAAAGTTCAAAAAATTGAGAATTTTTCAAAATTTTTTTTTCCTCTAAACAACCAAGAAAGTCTTAATTTACGTTACGAACACCATTTCAGGTAGTTTTGGTGTATTTTGGGCTCAAATACTAGAAATGAGGACTTAGTCATTTTTGAAAAATTTCATGACCCCGGACATGCAAAGAAGTTCAAACAATTGAAAATTTTTCAAAATTTTTTTTTTCCTCAAAACAGCAAAGAAAGTCTTAATTTACATTACGAACACCATTTCGGGTAGTTTTGGTGAATTTTTGGCTCAAATACTGGAAATGAGGACTTAGTCATTTTTGAAAAATTTCATGACCCCGGACCTGCAAAAAAGTTAAAAAAATTGAAAATTTTTCAAAATTTTTTTTTTCCTCAAAACAACCGAAAAAGTCTTAATTTACATTACGAACACCATTTCGGGTAGTTTTGGTGAATTTTTGGCTCAAATACTGGAAATGAGGACTTAGTCATTTTTGAAAAACTTCATGACCCCGGACCTCGAAAAAGTTCAAAAAATTGACAATTTTTCAAAATTTGTTTTTCCTCGAAACAACCAAGAAAGTCTTAATTTACGTTACGAACACCATTTCGGGTAGTTTTGGTGAATTTTTGGCTCAAATACTGGAAATGAGGACTTAGTCATTTTTGAAAAATTTCATGACCCTGGACCTGCAAAAAAGTTCAAAAAATTGAAAATTTTTCAAAATTTTTTTTTTCCTCGAAACAACCAAGAAAGTCTTAATTTACGTTACGAACACCATTTCGGGTAGTTTTGGTGTATTTTTGGCTCAAATACTGGAAATGAGGACTTTGTCATTTTTGAAAAATTTCATGACCCCGGACCTGCAAAAAAGTTCAAAAAATTGAAAATTTTTCAAAATTTTTTTTTTCCTCGAAACAACCAAGAAAGTCTTAATTTACGTTACGAACACCATTTCGGGTAGTTTTGGTGTATTTTTGGCTCAAATACTGGAAATGAGGACTTAGTCATTTTTGAAAAATTTCATGACCCCGGACATGCAAAAAAGTTCAAAAAATTGAAAAATTTTCAAAAAAAATCTTTCTACTAGTAACAACCAAGAATGATAAGAAAATACCTTTCTGACATGTTTTCATGACATTTGGCTCAACCTTCAAGTGATATCTGGAAAGTAGTACCTATAAGATAAAGTGATAGATCAAGATCAAGTATCTATAAGATCATAATATCTATAAAATCAAGTGATATCTATAAGATACATAGAATGTTTCAGACTAAAGTTTGAAAAAGCTAAAAGATTTGAAAATTTTTCAAAATCTTTTTTCCTCGAAACAACCAAGAAAGTCTTAATTTACGTTACGAACACCATTTCGGATAGTTTTGGTGTATTTTTGGCTCAAATACTGGAAATGAGGACTTAGTCATTTTTGAAAAATTTCATGACCCCGGACCTGCAAAAAAGTTCAAAAAATTGAAAATTTTTCAAAATTTTTTTTTCCTCGAAACAACCGAGAAAGTCTTAATTTACGTTACGAACACCATTTCGGGTAGTTTTGGTGTATTTTTGGCTCAAATACTGGAAATGAGGACTTAGTCATTTTTGAAAAATTTCATGACCCCGGACCTGCAAAAAAGTTCAAAAAATTGAAAATTTTCAAAATTTTTTTTTCCTCGAAACAACCAGAAAGTCTTAATTTACGTTACGAACACCATTTCGGGTAGTTTTGGTGTATTTTTGGCTCAAATACTGGAAATGAGGACTTTGTCATTTTTGAAAAATTTCATGACCCCGGACCTGCAAAAAAGTTCAAAAAATTGAAAATTTTTCAAAATTTTTTTTTTCCTCGAAACAACCAAGAAAGTCTTAATTTACGTTACGAACACCATTTTGGGTAGTTTTGGTGTTTTTGGCTCAAATACTGGAAATGAGGACTTTGTCATTTTTGAAAAATTTCATGACCCCGGACTTGCAAAAAAGTTCAAAAAATTGAAAATTTTTCAAAATTTTTTTTTTCCTCGAAACAACCAAGAAAGTCTTAATTTACCTTACGAACACCATTTCAGGTAGTTTTGGTGTATTTTTGGCTCAAATACTGGAAATGAGGACTTAGTCATTTTTGAAAAATTTCATGACCCCGGACATGCAAAAAAGTTCAAAAAATTGAAAAATTTTCAAAAAAATCTTTCTACTAGTAACAACCAAGAATGATAAGAAAATACCTTTGTGACATGTTTTCATGACATTTGGCTCAACCTTCAAGTGATATCTGGAAAGTAGTACCTATAAGATAAAGTGATAGATCAAGATCAAGTATCTATAAGATCATAATATCTATAAGATCAAGTGATATCTATAAGATACATAGAATGTTCCAGACTAAAGTTTGAAAAACTAAAAAATTTGAAAAATTTTTCAAAATCTTTTTTCCTCGAAACAACCAAGAAAGTCTTAATTTACGTTACAAACACCATTTCGGCCAGTTTTTGTGTATTTTTGGCTCAAATACTGGAAATGAGGACTTAGTCATTTTTCAAAAATTTCATGACCCCGGATCTGCAAAAAAGTTCAAAAAATTGAAAAATTTTCAAAATTTTTTTTTCCTCGAAACAACCGAGATATTCTTAATTTATGTTACGAACACCATTTCGGGTAGTTTTGCTGTATTTTTGGCTCAAATACTGGAAATTAGGACTTGGTCGTTTTTGAAAATTTCATGACCCCGGACCTGCAAAAAAGTTCAAAAAATTGAAAATTTTTCAAAATTTTTTTTCCCCTCAAAACAACCAAGAGAGTCTTGATTTACGTTACGAACACCATTTCGGAAAGTTTTGGTGTTTTTGGCTCAAATACTGGAAATGAGGACTTAGTCATTTTTGAAAAATTTCATGACCCCGGACTTGCAAAAAAGTTCAAAAAATTGAAAATTTTTCAAAATTTTTTTTTTCCTCGAAACAACCAAGAAAGTCTTAATTTACGCTTACGAACACCATTTCAGGTAGTTTTGGTGTATTTTTGGCTCAAATACTGGAAATGAGGACTTAGTCATTTTTGAAAAATTTCATGACCCCGGACCTGCAAAAAAGTTCAAAAAATTGAAAAATTTTCAAAAAAATCTTTCTACTAGTAACAACCAAGAATGATAAGAAAATACCTTTGTGACATGTTTTCATGACATTTGGCTCAACCTTCAAGTGATATCTGGAAAGTAGTACCTATAAGATAAAGTGATAGATCAAGATCAAGTATCTATAAGATCATAATATCTATAAGATCAAGTGATATCTATAAGATACATAGAATGTTCCAGACTAAAGTTTGAAAAACTAAAAAATTTGAAAAATTTTTCAAAATCTTTTTTCCTCGAAACAACCAAGAAAGTCTTAATTTACGTTACAAACACCATTTCGGCCAGTTTTTGTGTATTTTTGGCTCAAATACTGGAAATGAGGACTTAGTCATTTTTCAAAAATTTCATGACCCCGGATCTGCAAAAAAGTTCAAAAAATTGAAAAATTTTCAAAATTTTTTTTTCCTCGAAACAACCGAGATATTCTTAATTTATGTTACGAACACCATTTCGGGTAGTTTTGCTGTATTTTTGGCTCAAATACTGGAAATTAGGACTTGGTCGTTTTTGAAAATTTCATGACCCCGGACCTGCAAAAAAGTTCAAAAAATTGAAAATTTTTTCAAAAAATCTTTTTACTAAAAACAAACAAAAATGATAAAAAAATATTTTTCTGAAATGTTTCCATGACATTTGTTTGCATGTGCAAGTGATTTCTGGAAAAAAGTAGGAAATAGTAGATATATTATGTTCGTGACTAGAGCTTGAATAAACATGAAAAAATTATGAATTTTTCAAAAAAATTTGTATACACAAAACAACCAAGAAAGACTTAATTTACGTTCCAAACAACATTTCAGGTAGTTTTGGTGTATTTTAGGCTCATATAATAAAAATGTGGACTTTGTCATTTTTGAAAAATTTCATAACCCCAGAGTTGCAAAAAAGTTTACAAAATTATAAATTTTTGAAAAAAAAAATTTTTTAAAATTTTAAATTTAAAGTATAATTATAAAATTTTCAAGAAAATACCTTTCTGAAATGTTTTGATGACATTTGATTGAACCTCCAAGTGATATCTGATAAAAGTGAGAAAGAATATATATAGAATGTTAAAGAAAGAAATAAACTTAAAGAAAAGTCTGAAAAAATCGTGAATAGTAATCTGTGAAGCTAAGTTTTCGTTTTACACAGAGCCTTAGTGCTTGAATGTTTCTGCTGTGTATCTTCTGAGAACATTCGATGTTACAGGACAACAAGATTAAATTGATTGATTATTATTATCTATAACAACCTTAATTGTCAAAAGATCTTCTTCTGCGGGTCTCTTCGTCCCCTGCCTGCAACATCATTGACAAAAAATCCATCTTCCTTCAGGGGCGGATCCAAAGTGAGTTCCTTGGTGCACAGAACTCAGTCAGTTTTTCAACATATAGCTTAAAATAGTGTTGCCTGAAATAAGTAATATTTAGACTAAAAAAGTGAAACCTAGAAATTATAAGTTTTATCGCAGTCTCTTCGAAATCTTTAAATTGCCAGTTTGATGTAATTCGTTCGCCATTTTCCTTCCTTCTTCTCTGTCGTGATTTTGAAACGATTTTTCTAAAGCTGTGGAGGACAACAGCAGTCAATCCTAGAACTCGAAAATAAATGTTTTGTGCCTCGGAAGTGAATGAATTGAAACAATAAACTTTTTGTTTGGAACACGGATGAAACTAAGTCAAAACAGCATCCAGAACTCGGCAATGATACCATATTTGTAAGAGCGCTATACAATCAGTGGCGTAGCGTCCGGGTATTCAAGGTATTCAGTGAATACCCTGAGATTTCTCAGAAAAAATATTGATAGGACGTATATTTGTAATAACTAAAAAATGTTTTGGGGCAATTGATTCTGGTTGAATTCATTACCTTCGATATTCTACATTTTGTACAAGTACAAAATATCACGAAATTCATGGAAACAACACTGCGACGCATGGAGAGGCTGGGAGATCTTTGAAGATTGAGCTACTTCATGTTGAATTGAGATCGGTCATGAATACGCAGTGAATACCCTAGACGGTACTTTAACCAATCAAAATGCTCCTTTCCATGAATAATATTTGCCGTTAATCAGCTAAAACAATGGTCCTGTACGCTGAGAAATATGCAGCGTACAGCCTCAAAGTTGGTTCAAAATAGTCTCGTTTTGAGATCGATATAAACAGATAATGGACGTCGGAGCGGTTGGAGTGATGGATCTTCATCGAAAACAGTAAACATGACTTCATTCAAAAGCTATTGCAATGTCCGCATTACTGTTTCATAATCATTCTCTCGTTAGACCCCTAATCTTAATCTACCAACAGCAAAGTGGAAAAGTAAGGTAGGCTTCTACATAATACTACACTGACTCAGATCTGTGCCCTCTTGAAATGTCAATTTTGTTATTGCTTGTCAATCAGGGATGCTTCTAATTGTGTTATGAGACGGAATTAAAGTAAATGCAGATAGGCCTGGATAATATCCTTATAGTTGCCTGGTGTATTCAGTTATCTTGTTGGCCTATTTTGTTTGCATTATTCGAGCGCATTTATTTGCATTATCGTGCAGTCTCATCTCATTACCTTCGATTCTTTCAAACATTAACTTGTATTGAAAATATCACGATTAGGCCATGAAGAAAAAGTCTAGACTGCATACCACAAGCTATTTATAACTCGTGTAATGCCCTATGTGAATAATTTTGAAACTTTTGAAAGCCCTTTTGTATTAAGATATCAAGATTAGGTGTTTACAGTTACTTCCTCTTTACATCAGTGCAAATTTTAGAGGATTCAACAACAACTATTGGGACATATTTCGACCAGCAAAATTTTACTGATTTTCAATGATACGTTTTGATTTGAATTACTTTTGATGAAATGGAATTTTGATGCAATGAATGAGTTCGAAGAGTATATTTGCGTTGGGTCCTTTTAGCAAAGTATCGTTTTCATCATAGTAATGCCCTGACAGTGCAGTACTTGCCAACCGAACCAAAAAGAAAAGTGTTAAAGTAATAGATTAAATGTCAAAAGCTAGTCCTTTTAATCTTCCTATTATCCCTCTATTTTCATCAAGCCCCATCGAGCCACACCCTGCCCCACCCTTTTGTTTAATAGAGAATACCCAGTTGAAAAAGTCACGCTACGCCACTGTGTACAATAGCCAGTAGTTGATTGGCTACCTATTGTTTCTGATCTGTTGTGGAACTGCAAAACTTTGAATTCGAAATGGCGACTGCAGATGTCTTATTTTCACGACCCTTGCAGCATTCTAGCAGATTAACAAGCGTTTGAGATAAAACCAGGAAGTATCGTTAATTTTCCAAGAGAATTAACTGCCTTTATTTTAAATTGCAGTCGTTGATGGCAAGAGACCTATGGTCAGACGGAACACCGTATTTTTTAAAAATAGGCTGGTGTCTACGTGGGAAAAACAATAAATGCGAGTAAAATAAAAGGGAAAAATTTGCATAAAATGGGAAAAAGAGAAAGGGAGGGGGTTGCAGAAATTTTCACGGAGGCACTGTCGGAAAGAAATCTATAATCTAGATTAAGTGAGTGGGTAGTACCTTTTGGAGCTGGTTAACTCTCAAAAGTGTTGACCAACGAACTTTACGATAGGATAAGACCCATAGGTTCACAACGTCCACAAATGAATGGCCTCCCTAAAATAAATAAACCGAATGTTTCACTTAGACTCATCTTGTCTATGGCTGGCCCAGCATGAATTGGCTAAGTGGCTTTCTGAACTTCTGGACCATGTTCTTCAAAAATAATCAAAACAATGTATTAAGGATTCTTTTACGTTTGTTGAGTTCATACAAAACTTGAACATCAAAAACGAAACATCTTTAATGTGTTCTTTTCACATTAGCAGTCTTTTCACAAATTTTCCTTTGAGTGAGACCATGATAATATGCGCTAATGCTTTGTACCGGAGCGAGCTTAATAGCCCACCATTCCCAGAGGAAGTATTCATTGGACTGATAGAAACTGCAACACGTTCAGTTGAATTCACTTTTAACAATAAAATGTACCAACAAAAGGGTGGTGACGTTCTGGGTAGCCCTCTGGGACCTGCCTTGGCTAATATCTTTGTTGGCGTCCACGAAGAGCGTTTGTTTGACTGCAACCGAAAGCCAAGTGTCTATTTTCGGTACGTAGATGACAAATAAACTATTTTCAAAACAGAGGCTGAGTGTGATACTTTCTAAATCGCCTTAACGGCCTTCACCCAGCCCTACAGTTTACATTTGAAAAGGAAGAAAACAACTCCTTGCCATTTCTAGATGTTTTGGTTGAAAAGTCTGTATCTGGATCTCTTACCAGTGTATACCGTAAACCCACATTTTCAGGGTTATACACTCAATGGAGTTCACTTTGCCCAAAACAAAGAAAAATCAGCCTCATCAAAACGATTACTCATAGGGCACTGATGATTTGTTCCAAGTCTAAACTCAACTCGGAACATGAACAACTAAAAAAAAATTCTCTGGAGAACAGCTATCCAGAGGATGTCATTTCAGTTTACATTAAGGAGAAGATAGCAAATTTCTCGGCTGACGTAAAATTAGGTCCGCAAAAGTGCCCGGTCTATCTAAAACTGTCCTGGATCGGTAACAGTTCCCTTATGTTTTGAAAGTCAAATAAAACAGGACATTACAAATTGTTTCTTTGCAGTGAATCCATGTATTGTTTACACTACAAAAAAGGCCCTTCCATCCATTCAAACGGACTGCATTCCTACCACACAAAAGAGTTCCGTTATATATGAATTTATGTGCCAGTGTGATTCTGGCTACGTAGGACTCACTACCCAAAGATTTGAGGATAGAATAAAACAACATGTTCCATCCAGTATTAGAAACAAAACTCACCTTGGTCTTGCAGATCTAAAAATACTATTAAAACCTGTGAGTCTACTGGACGACTGTCATTCCATCTAGCAGTTTTAGAATCTATCTACATAAGCACGAAAAAACCGCTATTTTGTAGACAAATAGACTTCGTTTTCACCTTAGGACTCCATTGGTGACATTCTTAATAGGCAAGCGGCACTGATTGGTCAACCTCAACAGTCATATGCTCGCGTTTTTGATTGGCCTAATTCAATCCACAACTGGGTATATATTTTTCCTAGCATAGAGTTTTCGATCTACACTTAGTGAGCAAAAGTATTGCACAGGCTTTAACAGAAAGGGCCGCACCAAAAAAATTTAGTGAACCAAAATTCAAGTGGCCATAGCAAGTTTCATAAAAGTTATAAGATGGCTTTTTAACTGGAATATGTTAGAAAATTTATCAAGGTTTGATGCCGAAAATTGTAAATCCAAGAATATTCTTAATTTTTGCCTATTTCTAAACAATATCGACATGCCACAAAAACACAAAAATTGAGCCATAATGATTGAAGTACCTGTGAAACATTTGTAATAAAAAGTTAATCTTTGCACCAATTTGCGATATCTGATTACAATGAACTCGGGGGTACCTACTTTATGCTTTGTTTTCTAGAACTGCTCAATTTACTGATAGGCCTAGTCGCAGCTTCCGTTTCGATCAAATTCAATCAATAAAATGTGTCACAAATCGTCAAGTCCATCTTTTCCAACCGATTGCGATTTCACAATGGGAGTAGATGATGCTGAAAATTGTGTAAAACAGGGGTCGGCAACCCGCGGTCCGCGGGCCACATGCGGCCCGCAAGGTACTTTTGTGTGGCCCGGAAGGCCCTTGTTAACCTGTAAATAATTTGGCCCATTGCACCAGTGTCGGCTCGGATTCAGTGATCCTGGATTCTTGTCTAGATTAGCATTCCTTGTTGTCATTACTAGCCACTCGAACAAGCTGAACAAGTAGCTTCAAGGCCATGGTCAATTTGTGAATGTCATGTATGAGTATGTTGTCATGTTTCTGCTTATGCTACATTTTTGGAAAACTCAGGTAAAGCAAGGTAACTTAGTTCACTTTCCATTTTCAAATGGAGTTGATCGAGCTGCAGGGTACCAGTGAATTGAAACAGAAATACAAGGAAACTCATATAATCCCGTTTTATATGGAGTATCTCCATGGTGGATGATGGTTTATATCAAGGTCTGGTGCAGCATACCGAGAAGATGTGTTGCATGTTTGGCAGTACTAATCTTTGCGAAAGTCTCTTCTCAAAGATGAAGTATGCGAAGAGTCGACTGCGATCTCGAATGATTGATCAGCACCTTGAAGGGAACTTGCGGCTGCCGAAATCAACAATTCTGCCAAATATAAAAATCTTCGACAAGGACATGCAGCACCAACTTGCACATTAGCTTCTTGTAATATACTGACCAGTGAACATTTACCTCTCATCTATATTTGTATTTACGTACAGCTTCCACGTTACAGATAATTTTCCGATAAATACAATTTTATTGATTAGATTAGCAGTTAGGTAGAATTGGTATATATTAAAATTATATTGTATTTTGAGTTGCGGCTCTTGTATGCATTTCAGAAATCAACTATGGCCCCCTGTTTTATAAAGGTTGCCGACACCTGGTGTAAACAACATTTTGTCCTCTCATTAAATGAAAATACCAAAATTCCCGCCATAAACAGGATCACTCGAGTGCCTCAATAGCTGTAAAAGAGTGGACACAATAAAATGGCTTAAAATATGCCACTTTCCACCAAAAACAAGGCCATTAATGATCAACTTGGCACTCCAATGCCTAAATGTGATCTTGCAAATGTTTTTCTGAACTTTTCATGTCGCGATTAACAGAAACTGTTACTAAACTTTTTGATAAAGTTTTAGCCAGTCTCATAAAGGTTTCAAAGCTGCGAGACTGTCCAATAAAAAGTTAAAATTTTTAATTTTTTAAAAAGTTTTATTCAATTTTTAAATTAAAAGTGTTGTCAATGGTTTGAAGTTTGGTTTGATTAGATTTTAACCATAAAAAGACGCCTAATGGCTTCACAAAAGTGGTTTGAATTTTGATCGCTTTGTTGTTGACAACGCGGTCGCCATTACTGAATTGTCAAACCTGTGCAATACTTTTGCTCACTAAGTGTATGTTCTGACGTTTTACACTCTGAAGAGTGTCAAACGAAAAACTTTAGTTTACTCAAATGTTTGCTTTTTTCAAAGCCATTAAACATGTTTAGGTAAAACTCTTATCATTCAGAAGGAGCAGAATAAAATCATTGTAAGGCAGGGAAAATATAAACTTTGGTTGTGAAATCAGACAAAAATTAAGCACAAAACCCACTTAATTGTATCTTGGGACATGGACCATGTTCTTGACATGGTCAGACATGGTTACTAAGTAAAATGATAGCAAATACAGAAAATTGTTCTTCTTTCTAATATTTTTATAACACTGTTCTTGCACTGTTGAGAATAAATATTCAGAAATAATAGTTAACATAGGCAAAATCTCATTTAATTGCTCAACCATGCTAACCATGCTAAACCACTAACCATGGTCAGACCTTTCAAGTATTATGGTCCAATCATGATAGGACCATTGCAAACTATGGTTAGGCTGTGAACCATGGTTGGGTCTTTTCAGAGGTAAAAGTGTCACTAAAAACATCAATGCTACTGTTGAATTTTAAGCTGAAAAGTAGTTTATAACAAGTTTTTAGAGCATTTTCTTATATTTTGACTTTCTATGTGAACCTTTTCCATCCAGCAACATAAAATTTAGGACCAGTGCATGATGCAGTAAAACCTCATATTTAATGTAAAGAACAGGCCTTCCCATGACATCAGCCCTTGACATCAGCCCTTTTTAATCACTAAAGAAGTTCATATGAAAGCCTTGTTTATGACAAAATTTCTCAAAACCTGTAAAAACATCTCTTGTAAGAGCAGTTAACTCATTAACAAGACACCTATATGAAACCAAAATGAAAATACAGTTACAACGGAATCAATAATAGCTGGGAATTTTTCAGATGCCTTTTTACTTAAGCCTGCCCCCTTGCCCCTTCTAGGGTCCATGTACAGCTGCCTGATTTTTGGGGGTTGTGGTTAGACTGTAACTTTTCTGCAATATAATTTTTTCACTGTTGTAATTTCTACTAGATTTGGTCTAACTTTTGAGCCGTGTTTTAATTTGTATTTTTATATTTTATTGCATGGAAACTGTTAACTAGCTCTTAATTCAAAATAAAATGAAAATAAAATGAAAATGAATTGAAAAACACAATTGTCAATAAAAAAATCTTTTCATCATTTTCAAGGACCCAGAGTGATTAATTTGCAATAATCTTTAGCTGAGGACATTCTCCTGAATCAAAACAGTTATTGGAATAATGATTTCCGGCAAAAAAAACAAAACGGATTTGATAATGCAAAATTCAACTGCTTCCCTATTTGACCCCGAAACTGCGAAGAAGAATTCTCTGTAAACAAGGGCCTAAATTTATGTGATGCATTGACTTGATATGAATTTAATAAGTGATATGCCTTGATTTCTAACATGCTGAATGGTGTTAACAATAGATTGGATGATTTTACGTGCTAAAATGAGGTTAGTTCCCTGTTTCGTGTTTTTTTTCCTGCTGTTTTTGAAGATTTCCCTATTTGACCCCAAACGACAATTTCCCTATTTGACCCCGAGCGCGTCAATCACTCAGCTGATTTATTTTGAGAAATCTTGTAACCTTGGTGCAGGATGTTTGGAATTTGGATTGATATGAAGAGAGTGTGTATTTTTTATTGCGATTACTACCTTTTGCTGTTTATTTTGAATTAAAACGGTGCTTTTTTAACGAGTTTTGTCTATTTGCTCCCGTAGCTACGGAGGAGCCAAGCGTCGTCAAGCTAATGTAGAAGCAAAACATTGCGATTTATACTGCTAAAATTACCGTAGTTGAATTAAAAAAGCATCTAAAAGGTAGTTTAAAGCATGCTGAATCCGATTCTGAGGTTTGTTTTGAGATATCAGTCCAATTTTTGGAGTTACTAAAGATTTTCCTATATGACCTCGATTTCCCTATTTGACCCCGTTCCCTATTTGACCCCGAGCGCCTTCAACGCTGCTCTATGAACCTGACCCTCGCCGCCTTCACGCCCGGCAACCTTCGCGAAATGCCCGTTTGCATGTTGCGTTTGGGGTTCCCTTTTCATAATCAACCACCGGCATTAAAAATACGATAACTTGCACAAATGAAAATTTGCCAATACTAATAAGGTGACAAAAGAAGTTGGCGACATACCGTAGCAATTTTGCTGAGATTTTCTTCATAATGATAACAAAGTTCGTGTCGCAACCACCTTGTTTTGAATCGTTAGCAGAGCAGCAATCTTCGTTCTTTGTAGCAGTTTGCTTTTAAGCTAACTTTGAAGAGATGTGGCCAAGAGTGTTGATAAAAAACAAGGAAATGGAGCTGCAAAATGGACCTTCGTCCATAACCGCCTCGTGCAATTCAACATGGTGTTCATTCCCTCCAAATTCGTTTGCTGAATGTTTGGAACCGAGGCTACAACTATCTCCCCAAGGATTGCGCAGGGTCGTAGTGTCGTTGGTAGATCATACTGGTTCATCCGACCATAACGGCTGGTAATACTTTGAAAAACTTCGAAGAATCAACAATTTATAGGATGTTCTAAGTTATCTCTAAGCTATAAAACAGTTATCTTTGCGTAAAAATAGTTTCTACTTTTCATACTCTCAATGTGGACGCTCATAGTGTGCACGCAGACTTTCTAAAACAGATAAAAATAATTGCGCTTGTAAAAATCTCCGTCACCGTGTCGAGGGGACGTTATTTTGGTTCTTTATTCAAATGAAGAAAACTAGATATTGCCTAAGAAGAGAAATACATCAAAATAAGGAACTGAGGGCTAAGTCCACAACACAATTCTTCAGTATCCACTGAGCCGTAGATTTTAAAAATTCTCCCGCTAATAGATTTATGGGCAAAGGACATATTTCATAAGCTTCGAATTCGTTTTATAGCTAGCGAATAAGTTTAGCAAAATGGAAAGTAAATAGAAATCTTGTGTCATTAGTTGTCCCTCCAAATTACCAAGTGACCACCACTGTTCGAAAGCGTATGGAGTTTCATCTGCTTAGACTGGTTTTAAAGACAGGGGTATCGTGAGAAATGACTCTTAGGTAGGGGGCACATCTAACAAACTTTCCAACAACAGGTTTACAAAACAATGACGTCATCGAGCACATGCCAATTCTTAAGAAAAAAATATGGGGGAGAAAATCAGGTTTCAATAAATCAGAGAAAAGGAAGCATCGGTATTCAAGCTTTTGATAATCATAATCATCAGTAATCAGTATCTTTAATTAAAAGTCAAACACGCAATGGGACTGATAGTCAATCTCTTAGGAATCTAAAGAAATGAACTGGACAATTTTTAGTGCATGAGAAGTCTTTCAGCACATGTTTATCCGCAATTGTACCCATTGCTTCATGTTCATCAGGTGACAAATAAGTGAAGCTCGACGTTTATTTAACCTCTCGTGACCCATTGCTGATCGCAACTGGTTTTTTGCATACTTGAGCTTGCAATTATCAATTATCACGTGATAGGCAAACTCTGAAGTAAATGACTGCGAGCAGAAGCAGACTAGCCCACCGGGACATCGGGAAATTTCCCGGTGCGCCCTTTGCCTCACATTATTGTTTTCAAAAAGTTTAAAAACTCTCAAAAGGCCAAAAATTCTTTTACAGAGCTAAAGATGATTTCAGTCATCAGTTGACCAATCGAAAGTATGCTTGAATAAAAGTTTACTTCACCTTGGTTTAATTGCAAAGATTCCCAACTCCTATTATTGTAAAACTTATTAAAGGCGAAGTTTGATGAGCAAATGCTGCATGATTTTAAGAACTCCTTGAAAAAACATATCTTGTGTTTTTGACAGCAGTACCATGACGGTAGCATCACCAACAAGGCAACAATCACTACACACCTGGTTAGCTTGCAATTTTTCAAGCAAGTGCGTAAAACACATATCTATGGAAACGTTCACATACTACGTAATCAAAGATGGGGGATGTACACAAACGTTAAAGATCATTAGGCCTATTGGTAAAGTTTGATGATATAGGAAAAAGATATATTTTTATAAAAAGTGTCAATTTTGGTTACATGATATATGCATATACTCTATCTTGCCTCTCTTGAATGATATTCCTTTTATCTTTGGTCATCGATATCTTTCCGACAAGCCTACAGTTTTTAAGCACATCTTCAAAAGGGCACACGCCATCGGGGCAGCCCCCCCCCCCTCACCCACAATTTTCAGAAGCAGGGAGTTTCAAAGCTGCAGTAAAAGGAGAAAATGTCTTGCCCCCCTCCACTTTAAAATTCGTGGCGTTGGCCCTGTTTAATGCATTATCATGATCAACAATTTACCGATTACTAGCACCGTTATGAAATAAGGGAATTTTCACTAGTCCTGAACTTCTCGACACAAACAAATGTTTAGTTATTCAAGATAGAAGTAAATACTTGCTTACGACTATTTATTTTGTTTCTCAGTATTCCTTTCTCACAACTGATCGTGAAGTATAAACGTCCTTTTCTTGGTGTTTCTTTTGATCAGAATTGTTTTGTCACGTAGGCGCCAAACGTCCAATAATCTTTTTAGTTTGCCACTATTTCTTTTTTAGAAATAGACCACAGATTGGCTGTGATAATTGGTAGACCAACTGTTAAATGAAAACCAAGGCTTTTGTTAAGGATCTTTCGGTAGTGGGACATTTTTCGAAAGGGGCCACTTTCACGACAAAAAAATGTACGGTACTTCAATTTGTAATATGCTTCCGTTTTTATTAAAAAAATCAATGTGTTGTTGGGACAGCTAAATGGGATGTTTCACACATATTTCTAGAAGACATCTAATGGTTAAGATTTTTTTCCTACCAAGGACATTAGCTGGGGGAAGAATTAAAAAATTTAGCTTGGAATGAGGAATTTTAATCTTAGTGTTTGCACCAGGCACCCCACACCAGTTTAAAAGTGGGTGGGCTGAAATGGGCGTGACCAAAATTTATTTTGACTACACCCTTAAAAACACCGGAAAACGCCCCTTATAGCAAGTACTTGCTTCTTTCCACTTACCTTGTATCTACAATCCGATTCAGAGTAGATATCAATTACTAAAGAATAAAATTTTACAAGGTAAGACACCTAAAAGTGAGCAAAAAAGGGTTCCCAGTCAAGAGGAAATGCGACTACTTAGGATCCGTTGGAATAAACATTCCTAAATTGCGTTAGAGTAGACTTTCTAACATTTTCTAACGTATTATTGCAAAAATGTGGGTGGTATAGCCTCTGCTAGCCCAATGGCTGCGCGGTGCCTGGTTTGCATTTTATCATATTAGGAAAATGTTCATACCATCATAATCACGCTGTTTCGACGCCAAGTTATTTTAGGATTGAGGTTTCAAGATTTTACTTGAGTTACTATAACGATGTTTCTTCGAAAATTTCTCAAAGATCGTTGATAAACCTAATTGGAACATTTGTGTATAAAATGTTTAAGATCAGGAATCAAACTTGAAAAGAGAGCCTACCAAAAAGTTCTCAGTGAAGAATCTGGATGTCTATGAAAAATTTCTAACAAAGATTCCAGAGAGGATAAAAATGGCTGTTTCTGGAAGCCTGACTACAACGATATCATTCTCGGTTTGGTTGTGGACAGTGTCGTTTAGAGGTTTTGGAAGTCCTATGGCAAAAAAGAAAGATGAGACCTTTTGCGAGCGAGGAGAGCAAACTCTTTTGGCGATCATGCCGTTTAGATTAGCTAAAAATGCATTTTAGAATATTTTTTAGAGACATTTTCTTGCAATTGTTTAAAAATTTGTAAAACTTTAGGCACAATATTGTTACCTCTTGCTAATTACTGCTAATCCTCAATGGCCTGCTAATCCTCAATGGCAATTTGCCACCTTTCGGTGGCCCTAGTTGCGAGTGGGTAGTTTGGGTGTTTCTAAATGCAGATCGCATATGCTGTATTTTTGTTGTTGCGATATAGACGTTAGTACCCAGACTACAAATATGCTAACCCCCTGTAGTTTTGACATTGTTCGTTAGATCTATTCGTCATGAGTTGGGAGTATGATGCTCAAAATCTTTGTCTCTTTCCTTGAAATGAATTTAAACGGTACATCATAACAGCAAAGAATCATTTTAGATCATGATCCCAAAAGGTCACGTCCACTTTCTTTGCTCATTTCGTATTGCGCCTAAGTATTTATAGGGCAATTTTTGGCTATGCAATTAGCAGAAAAGGGCAACTTGAATAACTGCAAAGGGGCATCTTATCTGAAGTTTTGAAAAGAGGGGGGGGGCATGCGAAATCTTCTCTCGAGTACTAAAATATATGAAGTGGCCGATGCCAGTGGCTAGAAAAGCTACAATCCTGGACAAAAATATTTAAGACCTTACACTTTAAAATAACTTTTTCTTCTTCCCCGAATCTTAATGTTGAATGAATGATTTTGAAGCAAAAATGATAGACCTACAAATCCAACATTGATTTGGGAGGAAAGAAGGGATTCAACTTTACAGGGGCAACCTTGAAGAAGGAATTGCAATAATTGCATTTGTCTCATTTTCACCGGCATTGAAGCGAGTTCGAAAAGATAGATTTAGCGACTGTACAAAGAAAGTGTGCCGATACTCACAAATTTTTGTTAGTTATTATAAGTTGCAGTTAATGCTGGCTTCACGTCAACACATGAGGACATTGATGAGTACTTGTTTCTACATTAAAGGGTCTGGGTACGTGTAATGCCGCGGGCAATGTTGTTGTGTTGTAGCTTGTGCATGGGGTGAATCCACCACGGCAAATAGAAGGGCTTTTGACTGGAAAGGGAATCAGAACGCATCGGGAAGATGTTAAGATTTTTTTCGCTTACAGAACCACATTTTAGCATCAATTAAGCCATAATGGCTGATCTTTTATTTTTATTTCAACGTTCTTTAATATAAAAATGAACGAAAAGGAAACCTGTTTTGATTGCAGCGGACAAGGAGAAGCGAGAGTAGACGTCTGTGCGTGAAAGCACAGATCCCCGAACTATGGAATTTCCTGAAAGCCAATGGTAGATTTAGAAAAGACTCGGACTTGGCAGCTTATTGGGGGTGGGGCTAGAGGCCTACATTCAAGGTACCGACGTTTACATTCAATTATACTGGCGACAAAGGATGTATCAATCTCTCAACCAGTGGCGGATTTAAGGGGGGCAACTAGGTGCAGTTGCCCCTCCATCGACGAGTTGAAGCAAGTATGGCGCCCCTTTTTGGAAATTGTGCGCTCCTTTCAAAAAATGAGAATCAGGTGAAAGAGTTTCTGAGACCGATAGGTTAATTTGCTTCAAGGATTATTTAAAAGTTATGTTGTTTATTCCGAGAATGGATCTGAAATTGTTGTATACAGCGTTCTCTCGCCATCAATTTTTGAAAATTTTTCAGCGCCCCTATTACCAACTGCCCCTCCTTCAAGTTGGCTCTGGATCCGCCCCTGCTCCCAACAGAAAAATAAAAATGAGATAACATGAATTTACGTGATGTGCCTCAGCTCGCATATTTTTGTTTCCAGCAGTTGCCTGTTTTGCTATTGTAATGAATGACACAGTATTGCATCAAAAAGCGCAATTTCTATTCGATCTCTTTTAATAACAATATTTTAAAAATATATAAGGGCTCAAAACATTCAATTTATTAAAAATTTCAAGGTTGGATAAAAGTTTTAGTTTTCTCATAATTATTTTCATCTGTTTAGTAATAATTTTCTATCTAAATCACAAATAAAAAGGAAAAGGTGTAAGCTTTGGAAAGATTGATTTGAAATGTTGATCGATATCTTCGTTCAGGAAGACATTTTAAAAATTTGTAACGCAAAATCAGGGGCGGACTCGCTAAATTTTTTGGCCTGGGCAAATTTTTATCAAACCGGCCCACAATAATAGCAAAGAAAAAACTCCACGGAAATTCAGGTAAATGTTAGTCTGTAAGGAAAACAAGTTTTTAAATTCAATAATTTTGTGCATGGGTAAATGCTGGTTAACAGAACATGTTAAATATGTAATTTGCTAACTAAAGAGCAGGGCCGTAAATCCCGAGGGGACGGGGGGGACTGGACCCCCCCCAAAAAAAATCTTTAGCAAAACGATTTTTTTGAGAAATTATCGTCATTTTCTTTTGAAGAAAGGAATCTCTGGTCACTGCGTTAGAACCAAACTAAGTTTTTATGTGTTCTTGCAACAAACCTCAACCACTATGTCATGGTGTCAAGCGCAAGTGGACTAGTGTTGATGGCAGTTATTTATGTTTGCAGAGTGGTGTCGAGTCAGCCCATGTGGGGGATTAGCCCCAAATATTACCCCTTGAATAAATCTCAAAAACATGTAAGAAAAGAATCGTTTACACATATTTTCACAAACCCACATTACATATATTTTCATTACCCGCCTTTTTATAAAAATCCTACCTCAAAGCCTAGGTCCTAATGTTCCGAATTTTTGAACCTCTATTAGTCGAATTGCGGTACCAAGACCTCCATAATAGCTCCTTGATTTTAACTGCACATTTAGTGACATGATAATAGCATAGACACAAAAAATGAAATTCTGAGTTTTGCTTTTAACTGTAGCTAGGAACAAGGGCAAAAGACAAAAAGGGAAAGAGGTAAAATTAATTTGCGTAAAAGTACCACGTCAATAAAGAGGTACTTTTGCATGTAATATAGAGAGAAGCAATGACTACACCCTTTATTATTAGCTCATTTATTATTTATTATTAATAATTTTTGCTCAGCCTCTATTTTTTTAAGGAAGTTTTCGTTTTGAGCCCTAATATGTTCTTAGATGCATCCTTATTTTTTTTTAATCTGATATGGTTTCAGGAAAAAATCGCTTGCTCTCGAATAGAAAACACCTTTCTTTCTTTCCCCGACGTCTGTCACAAGAGTTTAAGCATGACTCTTCCCTTTCCCATTTTCTACCAGAACAATAATCAATGTTCTTCTGAGAAACGTCGATTTGTCTATCCTGAACGGTATAATATTTTGTTAAACTTGGTCTGGGAGATGCTTTTCTAGCAATTTAGAAGGTACGATTTAAAAAATTTTCTTTCGCGTCGGCCCCAGCCATGGTGGGTCCTCCTACATCACTAAGCGCGATTCTCAGCCCCTCAGGCTCAATTTCCTCAAGCTGTCTCTGAAAAATGTTATCAATTCAATTATAAAGAAGTAAACGTGCTAAAAATCTGTAAATTCCTTCTATAGAGCTGAAAAAACCTAAAAAATCTAATAATATTTCTTTTTGTTTTTTAAGTCGTTTGCTGCTCAAGCTGTTTCCATAACACATACCGTAACTTTATATTCATTTGCTCTGCTGATCCCCCCAATTGACATGACAGATTTACGGCCCTGACTAAAGAGTAAATGAACGGAAATTTTAACTCATTGGTTTGACTAAATACAGGATCTTATATGTTGATAATGTGATCGTTCTGGATGTCATCTAACAGGTGTTTTTCTAAGAACATTAACATGAAGGACTCCAGGTTTGGCTGCGAAAAATTACTACGTTATCTGTTCTTTATATATTTGAGGTGGAAAAGCTTCTATCACACTCAACTTGTGACAATTAATTTCCTAATCCTCCGAAAAACCACAATGATTTTCAGCAACCCAAAAATATCAAGCTGTCAATTTCTGACCCCAAAAAGAAAACATGGGGACCCCTGTTGAAATTTTATCGTGCAGCACCATACCCCTGTTGGGGGGGGTGCATTTGACTTATGATAGTATAGGCCTAATAAACTTACCATAACTAATATGAGTTTATTGAAAAGAGCAAGACCCTGCTGTTTTTTGTGACGTTTGTGGCTTTTGCTTGATAAAAAAAGATTTGTATCGTAGCTGAATCCTTTTTTAAGTCTCGCAGCTTTTCCTCAAGAAATTTCTGTGCACCACCTTTGGTTGAAGTTTTTTTGCTCTTCCCTTGTTCTACGTACTTCCCTTGTCCTCTTCATTACTCCACATCACAGAGCAAATCGCTTAGTGAACTCCAATTTTTGGACTTTTTAATTTATTACATTGAGCAATAGCTTGTGCATAGGCAAAGACATGACCAGCTTCAAGCAAAAGCTAAATAAAAAGGCATCAGGGCAGGTTAAAATCTTATGTATCGCATTGAAACAGGGGTGTTACCGTATAATATGTCGCCAAAAAGGAAATACCGTCAAGAGAAAATATAACAAGAATATGATAAATATAATAATATTTTTCCTGAAGGAGTGTGTTTGGGCTGCGGTGACAATAATGAATTCATAAGTTTGATGGTTTTGGAGTACTCGCGTGTATATTTATTCTTTCCCGGAAAATCCCTGTCTCTGAAAATCTCTGAAAATTTAAGGCAAACAGATCAACGCATGGGTATAGTTTTTTGCCTCGCATTCACTTTTTAAGCTAATTTATTTTCTTGCACATTTATCAGCCGGCCCTTAAACCGACCGGCCCTTCGGGCGATCGCCCGAATAGCCCGACCAGCCAGTCCACCCCTGCGCAAAATATGCTCGTGATCGTTGGCCGTAATATGGTCTCTAATCGAAAAGGAAATCCCTTAACAACAATAATCATTATCAAAAAATTCTGCTGTTAGGATCAACTTTTTCCTGATCCGGTGAGTCCTGATCCAAATGAAGTATCTTTGCTCGTTATGCATTCATTATAAGCAGGGACAACAAGAGGTTTTGAAGGCCCTGGGATTGGAAAGCAGAGGCAAAATGAGTACAAAATGAGTGCAAAATTTATGCGACCAAGCCCTTCCATTAGCTTAAAGGGTCTCTCCAGCCAAAATTTGCACTTGCATTTTATTGGCTAATCTAAAGGAGTTGAACCTGCTGATCACGAATTCGTTATTTGTTTTTTGATACTTTTTACAGTTTGTGAGATATAAGCTCTTGCATTTCGATAATTGAATTGAATTAACCAACAAAAAAATTTTCGGTTTGGTGACAATCTGTCGCAATTTTGACGTCATAGTGTATTTCGTTCGTCTTGCCTCAAACCGAATCGAAAGACGGCAATGATATATGACGGCGATTCGCAAATTGAACACTGCAAGTGATGGTACTCTCAGTTCTGTTCCAACGGCTTTTAGTTTGAACATTTCAGATATCAATTTTGAAGCCTTCAGTTGTTCATCGTTTCTGGAGAACAACTGGAGTGTCAATTTCGATTAATTATACGCGAGGGAAGAGCTGGAACAGGAAGCCGTAGCTTTGTGGGCCTACACAGGTGATCAAAACAAAGTCGTGACACAGCATTGACACATTCCGACCCGCAAACTTAGAATGATTGTAAACATTTAATACTTTTCGATCCTAAAAAGCTCCTGCTCTAGATTTAGATGCAGTTATCAACGCGTGACAATGACTCCTTCACGATTCGGTGGAAGATATACGAAATTCATGGTGAACGAGAGCCGCACACTGTGACGTCAGAATGTCACCAAACTGATTCGGCTTTTGTCGTTCTTTTCTCGGAAAGGTGCAACTTTAAAGCATTATTACTTCAAAACTACTTGGAATTTTGCAAAAACATGCCATAATACATGCACCAGATGCTAACGTTTTAGTCAATAAAAAAATTGTTTTTTGGCTGAAGAGGCCCTTTAAAATACATTGCACTCATTTGCTTGTAATTAGTTAAAACGTTTTAAGTATACCTTGAAACATTTTGAAGGCATACTTTGGTTACCTTTGATCAATTCCATTCTTAAAAATGGAAATCGTTACTTTATAAGGTTTCCCCCCTATCGGCGGTCCTGATTCCAAGAATCAATCGAGAGACTCATTCTCCACTTCATGCAGTTTTTTACAATGCCTAGAAAACTGAATGATCGTTTTCAGATGCGCTGCGATGGAGCGCTTACTGAAGTACCCTGGGTACCAGAGCCGCATAATTCCACAGTGGAAAGAGAAGATTGGAGTGGAGAGGCGGAGGAGCCTTTATAGACGAATCATTAAAGCGAGATGATATAATGCCGGAACGCTGCGAAGATGCCGAAGACAAGTCAAAAAGGAAGGATCATAAACAAGCCACTGAAAGTTTCATGTCGTTGTTGATGTTAGATGTCATTCCGACTTTGCAAATTTTGATGCTAGAAGAATGGACTTTCTTTGAACCTTTAGCATATTTTATTTTTACTTACCTACCTAAGGTTGGATAAAACAGTTTTTACCCGTTTTGCCTGAAACGATTTAAGGCCATGAAGAGAACTGAAATGAAAAAGGGAAGCCCAAAAAGCTACATAGGACTCTGTTCTTATGTTTGAAAAAACCAGCCATCGGAGCGTACAAACGAGAAACTTATTCATTTTTCATTTTCAACTACAGGTTGTTTTTTGGCGCTGTGAAGGGAGTGGTCTGTAACAATTTTTTGCTGAAACATTGGTTTGTTCGACATCTTCTTAGACCCCTAGCCTTGGACCATCAGGGGCGGTCTGGAATGATATTCCTTACCGGCAAATCAACCTTTAGGGGTTTAAAAATTTTCCTTATTTCACATTAGGTTAAATTTACAATTGGAGTGCTGCATTACAGTAAGACATTGATTGAAAAAATGTATTTAAACTCCAGTATAAAGCAAAGGGCATTTACAGGCATTTTTCGTTTAAGAAGTGAATTACTGCAGTGAAAAGGTGGCCATGCTTTAGTATCACTAATCACTTAACAGCATAAGAACGATGATCGGGGACATCACAATTTGGGGTGGGGGGAGTTTACAGTTGGCTGGAAGTTGCAAAAATTGAAGGCCAATCTCCATTAAAGCGAAACTCAATGATCGCTTTGCGCGGCTGGCAGTTGAATTTCCATTATTTCCTTTGTTCACCAGCGAAATGCGGTTAAAGATGTTTCCCTCTTCATTTCTGGCGCCTTCGTGTGCCCTTAATCAACATCATACATGGCGAATAGGCAGCGTTTTGCGTTTCTTTTAGCTATAAGACAGAGATTATGTTGCAAATATAGAGTCCAGAAGGCGACAAAGTTATTTTGTGAACGTTAAAAGAGAGACGAATTTCATCACCTTATTTTGGAGATGAAACTTTGCGATCATGAGTTTTTCCCTCGATATCTTAAAAATATTCATTAAAAATACGAGATACAGAATTTCTATCTTTTGACATCTGCTCTATGCTGTCCACAGATCTGCCTTGATCTTCCTGAGACAACAACTGTTCAAAGCTTGCCATCTTGCAATCTGCATAAAATTACGTAACTTTTCGCTGGCGATCGCTGAAAAAATCAACCAAATTGAACTGCTGAGCGAAACGCAGCGGCCAGGGCATGGGTTTAAAATAATCATGTCCGCATGCTCTCTATTCGATGGTCGCTTGCTTTCGCTGAGTTTAATGCATTTTGCGTTTCGCTTAATGCACATTTGGCTTTAGACCCAAGCTTTTTATTGCCTCTCATTCTCTTTTTGGTCGTTTTTGTGCTTTCAGAATTGAAACTAAAACATTGATATTTTCCATTTCACCTTGACTTTTTGATACCTTTCTACCATAGAACCATAGGGTTTATTAGGCATCTAAACCTAACATAAACATAAATATTGTCAAATATTTTCGTTTCTTTTGCCGCACACACTAACCTTTGCCTGCTTTAAAATTGATGTTAATAGGTGCTGTCGTTGCAATAAATCCACTTATTTACAACTTTCATTGTGTCGACGGGTGACCCGGTCTAATGTCATAAGCATCGGTTCATCGAGCAGCTAAAGGGGCAATTTTTGCTGCCCAGTCATGTGTAAAATTGAGCTGGTGCCATCATTTAACATACCCCGCGCTTCTTATCTACTTGTACGGGACAAAATGGTAGATAGTATGAAATTGCACAAGTTTACTTGAAAAAAAACTTTAGTTATGTTGCTAGCTATACATTTTGTCTTTTTATCGTGGTGTTTTTTTGCAGCAAATGGAGAAAACGATGCTTTACCACAAGAATCAGAGTTTGGAGCATTTCTTATCGATAAGAGCAAATCAAGATCACAAGACGCAGTCAACCATGATTCCTCGTCTGCAAAAAACACACAAAACATTGAAGTTCAAAGGAGAAACTTAAGGTTGTACCCTGAATGGTTTTCACAAAGAATTAAAAAAATCGCTGCAAAGGGTTTTGCGCATACAATTCCGTTTGCACAAGAAAAAAAAGGTACAGCTAAGGATACAGTACCCACTCCAAAATTTCGGAGGAGCAGTCTGTATGGGCTCGGCAGCCACAACCCAGTGATTATTGCTGATGATGCAGATGAAGGAAATTTCGCACAGCAATCGTTGCCTGCTGGGTCTGAGCT
Organism: Rhopilema esculentum; assembly: GCF_013076305.1. Next base: position 2,788,297 of record NW_027019640.1, read on the forward strand.
GGTTGACCTTCCAAATAACTTTCAAGAGCTTTCTCCCAATGCTTTCCACGATATCTCACACGCATACGGTAGGCAGCCTATATTTACTTTACTGTTTATTTTGCAATGGGAGGTAAGGGACAAACCTACACCTGAAGAGTATTTAATTTGTCCTACTATAACCTAACTGCAAATACAATACCCGGGGTGGGTTCTTCCCGTCCAGTAGTTCCTACCACAGTTTCTTACTACTTTGCCAAACTTAAAACTGTAGCATGTGGAGCTAAAAAAATATATTCATGGGATAGAGAGACTGATCTAAATCTAATGTCTCTGTTGTAAACAGATACTGTTAGTTACTGCAGTAAGTTATTGAAGGTACAATTTACCTAACGATCTTGGTAGATTTCTATTTTGATATACTCACTGTGACCAGCATAGAAATTCGTTACAAACGTACCTGTCTTGCAATCAAGAAATCGTTTTAATAAAGCTAAAAAACTAAATGGAACCATATACAACCCCAGATTTCTGTGAGTAAAATTGAATTGCAAATACAAGTGTGTTGGTATACTATACTTTACTTATAAGTAAAGCCACTTTATCTAGGACGCGGCGCCAGAACATTCCTTTACACTTCAACATTTTGTAAATGTATATCTTACCTCATGTGTACTTTTAAGGCAGTCAATTACTCACATCCAAGTGAATCACCTACCCAACAAAAGAAATCACCTTCTTTACGCGCAATTGGTATCAAGTTATTAATCAATCAATTCACTTAAGAAAATGAATGTTATTGCTTCAATTTGACAAATAGTTTACGCACTTGACTGCCAGGAACGGGTATACCTGGTCTAGGAGGGGGGGAATGGTTAAAGGTGCGATTCCGTCCCAGTTGGTCGTACTTTGCTTACATCAAGTATTCTTCGATCACCCTACTGCCTTGGTTGTGGCGGTAATAACCATACCTAAAAGAAGATCAACTTTTTGCGGAATGAGTCTCTACTTAAATTTCTCATTATATACTGCCTGACCTGTGACCTTGATTTTGCTATCAAGACTGACCAAACCTGTTTCTGCCTTGGAAGGGTGACATCGAGAAAAACCCTGACCATTAATGTGTGACGTATTTGTTATTGCAGGAAATGAAGGCATGTTAAACCTAGGCGATGATGTTCTGTCCCTGGGTCTTCATAATCATCATCATCACCACCACCACAACCCTTGCCACCATCGACCATGTCTCAATGGAGGATCGTGTGTCCACCACAGAGGCGCAAGCTTCAAGTGTAGTTGTAGAAGCGGGTTTCGCGGACATTATTGTGAAAGTATGGCGGAAATTCCTTAACAGTTACATCAAACTCTAAGATGTTATAGACGCTTCTCTCGAAAACGTCTACTGTCTCAATCACAAGTTGCAACATATTTCGATTACTGTATCCCAGCTGACTGCATATTTCAATCTAACAGCTGCCCTTTTATCATCCCAAGTTTAATCTGTACTTTTTACGATAAAATAGGAAAGGAAGTTATAGATATAAAGTTCAACTAAAAAAGTTTCAATTAAGATTAAAATTGCTCGATTGCAATTATAGCTTATGTTAACCCAAGTCCTGAAGTTGCACAAGCAAAGATAAAAGAATTTCTGGATTCATTTTAAAAATTTTTAGTAGGCCACTTGATCTTGGACTAAGCTTAGCACTGCATCATCGTGCACAATAACAGCCCTGTCATGTCTCACATTAGTATGAATTGAAACCTGTTACTTTCTTATTTCAGTTCCTGCTGTAACATGCAAACCAAATCCATGCAAGAACGATGGAGCCTGCACTCTTCATGATAATGGATACCTATGTTCATGCCAGGCGGATTACAAAGGCCCAAGCTGTTCACGTAGGTCTCGATATTTCATTGAAAACTCAAGGAAAGCACTCTTGAATTTGAGCGCCTTTTAGGAAGTGGGAGAAATTAAATGGTTTCTAAAACCATGCCGATACAACGGAATAAAACAGTAATAAAATTTGTGGAAACTGAATGTAGTTTGTAATATTTGAAAGTTCAAATAAATAGTAGCCTGTGCTCCGGACCTCTAATGGGGTTAGGGGACTGGAAAACAAGCAAATAGATAGGAACTTAGTCTCAATAGATAGGAACTAAATGAAAATCAGAGTCACAGGGGGCACGAGCCTCCCCCTATCAGAAACAGCCGTGCAGTAGCTATTTGCAGATCCATTTTGCCAACATATAGTACCTCTTCATTTTTAAATGCGTTTTAAAATGTCTATGCAAATTAAGTTAGTCGGTATTTACGCGAGTCTCTCTAACGTCGAGAAAGTAGCAATCAAATAACTATATTTCTGAGAAAATCTAGCATAATCTCATAATAGCACACAATATAGTCAAAGAGAAATCATAATATCGTTTGCGTTCATGTTATTCCGCTCTTTTATACTGTTCGTGTTATACCATAGACAATTATAATGTTATAAGTTCATTGGCAATGACAATGGAAACTTTGACGTTTTCTGTTGCTCAGTATGCCATCGTGTTAAATGTTTATCGAGTCTTTATTTTTCATTTAGTTCCCGCCTCGTGCTTTTCGAATCCTTGCCGAAACGGTGGCACATGTGTTGAGTTAGAATCTGATTTCAACTGCCAATGTTCTGCAGAATATGAAGGAAAACTATGCGAAGGTATGTTGGAACGAGTTTCATTTAAAATTGGATGGAATATTGCATATAAATTCAATATGACCATTGACAAGTTTTTGGAGAAAGATGCATGAAACATCATTGATCATTGACCCAAACACGATTTCAAACTAAAAAGCGTTGTTTTATCTGTTGAGTTTCCTGTATGTTACAAGCTCATTTAATCACTAAAAGCCGTAAGGTTATTTTATTTAAAATTTGAAGCTTTTTAAAATGTTGGTGAATCCACGCGACGCTCTTTGCAAAGTTCAAGTTAACCCATTAAAATTTAGGAGTGAATTAAAATCGAAAAACGAATTTTTAAGGTAAGTTACTCTTCTACAAAACAACTACTTTAGGATCGAGGCATATTGATTTATGTCATTAGCCAACACCAGGTCCTACTGGAGTTACTTTTTGTTGCGAAGACAAAACAGGCCACCTCTCACCCATTTTTTTTCTCTCTTCCCCCCTCCTTCTTATCCACCTCTTACCTCTTTCACCTTATCCCCTTTTCACCTTTCTCTCCCCCCCCTAACATCCTACTCACTCCTTTTTTATCCCCTTTAACCCCCTTTTGGATTCTCTTGTAACTCCTGCTCTCATCCCTTTCTCGCCCTCTTTCAGCACCCCCTTCGCACCTTCTTTTAGCACCCCCTTTCTTTTTATCAAAGCAAAGAAAAGAGTGTATTTATCACACTCGTTATTACGCATGCTCTTTGACGTTTTGACTCGCGGTTTAATTCCTCTTTTCGTCCCCGCAACATTTATGCCAAGAAAATTAGCCCCCTGAATAGAGAAAATTCCTGGTTAGGAGAAAGACACATTATGCATAGAAAAGTACTTTGTGGAATGTGCTCAAATATGTGTCTCTCTTTATAGAGAAAATCAGCCCTTGCCGGGATAGCCCTTGCAAGAATGGCGGCTTGTGCAAGGATGTGGGAACCTCTTTTGAATGCCTTTGCAGAGAAGGATTCTCGTGCGCAGATTGCAGTTGTAATACAAGTACGTTATGTCTTCGTTGTATATCTCTTTATCTATAATACTTGTTTAATTGCTTGTACCAAGAGGTATATATGAAGCAAAGATTAAACCGCAACTAAAGCATTGGTACCATTGACCATAATATGGACGCGAACTAACAGTCTATGGAGGTTTGATAGAAAATGAATAGTTAGCGCTTGGCCCTCGAAGCCCCAGTCAAGAAACCTAAGAATTTTAGATAATTTTAACTACTGTTGATGAAAATATTTATGTGAAATGCAAACTTCGCTATAATATATTTTGCGTTGCAGCAACTGTTGTCAAGCAGGTGACAAAGCAAACAACATGTCCCGCTACTTCATGTAAAAATGGCGCTACTTGTGTTATGCTTGATCGTGGCTTTAGCTGCCAATGTTTGGATGGTTACCATGGTGAAGATTGTTCAAGTAAGTTCTGTGTTTTAAGTCCCTGGTAAACATTCGGTAAACAACACCACGGTGTGAGTCCGTAGCCCGCAGTTACTTGCCTGCGCTACAAGCTTGTTGCATAAGGAGCCTAGCTCAAGATCCAGTTTCTTAAGTTCATTATTTTTTCGAGCTTCCACATGTAGGTCCCTTATAAAATGATTCCTTTTAAACAGCGTAGCTGGCCACTTAGCATTACATAGAATGATACAAATTTTGTACCTTTAATTGTCTATAACCAACATGGCACGACCTATTTCAAAGAAACAGTATACTAGATTTCCCGAAGAGCAACGTGACCTTTTGTATATAGCAAGTGAGCAGTTAGCTTGATAACAACATGTAAGCACAATTTCATGGATACGTTGTCTGCTTATTTACTAGTCCCAGACCTCTGTAAGAAGAATCCATGTGAAAACGGTGGAATCTGTGTCCAAGTTGGCGCGGATTACAAATGTATTTGCTCATATGGCTACAAAGGAGTCAATTGTCACGGTAAGTTAACATCTATCACATCGATTTAGCTTGACCCTAGTAACACATAATGTAATGGTAACAATCGATGCTGTTAACACATAAAACAGTAGATTTATCACATAAGATGCTGTAAGGTTAGATATTTTGTAGTGTTTTGTACCTCAAAAATTTGTCCTTCCATTTTACACGATTCTTTCTCGCTGACAAAAAACCATCTTGGAGATTAGATCCATAAAGCTACAATCTTTGACTTATGTGAATGAGAACTAGTAACCAAAACGAATACATCTTAATTTTGATTGGGGGAGGGGTTAGATTCTGGCCTGTCTATGGAGGTTCCGGCCATGTTTCAACAGACAATCGTTTGTCTCAACAGTCATACCCAGGCTATTAAAAAACATTCGATAATGCTATCATAAGTAAGATTGGAAAATATCGAAGAATAATTCTTATTTCAGTACCTCTGAGTTGCGTCTCACATCCTTGTATGAATGGAGCAAAGTGTGTTGAAACGGATCGTGATTTCAAATGCACCTGTGCACTTGGCTTCAAAGGAGAAACATGCCAAGGTATTTCAATGAAACCCTGCCTAACCTCTCTGTCACTTTTTATTCTGTGCTCGATTTAGCTGCCGCACACATCCAGGATCCTTTCTGTGCTATTCTGGATAATCTGCGAGTAATTTTCAAGAAATTAGTTAAACATGCACATATACTTCAATTGCAAGGAAGGAAAATTCACTTTTTCACAAGTCACAAATGGAACATGCATCTGAAGAAGAAGAATCTAAAACATGAAAATAATAGGAGTATAACTATTTCTATAGGCAGCATCCTCTCTACTAGGGCTTACTGTTCATGCTTTCACTGTATGTCTCCTTTCAGAACTGGACCCATGTTCACACAATCCATGTGCAAATAAAGCAACGTGTATGGGAAGGGGTCCATTTTATACTTGCATTTGTCAGGACGGATATCGAGGGAAAGACTGCCAAGGTAAGCATGCAGACATGAATGCACTTTCATAAATATGAACATATTCCCATTAGCAATGCCAAGAAAGTTCATCGCGGCATGTGTTGAATTTAAAATTACTTTCTATCAATTAAACAATGACTATAACTGAAAATATGTAATCATGCAGAAAGATAATGTTGTGAGCAAAGAAAGCACTTAGACATTGCATCAAATAAAGAAAACGGAAATGGGAAATCAAGAAAAAGGAGAGAAAGAAAATAAAAACTTTGAAACTTCGACTTGAGAGTTACCATACCTGGGAAACGTATGTCTTAAATCTGAGTTCAAAAGCCATGCTGTCTTCAATGGAGCCAAGAATTAACATCAAATGTTTATTGGTCAAATTCTATATAGAAAGATTTTTCTGATACAATACAATTGACAAAAAAGGATCTATCCTTAAACCTTCTTATAAAAGCTCTACAATATTCATTCGTCTATCCTTCTATTAAAACTCTTAAACAAGTCCTGAAACTCTCCTCGTAGAATCCTTAAACAACCTTTAAATAAGAAACTCTTACCCTTAAAAAACGCATTTTTAGATATTACTTTTAACAATCACTTTATAAGAAAACCGCGTACAAGTTGTTATGAATCATAACAAAATTAAAATTTTAGAATGTAAATTCTATGTAAAACTTTTTTTCTGAACATTAGTAAAAATGATAACTTTTCATTTCCACACATGGAATGGCAATGAAAAATGCGAATAAGAAACTTAGAAAAAGACTGAAACAAGCGTGCAGTCACAAAGTCTATCATAATGTTTAATTCTCTTCTATAAAATTGAACAAAAACTTTTTATATTAAAATCCTTTCCGTCAATGCTAGCAGTTATTGCCGAGGCAGCGTGTGAATCGCGAATTTTCCCAAATAAAATCTGCAAAGAAATGCTTGACATTACATTTTGAATTCCAGAAAAAGACCCATGCTTTCCAAATCCATGTGTGAATGGTGGCTGCACAGAAGCAAAAGCCGGGATCACTGTTTGCAACTGCACAGAAGGATGGGCTGGAGATCTGTGCGAGCGTATGTATCTTGTCCACAGTATCGTCGCAAAGGATTGCAAGCGCCTTGAGCGCAATGACATGCGAGCAAATAAACATTTAAGGGCCTTCACATACCTAGCTAGAAAATATATAAAATGTCATTGATAAAAAGAATTATTGATAAAAGAACTACCTGCACCAAGCTTAAATTTTTTTCATAAAAGGTACAATAGTTGTCTCTTTTGAACAAAACGTGCTCTGCCCAGTTCTGAGAAAGAAATAATGATTTTAAAAATAGCTTGTGTAAGAAATACCTAGTTTCTAAATGCTACTATAAATTCTGGTTCGATTGTTAAACTGATGTCTTAAAGCATTCCTTATGCGATTCCCTAAGTAAATACTAATCTCATAGCCATTATTTCCATTTGCATATTTCTTCTAAGTGTAAGTCAAATTCTTCCAATTCCAGTTCGCAACCAGTGTTTTCCAAACCGATGTCTCAATGGTGGAACATGCACCCATAATGGCGACTCATACCACTGTATCTGTCCAATCAAATACCACGGATTATCTTGTGAATGTAAGTCAGGAATTTCCATTCTGTTCCCTCAAATGTTTCTTTTATAAACACAAGATATATAGCAAAATGGTTCTAGCTATAAACTTTTGCTGGTTACAGCTTCTTTTCAGGGCATGCCTTGAAGATTCACAGAATATAGAGTTTGTATATTCGTCCATTTTCATCTCTGTTACTCTCGTGCTCTCTCACACAGCCCTTTGATTACATAATACATCGCAAAAAAATCCTGCTGCAAAACACGCAAGGATTTTAACTTCCATTGAATTGAAATCCCAAAATTATTATAAATACGGTAAACATGAGAATTTAACGTTTTTTTACATAGTGACGAATCCTTGCTACGCTAATCCATGCAAAAATAATGGAGCTTGTCAAAATACTGATACTGGATACATCTGCTCATGCGTGGACGGATACAGGGGGTCTCATTGTGAAGGTATGTGAACCATTATCAAATAATTACTTCAAATGTACAAAGCTTTTTCGTTTTTAGCTTATTTTTTCATTTGTACCAGAAAATTTCCTCGCAATCTCTCTGCAACAGTAGTGTTACACAACCTAGAGAACTTGTCCTGGGCCAGAACTATGGGAGAGAAGGGAGCAGTTCAGCTCCTTTCCTTGCTGTCTCTAGCCGCAACCGTGATGCCTTTCGGTACAATTTTGCTGCTGGATTGACTGGAAAAAAGTGCCCAAATCATGGGTCGTACCGGGATTCACACCACCAACCTTCAGCATTGCAGCTGAGCTTTCTAAAAGTTTGGCCACTTTGCCTCGCATCAAATAGCGAAACGAGAGAGCCAAGACCCGCAACCGTTCAACCTTCCCCTTCCCCTTAAAAAATGATAAAGAGTTTGGTGACCGAGAAAGCTCAAAGCTTCGATACGTTAATAACGCTTTTTTAAAATTAGTTTTCAAAAGAGATAGCCCCAGTACAGTCCCCCCCAGACACCCCACAGTACTGCTCTCAGATCGATGCTGATTTTAGAACATGTGACATGTAAACAGCATCATGCTGGTTGATAAGCAATTTTTGCGGAGTGGGGGTCGCTTATATCAAGGTGGTAGCAGGGATATAACGATCTCGTTATCCATAAGATTATTTATCTATTCTACTTACATTATTTTGCTTTCTTTTGTTCTTAGTTTCAAGTTTTTGTCATCCAAATCCATGCCACCACGGAGGGCGTTGCTATGAAGGAGAGAATGAATACATTTGCGAGTGCGAAACTGGTTATGCTGGAAAATTGTGTGAAGGTATGATAGAAACAGGCTGTTTCTTGGTCCTGTTTTTGAGAGGCAGCTCATAGAGCATTAATTTGGCTTTTCTACACAAGGCACGATAAAAAGGCCATCAATGCATAGTCCTTATAACATTGTTTTGGCTACTGAGCGGTATTATATTTACTGTCAGCAAGAGATCAAGACCGTAGCTGGTGTAGCAAATTTGTAAGCTAAGCTCATCTCTTGAGATCTTCTTTTCGCACCAAATCAGAGCAATGTCCCAAGAGGAAGCTAGCTTTGTCAAGGGACCAAGGTGAATGTTCCACCTGAGTTTGCCAAATTCATCTCAAAGACATTGCAGTTGAGTAAGTATACACACAAGATTTGATAAGAATGCAAGAATTTAATTCATCACTAGTCTGTAAAAATGGAAGACTCCTCCTGGGACATTGCTTTGCACGTGGTTAAAAAAGAATCTCTCAAAAGATGCGTTGTGCTTAAATTAGCTTTTTGGCAATTTCCTATGATAAATGGCGTTTTAGAATTGTTACGTAAGTTACGGTCTTTGAGACTCTGATCGTCAATTGCATGCTTGGTTAATAGAAAAGTAGCTTCGTTGCATTTCTATGATATACACAAATCTTGCTTGAGTTTTATATGATAATAGTCATATCGTTTTGATGTAAGACGTTCTTTCATTCAATTGCAGTGCAAGCGTTCTGTGATTCTAACCCTTGCCTCAACAACGGTCAATGCATGGAAGGCATTGGCACATACACGTGTCATTGTCCTTTTGGCTTCCTTGGTGGCCAGTGTGAGCGTAAGTATCATTACTTCATCAGTCATAATCTATTATCATTAGCAAATAATGAACATGTAGCCAAGGGAATCCAAAACTGTGCTCAATGTTTCAAATGAAACGGAGCCAAGTGAAACCAACCTACATTTCAAATTTTGGCTGAATTACAGTAAATTTATTCGACTCATCAAACGAAGCATCGGCTTTTCAAATAGACACACTTCCTTATGTTTAAAATGGGGTCATTCACAAATATTTCGTTCTATGTCCCTTACTTCAGATTAATGTAGTCTTAGAAAATTTCCTTAAAGGAGCATGGGTCACGAATGCTCCAAAAGCACAAATTTCATTTTCGTTGAAGAACTTTATTTCGCAAAAAAAATTCTGATTCAGTATTTCTTTCCTATTTCTATCCCCGGGGCTGAGGTTTGCATACTACAAAAACTGAGCATCAACAATTTCAAATTCAAAGTAATTTAATTTCTAATAAACAAATCAGGACTGACATGGAACTATTTCTTCTTTATTTTACAAGAATTTCTTTACACATTAAGGACCCCTAAATTCTAAGCAATTAGCATAAGATATGACAGAACTTAACTGTTGTTTGTATCTGATTGTAGAGAGCATCTGCCTCCCAAATCCATGTAGAAACGGAGGAACATGCATTGCATCAAACACTGAACATGGCTATGCTTGCGAGTGTGCCTTTCCTTATCACGGACACGACTGCTCAGGTGCGTAAAATCATGATTCCTCATAATACACTAATATGGTATCTGTTTATACATATAAAAGTGAACGAGGTAGATACAGCGTTTGCTTTAATAATTTGTTCTGCGAAGAACTTCTCGCTTCTAAGTGTGACATTCAGTATTTAGAAGGAAAGCTGAGCATAAGCGAAACATTGAATTAGCTACATGTTGTGTAGCGAATGGCATTGATTATACGCAAAAAGGTCCAAATAGATCGTACATTAAATCTAATTGAATAATTACTAGCAGGATTGAGGAAATTCGCAGTCCTGTCTATCCCTGAATCCCCAGCAAAGCTAAATCTAGATCAAGATATGAGAGCTCAAGAAATTTTAGTTTTCATCACTACTAAATATTTGAATAAACATGTAATGTTCTATTAATGTTCTAAGAAACACTTTACACCTCATAATCAAACACTTTGAACTTGTCACTTGCAGAATGGGATCCGTGCGTGCCAAACCCCTGTCATAACGGAGGAAATTGCAAAAGTCACTTGAAAGAGATCAATGAATTACATCTCCACGAAGGAGCTCTTACAAGCCTTATTCATGGAGCTGATGAAAGTGTTGTTGATGTTGTCGAGCCAGATGAAGAGCCATTGGGCGACAATAGCTTTACACCGAACCATCACCCAGAGTTATACGAAGAACACGACCAAGCAACGAATAGTGACCTCCACCATGGAAGTCACCAAGATATGCATAAGCTGCTACCGAAACTTGATTCCGATCATCCTAATTCTGAATGGTCGTCTATGAGTCATCTGTTTCACAAAGATCATGCATATGCACATGAACACCCTGATGACCAGGAGCTTGTTTATGAGAGTCCTGAACACAAGCATAGAGGACACCACTACAGTGATGACACCGAAGCAGTTCATTCTGATACTTTACACGAACAAGTGCATCCACATCTTGATACCGATGGTGATGATCATCATGTTGGATATGAAGAGGCCAATAGCATACATGGGGCTGATGCCGAGGAACATCCCCACCACGGGGAACACCCATTCACAGAACATCACCCACACACAGATTATGATGATGATGATGAAGAAGAGGATAACGAGCTCATAAAGATTAATGCTCATGCGCACCTAAAACAGCAGGGCCACCATGACCATGTCGTTCTACCAGATGCAGCAAAATTTAAGAGTCATAGCGGAGGAGTAGCTGAAGAGGTTGAATCCCTTACCAAGGATGAAGAGCGTCATAATGACGACCACCTTGATAACCATGACAAAAACGCTCACAAGGTTGATCAGGCAACTGTGGCAGAGATAACAAAGAAAGTTGTTGATGCTGTTATGAGCGAAAAGGCAAAGAATTCAAAGAGAAGTCGAGTTTCTCGTGTCAAACCAAAAAGCTTCATCCAAAAAGCGAAGCGAACAATCCACAATCTATACGTTTGTGAATGTCCATCGGGTTTTCTTGGAGCTCATTGTCAACGTAAGTTGTAGTGTTGTCATCTGATAAATCATGCACCTCACTTTCAGTTCAAGCAATTTATGCATGGAATGTTATTATATCAAGTATATCATTATTAAATAAGAACGAAACAAAACGAACCAGTAAAGATCAGTTGGTCTGTGGGAGTCAATTTTTAGGGGGGGGATATATTTTGAGGGGGGATCCTTTTTAAAATACCGATCAAGTAGCAAAACCTCCGACAGATCCAACATTGTCCAAGAAAATTGTCCTGTTTAACCCGAGATGCCAGCTCCTAGCAAGAAATTTAAGAGAAATCATTTTGAATACAGGGAGGAACATATAACATAGGAACAGAATAGAGAGGTGTCTGCAGATTTTCATAACAACTATCAAAGAAAATATGGAGGTCCACTCTGTTCCACTTTTTATTTCATTACTTGTTTCTTTAAATAATTCCAAGATAAAATAAGGTAACTTTTATTTTCCTTAGTTTTCTTATTTTATCTTGATAATTCTAATGAAATTCATGTTATCCCTACGGGATTGTAACCTTTAAAAATGCTTCTGAAGCATAAGGATTGTAGAATTAAGTAGCCAGGGCCCAAGTAGTACCATTTTTGTGAATGCAACGAAAAGGTATATTTAACTTCACCCTTGTTGTGCAAATGAAACCAGACGTTTGGCATGCGAAATAGTGAAGAAAGGTAAAAGCTTTGGAATTTAAGACTTTTAAGAAAAAACTCTGCTGATCTAGTCAAGGTATTAAGCTCAGCAGTATTTGGATGGGTTTTGAAGAAAAATATTATAATGTGCGAGGATACATTGGAGCAACGATGCGAAAAAATTGTCCAAGCAGCTAAGAGACATCAAAATGTAAAGAGTTTCACTTTGTTTACCGGAATACGCTACCATTAAAAATGAAACAGGCAAACACAATGAGATCACTAAATTTCCCATTCCTTTGAAACTCTCTGAATGACAATATCAAAATATTTCCAACATCATCAAATAAAATGGCTGCTACTTGGTAACTGGCGGTTTTAAACCTTAAATTTTACTAGTTCAGTAATGTTAATGTAAATAATAGCGATTTAACAATAGATGCAAAAACGATGAAAAACTGAGTACTTCTTGTCTGCCAACTCCTTTGTTTTGAACGCATAGGAAAGGTCGAACGGATAGGGAATCTGAAAGGATATGTCCTTTCAATAAGAGAAAAAGCAGACATTAGCTAAAAGCGGACTAAATGTCGCGTCTCCATCGCAAAGGATTGCGAGCTTTCTCTAACAAGAAAATTTGTATAACAAAGCGTAAACTTGCCTGTTTTTAAAGAGAATCCTAACTTGAACTATAAGCTTTCATAAAGCGAAACTCCTAACATGCTAACATAAATGCAAAAATCTTGACATAATCTGACAGCTTCAAATTACTTTAACAATAACCTATCCGTTCAGATTTCCTATTCGTTCAATTCAACGGGGTTTATGGCAAGAGGGGGTTTATGACAAGAGGGCGTTTATGACAAGAGGGCGTTTATGACAATAGGGGGTTCATGACAAGAGGGGGTTTAGGCAAGACATGACAGAGTAGACATAACACAGGGTCCTGTTGAGAGTGAACGGGATCATACGTCAGCCCTGTCCTCAAACCGCAAAGGATTCTGGGCGATTACAAAATTCAAAGTCTCGGAGACTTCAAAGATAATTCTTTGGGAAGTTTTGAAGTAAGTTTTTCCTACTGATGCTGACTTTAAACAGCAGAAAACAGAAAGAGGTTCTTATTTCCAAAGTAGGAGAAGTTTATGAAAGGACTACTTTGCATTGCCAAGAGAATTCCCCACCACATGTTCGGTTAAAGTAGAAATAGGGCAATAATGAAGCGCATGCCGTTAGCGGCCTGATATTGGCGATAAAATTGTACCAACAGAAAACTTAGCTGTAGATGTGATCCTTGAAACGAAGAAATGTTTCGATAAGATTGAATTTGCCAAATAAATACTATAAAGTTTTCGTTGAGATTAACAACTTGGGCAAATCTAAGTGCTTGGTTCCACTTTTTCATCGTCCAGAATTGTGAAGAAACTTCATTCTGTCCGAAAATAAAACACCCCCTGCATTAAGGGTTATTAGAGTAGTAAAATTCTAAATTACACAAAAGCACGTCTGTCTAGAGAAAATCAAATTACATCGAATACTGACATTCTTTTTCGGATCATATGGCAATATAATGAACCATTTTATTAAGGCGAACATATACCAAAACATAAAACAAAAAAAATTCAAACGAAAAAATCTGAAATGAAACGGTTTTTGAAGTTGGTTCACAATTACTAAAACAGTGATTATTTTCTTGGGTTTTGACCAGATTAAGCAACAAAGATGTTTGCTAATGTAGAAAGAGAAGATATTAGGGAAGCTGTGATTTTTGCTGATGTGAATGTTTTTCTTAAATTTGATGAAACTTAAGTTCTTTGAGCTGATTTCTCTAATCTATAAAACGACAGAACGGCTATCTAATTTCAATATTTAATAGGCTTGCATGGAATGCATATAATTTGATAATTTTTTAAAAAGCCAATGTACAAAAAATATTTGTGAAAACTTATAAAGGTTGTAGAAGCAGCTAAATAAAATGTAGGTGGACAGAACAGAGTAAGGATAAAATAATCTTAAATGTAATGAGCTCAGTTATTTCAAATTACTTACAAATACAACAAATATAGTTTAATGAGTATAGTAGGCAAAGAGAAGACCCTCCTTTTCTTGCGTTGCAGATGCCAACCCGTGCGAAAAGTCGCCATGTCGAAATGGAGGGATTTGCATTCCCCGAGGCAGCAAATATCAATGCCAGTGTATGTCAGGGTATGCTGGCGTCAACTGCGACGGTATGTTCAGTTCTTATAGCCATGCATAACCACATATATATTCTCAATAGCCGTAAAACTTGTACCAGAAACTTAAAACTCTCTGTTTTACTCTCTATAGCATGTGCAGGTCTTTTTTTAAGAAATGTACCTATATGGCAACGTTAACAGACCTGTTAACAATAAACTTCATTATTTTTTATCATTTTTTACAAATTGTCCTTTAACCGTCAACAACTACATTTCAGACTTGCACCCTTGCGATCCAAACCCATGTCTCCATAAAGGTACATGCAGATTGGCACATAACGTGAGAGGATACCATTGTGATTGCATAAGGGGCTACAGAGGCTACCAATGTGAAAGTGAGTTTGACCTAGATAATAAATATCGTTTAGAAGTATTGCATTGCTTTATTGTCAAAGTCATAATTCTTAAGATAAAATTTCATCCGGTATATTAGACCCTGTTTACCCAAAAAGTGAACTAGATTGGACCCAAAAGTATCCGGACCCAAAGTATCCGGACCCAAAGTATCCGGACCTAAAGTATACGGACCCAAAAGTATCTAACCGTGTATACCGGATCCGGTGCACAGCAGTTCCAAAAGTATACGGATCTAGCAATTTCCGTCTAAGGCCTATATATTGAAATTTGTTTTTGCAGAGGTAGATAGCTGTGCGAAAGGGAGTCCATGTCAACATGGCGGTAGATGCGTCAATACAAAAGACGGAATGGAATGTAGATGCCGGCAAAGATACGGGGGCAACCTGTGCGAGGGTATTTCTTTAAACTATAATTTTCCATAAAACTGCCTTGGAAAGGATAAACGCTATCATTTAAATTGGCACAGTATCAGCAATGGAAATATATTATTAATACAAAGCGAGCAAGCTTCCAATTTAACAGAATAACATTCTTTATGATATCACTGCAAATTGAGTCAATTGAAGCTGCTTGGTTGAAGTGAGACCAGCAAACTCAGACCCCGAATGCCTACTGTATGAGAAACTTTTAAACTCGGAGAAATGTTTATATTGTGAAAGCTACTGTAGTCCAGCAGAATGGTGTAAAATAATGGTAGTTTTTGGATTTTAACGTGAAGCGTGTAATTTGGCACACTTAATGAACTTGACATGCTGACTTTTTTAAAACTCAGACTGCTTCAACCTCTTATTATATGACGATGTAACGGAGTGCTCAGTGAGCACACCTCATTGTCTCTTCATGGACCAATTCATTGAATCTCTGAAACTGTCTAAACATACTCTTTTCAGGAAAACTTTACGACCAATATTATGCATGATACTGTAAAGTAACGTAGAATGATAAGCTTGATTTTGTGTTGATGACGCATTCAATACTTGTCTAACTGAATCACATTGTTTGTCGATACGTAGTTGACAAGTGTGAAGGCTGCAGCACAAATGCTCATTGCAAGCAGGGACACTGCGTGTGCAAGCCTGGCTTTATTGGCAACGGATACAAATGCAAATGTGAGTTGAATCTCTTCATACCTTTCATTAACGATTATACTCAAAATTTTATTTGTGCATGCGAGAATAGATAATTCTGGTTTTAAACGAAGCATCAGATACACCCTTTTATCAAATCAATGCCAACATATAGAGTAATATATGGCAAAATTAGCATGTCATTCAAACTCTGTCTAGGCCCATGTTTTCTGTTCTGTTTAAGAGAAATTCTATAAACAAAAACAACATTAGGCAGATCTTGTGGATATTCATTTCAAAATTTTGCTGATTTCCCAAATCTAATTTGTAGCTGGTATAGCTACGCTAAAAACATGATGAAATGAAGGCCTCTAACAGCTATAACCATAGCTGGTTGTGATGAGTGATGCAAAGGCCTGATGACGAGTCATGATCAAATTATTAAAAAGAATTTACTTAACAATTATCTGTGCTATTAACAGCCATTGGTGACATTTGCAGTCCAGATCCTTGTGAAAACGGAGGAAAATGCGTTCCTGGTCAAGATGGAAAAATCTTCATATGTCAGTGCAAAGCTGGCTACACTGGAGCAAGATGCGAATGTATGTTAAATCATGTAACTTCTTTATTCTTGTTAAAATGCAGATGATTTTCTTTGGTATTCTCTGTCTATCAACTCAAATGATTCTCAAATGCCCTGGTCTTAACAGAGATAGGAAAACCACAAAGGGACGAAGAAAATTCGCAAAGTTTTTTGTTGAAGAGCTTAGAGCTACATTGTGGGTAATAAACGTATGCACCTTCATTGATAGCAAAGAGTCAGATTTAGGTACGTCCTACCTAAAACAAATTCAGATTGAACAAGTCATTACAAGATCTTGCTTTGCTGTCAATAAGATTAATGTTGAGCATAGCAAGATTTTCAAGCTCTACTTCTAAGCGTTAGGAAATCTTGGTGGTACAACTTGATGGCGGCATATTGGTAAAAAATATTCAACGCTCAGGAAAGAAACACAAAAGACTCTCAGAGAGCAAGTGAAAACGAGCAGAAAAAGGGCTATCATTATACATGTTGGTAACAACAGTCAATCGACATTTCTATGCTAAGAGGAATATCTAAATCTTTCACAATAATCATTAAATGAAAGCAGTTCCACCACATGCAAGAGCAGGCAAAATAAGTCATAGCAGGCCATCATGGAAGTTGGGGGGTTGAGACTTGAAAGACGGTCACCTAAATTCAAAGAGCGACCCTTGCGGACAGTAAAAAGGTCCTAAGAAGCAAAAGAGAGGGCAAATATAATAGCACCTAACATGGACAAAAAAGTCCAAATGTGAAGATGTATTAAAAGTAAATTTCTCTTTTAGTTTTCAACCCATGCCAAAGCACTCCTTGCCAACACAATGGTTTGTGTGTTGATAATTCCAATAGCCGTTCAAAAGGAATTATTCTTATTGAGCACACAGACTACAAATGTTTCTGTCCACAAGGATACCGAGGAAAGAATTGCGAAGGTAGGTAACAAAATCAAAAATAAAACTCGACAGAATAAGTGAACGAAGGCGTAATGAATTAAAAATGATCAAATAGTTTTAGAGGTTGATTAAAAAATGTTAGATTAAGAAATTCGTGCTGGAAACCATCATCTTGCTGGAAACAATTAACATCGAATTAACAAAAAGACATAAGTACCCACGTCTTGATAAACAATTTCCCCTAATCTGAATATTGCTTTCCACTGATGAATGCATTTGAGTGTGAATTTATATTCGATTTGTGCACCGATCCCCAGGAGCAATAAATGCAACGTTTTTGAATCGTGGTTAAAAACTAGGTAATTTTGTATGATATGCGAAGATGATGAAAAAATTGATATATCGCTTGCAACATCGAAACAACAGTTCGCAGTACAGTTGCAAGGTACAAATCAATAAGCCAACTCTGAGTAATACTGTAAATTTAAATAATCACAAGACACTCACCTTGCTGTGAATTTCTCTACAGAGACAAGTCTTGGGGCTTGCAGTTCAGTGCCATGCCTGAACAATGCCACGTGCTTCGATTCTTCTGATGAGAAATACAGAAGGCACATGAAACACCCAGATGACTATGAATGCTACTGCCAAAATGGATACAGCGGAAAGCAATGCGAAAGTAATCAATTGCATTTGTTTGTATTTGTTTCTATCCAGCATCTAAAGGTAGTTTTTAGGATACTTACAGACAATGCCTGCTTAGCAAGCGGTGTCCTGGTCCTGCCTCTCGATGCGACCACACCTCGTGAATCCTACGCCTTGAATTGCAAGGATGTGTGACTCCACTAACTCTTAAGTGTTTAGTGATGTCAAGGACTCGAACCCCAGACCCTTGGATATGGAAATCAAACACAAGATTAATCTCAATTGACTCCTGGAAATCCTACACAAAATTTAGGTGGTTTGACCGTTTATACGAAGCCTTTTTTCATCAGTCCAATTCAATGATGTTGTCGAAACAGAAATGGCTGTGCACAGCCTATTTTAGATCGCTTTTAAGGTGGCTTTTACCAATATTACCAATTTTATTCAATTTTTCAGTGGCTCGACCGTTATCGATAAACATTAACTTTCGTAGAATGTAGCAAAACACTTTGTTTCAGTTCCACACTTCGCATGCTGGTCACACCCTTGTCAAAACGGAGCCAGTTGCCTGGATCCTTCCGTTCTTCCTGAAGTCAGTTTCGACTCTCATGGTTACAAATGCAACTGCTTACCTGGGTACATTGGAAGGAACTGTGAAGGTAAGCATGAAATTTAAAAAGCCAAAAATGAATGCCAAGATGCTTGAGATGCATGTCTAATATATAGAAATAAGTTTCAACAACGTAATTCAGATTCGATATTCAATCAATCATTTAATTTGCATCTTTATGCGGGACTTGAGGCGTTGTAGATCATTCCATCAAATACAATTTTGTCTTTAGATGACAATACTGCAATGTGATGAGTATAATATAAATTTTGCTGTTTGATATATAAGAAATAATATTTACTACCATGTCATTAATCATGCTTGGCAAATGGATCATCAAGCTTCTTTTAAACATGGTTGAGTATATCCTTCTTAAAGTCTTAATGGCTTGCTTCGTTAAATTCCACTTCCTTTCCCTTTTTATGTTAGTGACTCTTCATGGTCCAACACCATGCTTCTCTGCGCCCTGCTTGCATAATGGGAGATGTATCGACGTAGCATCAAACAATGACCCAGACCTCCATTTTGAGGATATTAACGAATACAAATGCTTCTGCAATGCCATGTATAGTGGAAGGAACTGTGAAGGTAATACCCTTATTCCATTAGAAACGTCACAGCCAGTCGATTATTAATCATACCAGGCTCCAGTGCAAAGATGCGCTGAGATGCAAATACGTTTTGCAACTGGAGATATAATGGCCGATAAAATAGGCCTAGCTGTGACACGGCTTACTCCTGTATATATTAAATGGAACAACTAGGCGCATATTTAAAGTTGCTATTGTTATGGGTGAAGGCTACGAAACTATGATTAATATTTATAGCAAGGTTGTCTGTTATTCAGTAACAGGCATATCTTACTCTTAGAAGGAATTCTATCTGTTATTAGTCAGCGAATTTGGTACTTACCACTGTCATTATTTTAAAGCTATCATCGAAGCTTTACTCTTTGAAGCCAGCGCTTGTAGGTTATTGTAGACCAGAAACAGTTTTGAAGCTCAATGTCAAAATTAGAAACGTCACAGCCAGTCGATTTACTTATTATTAATCATACCAGGCTCCAGTGCAAAGATGCGCTGAGATGCAAATACGTTTTGCAACTGGAGATATAATGGCCGATAAAATAGGCCTAGCTGTGACACGGCTTACTCCTGTATGTAATAAATGGAACAACTAGGCGCATATTTAAAGTTGCTATTGTTATGGCTGAAGGCTACGAAACTATGATGAATATTTATAGCAAGGTTGTCTGTTATTCAGTAACAGGCATATCTTACTCTTAGAAGGAATTCTATCTGTTATAAGTCAGCGAATTTGGTACTTACCACTGTCATTATTTTAAAGCTATCATCGAAGCTTTACTCTTTGAAGCCAGCGCTTGTAGGTTATTGTAGACCAGAAACAGTTTTGAAGCTCAATGTTCCAGCTAATCAAATATGCTTTCAATAATCTTGAGTCCTTTCGGAATAAGGATGGTGCACTGCCTTATCGATGAGCTGCGGTGACCCAAGCAATCAGTATTTCCAGCAAATTTATCTTCCTACCACCTCACAATTTAATTCTCATAAGATATATCGTTAGAACCTCGCTTGAATTTCGTGGATATAACATTCTTGCGAATTCTTCTTCGCAGTTCCATTCCCAGCATGCACATCGGCCCCGTGTTACCACAATGGAACATGCATCGATGGAATAACCCATCCGGACTTTAATTATGACGAAACCGGATATCACTGTCTCTGTGCGGCCGGATTCGAAGGCAAGAACTGCGAAAGTAAGTGTCATTTTGGCTAAACGTACAATTGACACACACCCAACGAC
Organism: Rhopilema esculentum; assembly: GCF_013076305.1. The sequence goes on from NW_027019640.1 coordinate 2,808,565, forward strand.
ACAAAGCTCTAAAACTTCAGATACTCAAATTTCAATCCAACCAATGGTAATTGTAATGAGGATTGTCTTTGCGACAGTAAGATAGTCGGTATAATGTATACCTATGACTGATATCATTTTAAGCGTGGCGTCAAATTGAGCCATTAGTACTGATCTCACAGTATGATGGCAAGCAAAAAGCACGCGCCTTTCATACTCTGCTTTGCAGCTTCCAAAGATCCATTGCACATGATTCTTTATAAAAATTCACAGTTGTTTCGAATAAAAGTTGTGATGAAACAGATCCGAGGTGTTTATGCCACCCGACTGTTCAGCTTTATGTTTAAACTACGACGCCAATAAAAAGTCATATAAACTTCATCAATAACAAACTATTTGCTAAAAAAATAAACTTCCCGCAAAATGATAACTTTACACGCCGAGGAAGGTTAAAAGGCTATCAAACATTTTTTGCAGAACAATACGCTTTTGCTTCACCAGAAGAGGAGGAACAAACCCTTCACCCAACTGAACCCCCAGGTAAGAGGCAATTCAATCTTTTCTATGAAAAGAGGTAAAAGACATCAAACTAAACTTTCCCGAAAGAAACTCATTCTCTTATTTCATCCCAAGAATTCAGATTTATAAAAGCAATTTTTTTACAATACAATATTGTAAAATGAACTTTCGTTGTACAGATTTTGAGCCGCTTACACCTACGCCAATGGTTATTTATGAGCGCCCGCCAAGAACTACTCCACCTGTCGGGAAATTAGAAAAAGCCAACCCCTCTGTTGTTATTGTAAAACACAAGGACTATACCCACGCGGAGCATCACGAGAACAGTCCTCCGCTGCGCAACCCTCACAACGAGCATGGGCCGATCGATTTACCTATAGAGGACATTACTAAACAACAAGAAAAAGAAAGAGCAGAACACAAGGTTGTGACAACCAAAGATGAAGTTGCCCCACTAAAAGACAGCCAAAACCCAGCCACCACCATTGTTCACATAACACCGGACAATGGAGCTCCGGGTGGTGCTGCATCGGTTGTAAACGAGGCAAAAACCGCACAGGCACATAACGCTGCCGTAGCGCGCATGGTTTCGCTTCTGCCGGATAATTTACATCAGGGTTACAATAGTCCACCGCTTGCCGGATCATACAATCCACAGGCTAACGTATTCTCAAGGAGTGCTCCTTGGCAACAGTATCCACAAACCATGCCACAAACCATGCCTCAAACCATGCCACAAACATACCAAGGCTACAGCTATTACCGCCAAGCTGAAAAAGCCCAAACGAGGTCTCTGTCTACAGGACCCCTGAAATCGAACTGGCAGAATGTATACAACAAACTGCTACAAAAAAGGCGAAATGATTACAGAGTTACTAAACATTAGTACATTGTATAGAAAAATTACAGCCTTAGGATTTCTAAAAGCTGTACCGCGAGCGCCAATATGCTTACAACACACCAGCTTTTCCCAAAGCCACATGCGACTGTGCCTTAACTGGAAAATGCAACTGCACAAAGTCTTCCCCTGCCCAGAATTTCTGCCGCTTTAATTGTCATGAAAATAGAGTAAACAGTTTAGCCAAGTAAATCGGGTTTAAAAAACTTACATCAGTCATTAGGCAGTAATAAAAAACAGAGAGGTACTGTCACGATTGGCCTAAATGACAAAAGAGGTGATGACAGAGCATATCCACAGGCTCACAGGCCAAATGCCAGGGAATTTTAGGATAATAACCAACTTATTTAGGGCTAACTTTTCTCAGGTAATGGTCATTCGTGGGTTTTCCCAAGATATATCCCTCAAATATCCCCAAAAGCTGCTTTGCGCTTCCATACTTTGGGAATTTTAATCAACTTAAAGCAATAGGGTTCTACCATTTCAACAAATTGACTGTTATGTCATCTTATAAATAGATAACATGAGGAATTAAAGAAAATTTAATTGTATCTAAAATCACTTATTATTTGTAGCTTACCACTCGCTCAATTCTTTTTAATATGTTTCTCTGGTAATAAACCTATAAGTAATTAATCACACGGATGATTTATTATCATTGTAAATTTCGATGTTCAAATATCGGTACAACAATGTCTACTTGCTAATGTACACAATGTACATTTTAAAATTAAGAAGTTACGATGTAGCAATTTTGTAAACAATGCATTTGCATTTGCATAGGTTGTTGTATAAAATAATATACATTTAAGCAATAAGCATTTTGTATTCAGTTTAAAGTAAAAGTCATACCACTTGATCTTTTATATCAAACAACCCTTGATAAATAGTTTCAAAGTTCATTTGCTGGTCGAGTTGGAATCATAACCCAGGTAAACCAAAGGCGAGAATATGCGAACGCCATGTTTTCCATTTCCGGGAAATGAACCAACAGAAAACGCGGAAACGCGGACCTGACTTTGATAAGGAACCGCTTTAACGTTCAGGTAATTGGTGTTAAATCTACCACCAATTATCTGATGTTGAACCCAAAACTTTAGATACTTGATGTTAAACCTACCACAGAAATCTCAAAACCTCCGAGAGAGTCATAAGGAGTTGTTAACTTTCACAATCACTAACCATGACAGGCTTCCTATCAATCAAGATCGATTATTGTACTTGGTCCATCCCCAAGACCTTATTGTGTCGATTGGACCGGGCACACCCCCCAATCCATCCCCTTGAATCTAGGACCAAACACAGGGGGGATGACAACAATTCAAATTATTTTGACTCTTTACATAGTGAGAAGCAATGTCGTGAAATGGAGCATGGAAATTGATGAACTCCATTATATGGGCTTTTTAACATAATATATTTTAGGAGATTGGGAAAAGCTATTCCTTACTCCAAAAACATTGAAAATATGTTTACTAGAAGGCCACTGCAAACCAATGAAAGCAAAGTACAATCGAGACGATTTTTTTATAGCGGCAAAGAACAACGAATCAGTTGATTAGAATTTAATATGCAGGCCAAAGAAAGACTTTCGATTTGGCCTATCTTAGAATACGAAGTCACCGAAGACAATATAAGCATTCATAAGGTTATTGGTTATGATTTCTTATTCAATACAGCAGGCACCGATGTACACGGGATCATGCCTAATTCAGTTACAACAATGTCCACAAAACTAGAAGGCATGACGTCATAAACAAGATTTAGCAAGTACAAAGAAGAAATGTCTCTCCAACCTTCTAAAATATTGCCGTCGGTCTTCGAAATGCGAGTCTCGACTAAATCATCTGGGTCGCCTAGAGAAAAAGAATAATAGAACGTGTAATGAGATATGAAAAAGCAATAATAAATCATCAAAGAATTTGTGATGTATCAAAGGCGGCAACACTACAGAAATGACGCGACATCAAGAGGAGATGTATTACTGCCAGAGCGGAGAGTTCCCGTCATAATCACTAAGACTTTTATGGTTAAATGTCCCCAAAAACATGGCTCGCCATATAAGCAGCATAAATCAATATTAGAAATGAATCCAATCAGTCACTTGAGTTCAAATATAGAGGGGTGCCGTTTGCCTTGGTGGAAATTCTATAAAATTCAAGACTGTGGCAATATGATTTATTCAAATATACACTGAAACTACAAGGACCATTAAAAATACTGTTGAAATTAACAATATATGATCGGAAGGAAAAATGTTCTAAGCCTTTAAGACTTTGTCTTACCAATTTCTTCAATCATCGTACCTCACATTATACATACGGGTATCAAAAGACGACATCCATTATCCTAAGTGCAAAGTCTCGTTGAAAAACTAAAATCCACTCTAAACTTTTCATTTCAGCTAAACCATCCCTGCGATCAGGTCAATTTTAAAAAAATCTGCCAAACTACTACAAAAGATTAACGGGTAGAGGATTAGGGAAGCCTAGGGCTCTGCTTCTGTGAAAATCAAAGAATAAAGGCAAACCTAGCTCGTTGAATACAAAGGCATCGGTTTGTACTCTTTCGCAAAACTTAAACGTTTCACAGCAAACAAGAACAGGGACATTGTGAGCTTTTGCCACCATGGCGATTATCGAAGAGCCAACACGTGACATTACGTAACCATTAGCCAGCAATGCATGGGCGCCAAGGAACACTCTTGTCACCTGGAATAGAGTTTTGTTACAAAATTAAGCCTATAAAGAACAAAGAACCATCTGCATGCGATTTTCTCAATAACCTTGTTGAGCTCAAAATACAAGAAAGGCCCAAATGGAGGGGGGCATATGGTTCTCATATTTCAATGTAGGTTAGGAAACCACAAAAATTGCGGTATTAGTTCTCAAAGGCAACCAAAGTAGAAATTAATTGACAATTTGAATACACTGGGCCCTTGGAACAAGATTAAGATCACCAGAAGTGTGAGAAAATGCAAAAACCAACTGAGGCACAATGGAGTAATGTTCGAATGATTTAATTGTCAGAAATGGTTGCTCAGGGTAGTTGGATACTCCTGGGAATCTTCCCTAGAGAAACCCTTTGGGGCTAGCAAGCTAATTCCCCCCCCCCCTCCGTTGCAAAGAAATAGTTCACATATTTAAATACGTTCTAAGAATTTTTTTTCTTTAATATAAACAAAAGGTCAATCGAGAAGAAACAGAATAACGAGAAATAGAGAGAGAAAGAAACATCTGTCGTTAATAGCAATCTTCGTGTTCAACTGAAAATTACATGGCCCTATTAAAAATATTTTGCCAAAATTTTGGATAGAGCTCATACTGAATTAAACACAAAAGACATTTAATCTTACTTTGACATAGAGCGATCTTCGACTAGAGAAATTTCTAATAGCGGTATAGACAATTTCAAATTTTTAAATGCACATAAAATGACAACCATCTTTATACTTTATAAAATTACACACAATGAGTATCTTACTTCTTTGATAATAAACGATGCAGCATTTATCAGCACGTACGAGCATTTGATGCCAATATTTGACAACCTACGAACGGTTTCGCGACCTAAAAATCAGACAAATCTTTCTCGTAAGTTGGTAATAGAAAGAAATTATTACAATCGCCGCTAAATCAAACCAGGAGAAAAGAAACAATTCTAGCTCTTAAGACTCTGAATTTTCAATTATTTATCTCATGGACAAGATGTTAAAACTGGTTCTGGGCGGATATCGTCAATAAGTATAAAATATTTACAAAAGCCATCACAACTTTATCCATCTAAAACGTTATAGACCAATGAAAATAGAAGCAACCCTGCGGCCTTCAAAGTAGAAATAAAACATTCAAAAGAAAAAGATGAACTGAAATATTACAACTATAAGACATATAATATGCTGTAATATTAGAATAGTACAAATAGAGAGTGCTGTGGAAGTGAAAGGGGAGCACGCGAAAATAACTCAAATAATTTATTCGATAAACTACAAGGGCTTTAAATCTCAAATGATAACTTTATTTAAAATTAGAATAAAGCAAGACATTTTGCAGCAAATCGTCTAAATTCAGTTCCTTGGGGAGGTGGTGGCTGAACTAAAGACTAGAAGAACGAAAAGACTCTGAAAGAAAAAACATTCATTTATCAATGATCAAAATAACAAACTGAGTTAGACTGTTAGCAAGAAATAAATCAGAACACAAATACCTTCAAATTTTGGTCTTGAGTCGACAACGATAACTTGAAACTTCTTGCCAGCTACATAAGCGTCTTTCAAAATGTTTACAATCAAAGAAGAACTGTAAACAAAGCAGAAAATGTATTCAAAGTGTGGACATGTTCTTATAGTGGTAGTCCCGTGCCAAAAGTTTCATGTATGGAATATTGCAGAGTTTTTAGTCAAAGACAAAAAAAACCTATGCTCAAGGATTTTTTTCTTTAGCCAAGCTTTTTACTTAAACTTGTTCTAATCAAGATATCAGATATAAAGCATCTCAAATGCAACTAAACTTGATTTATTATTGAAAGACGGCAAAGATCTGCTGTTGGAGATCACCCATGGACTGAAATCGTGGTCGAATGAAACATGGGTATGACTAGTATTTGAGACATTCGCTACTTTGTAATGCTAGAATTAAGTGTAACCCATCTACTAGAAAACAGTCATGAAAAGTACTGTTCACTGGTCTGTCAAAAAGTGTTCGATAGGGTATAAGCAGAGCTGTACAACCTTTTGCTCTCTAGAACAGGACAGTTCTAAGTTGTTACTCCCAGTTTCACGCTTAATACGATTACTAGACAACAGTTACGTATTAAAAAATGTACAAAAAAGCATGTTAGCATATCTTATAAGAAATTTCGCTTGATAATCGTTGACTCTAGAAAAAATAACTTCAGGGGCTAACCCTCGAAAGATCAATGGGTTAAAAATGGAGAAAAGAAACATACATTCAAAATAATTAGCCAGAAAATATTGCACTCACCAACTATAAGTTAGAATAACATCACCATCATTAATTTTTGTATTTGCATAAGTCTTTGAAATTGCTTCACCAGGCAGAATAATTCGCTCACTGATAAATGCATCGATACATTTTAATAAAGAGTCTTTGGCCTAGTGAATAATAAATCAGAATATTTATCTCTAGGCAGCTTCAGAGATCAACTCATTTTCCTGTTAAACCTGCACCTCTAAGGGGATCATTATGGAAATTAGGTCAGCTTGGCCTTTCAATGTTATCCATGCCACTTGAGGGGTGATTATATTTGCTTTTAATTCATATAATTTTTTTAACTTTTATTACCTGTAAATAAAAGGATTGTGGCGAATTACATATATACATATAAAATTGCCAAAACAAACAAAATCTGAATTTGAAACGGGGTATAAAGGGGAAAATTTCGATTTACTATACATTGAAATGAGCGTACCGGCAGCAAATTAATGCGGTTTTTGGAAAGCTAAATTCTCACAATGCCATTTCACTGTTAAATATTCGAATGCCCCAAAACAGAAGTTCCAATTTTGATTTGATACAACGATCATAAACAGAGAGGCTAAACGAAACCCAAGGAATTTAAAAGAACAAAAACAGCTTACCTCTTGCTCAGGAGTGCCAGGGGGTATGCTTGTAATCTGAATTTTAAGATACTTTATTGCATTGCCCATGCTGACGGAAAGGGGTCTGCATTGCGTCAGAAAGCTAGAAAGGATACGAGTATGTTTAACACTGCGTTTGCTACCTGAAGCATAGTCTAGAATAGAAAAATTTCTCAAATATTGGGAGCAGGGGCAGTGAGTAACTGAAACGAAGAATTTTCTAAGATCGTTCGGTACCTTATGTACGGTTTTATTCTTGCTTCCAAATCCCTTGATATTTCTTTTGAAGGCGGTGTTGTGTAATCTGCAATCACCTAGGAATTAAACACAGAAAAATGATTGACATCTAAAAGCCTATGCGTATCCGACATTTTAGTCACCTTTACTTAGGGAGCTCATATTTGCGTAAAACATTGATTGTAAATATCAATCTTGGCATGACCAATAAAATCAATAAGGATAAGCAAAGCAGTTTAAATTCAAAATGCTTAAACTTCGTACAGAAAATGAAAATCGACTGTTGAAAAAACATTTGATTTGAGCAGAAGTGAATCAGTATCCCTTGCTCCGTCGCTGAATTCGTGATTGGTTTGACCAGGGTCGAGAAAAACGGTGCACGGGGACAAGTTTTTGGCCATTTGTCTTGAAAAATGAAATTTGTAGCTTGTAAAACACACTGAAGACTAAAAATGCAAACACGGAGTAAGACAACAGTTTCAATTGCACCTTGGGCACATAAACTTTTCCTTAAAATTTTGAACACTTGAACCCTTTTAAATTCCTTGAAACATACTACATATTTTCATGGAAATAAAATAGAAGAAACGGTTATTTGGATTTCTAATATCGGAAATTGGCAATGAGAGATTTTTTATTAAAACTAAGAAAAAATGAAATAAAGGTTATTCTTTCCAAAGGCGCAAACTATAAGAAATAATTTCATCCAAAATTTGAACCGGTGAAAATGAATTCGTCTGAAGTGACATATATAATATACTAAATTCTTCATTGCACAAATTTTGACCATTTGGTCGTTGGATAAACTGAATATGCCAACATTTCGAAACAGGAAAACTTCAAAGGTTTGAAATAACTGAATTTTAACATGAATAAACAAGTTATCGTATGTATGAAGCAAGACATTTGGATCAACCTCTGACTGTTGCAACTGTTGCTTAATAAGCGCATTAAGCACGAAACTCGTTGTTACAGTTAAAAACCTACGATCGAGCACTAAAGCGATCGAGAATTAAATGGCAGACCTTAAGAAACAGTAGCTTTCATTTGCGTACATATTCACATACCTGAATTAGAAATACATAACTATGATTATAATATAGCTGGCAGATGAAAAAACGATAAACGCTGGCCATACCTTTTTGAACGCTGAAAGTAAGGCGATGCATCGAGCATTGGCACCTGAGATGATACCTTCAGCATACTGCAATCCTAATTTGATTATGACTGGGTGAATGGCTCCAGAGATAGAACTGGATAAACAGAAGAAAAATGCATTAAATGACAAAAGAATGTGAAATGACGTGAAGTTGTTGCAGTTAGATAACGAAGCCAGCAGACGAACATTTTGAAGAAGCCAGCTATGATTTCAATGTACAACTGCAAGCTGCAAATGAGTGCTCAGATTGGTGTATTAAAACCCTTACAAATAATAGTTGGAATACAACAATACATGTCTTAAGATGTTGACAACTGGACTCAACTAGTGCCCAGATGCTACTGTTAGTTATTCTTCGGGATTATACGCAAGTTCTACAAAGACGTTTCCATAGTATTCCAACGGGCTATCATCATCATCAGGTACCATCTTCTACTAGAAGGGTGGCTACAATGACCCTCCATCTCACCCTATCCTCAGACACTCTTTTAGCACTCCCAATGCTGTCACATCCGCTCCACTCCTTGATATCACCTTCCCAAGTTCTTCGCTGCCTTCCTCGATCCCATTTTATGATCCCTTCTATCATACCTTCCAGCATGAGTCTAGGTAAAAACCCGGATGAGCCTCTCAACGTACCAAATGTATACAGATGTATCAAATAGAAAGTTATGCCAGCTGAGCAATGATTCACATCTAATTACAAAATGACATAGCTCACCTGATTTCTTTCGTCAATGAAGTGTCTTTCTCGTACTGATGAAGATGCGAGAACAAGCTAACCTTTTTCTGTACCCTGCTTCTTATTGGAACCTAGAAATAACAGCCCAATTCACTCATTTGCGACTTTGAATCTTAGCAGTTTCTGGACGAAGCCTTGAAATAGGTGGGTGCGTGCATGTGCATTTAAATGAGAATGACCAGTCCTCTGTGGCCTTAAAAACCTGTACAACTCACCTCAAATTTATTGAGGTTTAAATCTGGGCAATGGATGGTTGGATAAACCTAAAGACCAAATGATAACGGTAATACAGCTCAATAATGCTTCGTATGTTCATCTGGTACTTATGTCAAAAAGCTAATAGTAATTACAAGTAATGGATTTTTAATAAACCCTTAATTTTTCCAAGAAACTATCTATAGAGCCAGAATCCAGTGAATGACATCTCTTATTGGCCAGGACAAATATACAAATCGTGTGAGATCCAGTCAGATTACGTTTAATGGGTCAATCCAGGTGCAAAGAAAACCTACTTGCTGTCTAGCCAGCTTTTTCGCTTCCTTTTTCTGGACCCGTTCATCATCCATCTGAATTTGGTATGATACTCTTGAATCCTGTCTTTTGTGTGCATTTTGGCCAGTTCCTGAAAAATAAACTTTGTCAGTACCTGTCTTTTAGTATTTTGAAAGGCACCTGTTGCATCTGTATCAACTCTTTTGTTAATAGAAGTAACTTAAAACTCCCTTCATACTAATCTGATAAAGGCCAATCTTACAAGCATCTGGATAGAATTTCGGTCATACAGCTGTGCTATCATTCAAGGTAGCACAAAGACCCATGCCAGATTTTCATAATTATGATATTTAATTCAATAAAAATCAAACCATTTGAAAAACACCTATTTATCATAAGAATTTATATTTCCTATCCAAGAATGGAATATCGATCTCAGTAATTCAAATGCAAATTACATGTTAGATTAATTACACAAATTTCAAGTAGAAAAATTATCTTAAATCTTCAAAAAAATAATGAGAAGAGCTTTATGTAACCTATAGGAGCTGTTATGTTAATGCTTGCATGTATCTACACAATTTTGATTGAATGGTAAATGCTTGTAATCAATCAGAGAATCAAAACAAAAACCATTTTTAAACATACTCATGCATTGTATTCAATGTAAATCAAACAAAATATGGTTCATAAAAAATTATGAAACCATAACTAACAATAAGGCTTTTATAAGAATTTTTCCCAGTTGTCATACTGATAAAAGAAGAAGTTTTATGAAATGTTCCATATCATGATACTCAAGTTCACTGTTTCAACTCAACTAGCTACAAAACTACTAACTAGTGCAACCATGCATTAACAAGCTTTTCTGTAAGATCAACTTGTGTAACACAACAACAGTGTGGCTTCACACTTTGCGTGAAAAAGAACTAAGGAGACATTGTTTGCTTATAGTGCAACTGAAAATTGTTTTCCTTAACCAACTCACCGTCCTGGTTTTTCTGTTTTGCCTGGTTTTGGTTCTCTGCTCCAGGTTTTGCCTTTGGTGCTACTTCTCCTCCAGTTTTTGCAAGCTTTGCTGCACGTTGAGCTTCCTGGAATACAAAAATAAAATAAAGTTGATATAAAAATGCTTCATTTTCCGTTAAAACATATTTTCCTTCTCTAAATATCAATTGGCTCTTTTTGCATCAGCTGCTGAGCACTGCCAAGTAGCAGGTTAGCAAGCAATGACATAATTTTGCCTATTTCACCATGTTATGTGCCTTTTCCTTGGGTTCATTCTTTTTCATTTTAGTCTAATTTACTTTGTTAAAGTGGATTTGGTGGCTCTTTCTTACAATTACTTTTATCTATTAGAAATTTCCCCTTCAGGTAACTCTGTGTAAGTGCATCAATTGTTTTGTCATTTTTTCCATTACTGGTTTATTCAATATAGTCTGCTTCAGTTTGCATGGTTTTGTGTATATTAATTGTTTTTCTAGGAGTTGATAGTGTAGTCCGATTTAGAAATATTCATCAATGAATCTAAGCCCTTTATTTTGTTATGAAATTAATGAAAACGGTTACTTTCTCCTTCAGTCTTCATCAGCCTTGCTGAAAAAGTAAGGCTAGTCTCCACTTGGTAGCACTTTACCCCAATGAATATAAAATTAAAGACTATTAAACAGAAGTAACTTTCTCACTTTTTCAGTTGTTCACGTTTTTAATAATGCTTAAAAAGGACTATGTTTAAGGCTATGTTCGCACTGGGCGCTTATTGAAGAGCTCAAGTTTATGCTTGCTTGCTCCCACTTTGGTTGTTCACATTGGCAGCTACTAAAAAGCTTGTGCAATGCATTGTTCCTAGGAATTCTTTTGTTTAAAATGCATTAATGTTTATCAGAGACAGCCAAATTTGAAATACGAGAATTGGGAAATGAGGCATACAATCATCCTTAAGCGACAGAACCGATGGTAAAATGAGAACGAAAGAGGGAACACTTAGCAGATCTATCACTTGTCAGAAATATCATAAATGCTGGCTCTTTATCTATGCAGTGAGTGACATTTTGCCTACACTAACCTGGCAGCTAACTAGCAAGCAAAATTGCATCAACTAGTGACTGAAGGCACTTTCAAAAGGTTGTAGCGTGAACACTGCTTAAGTTTTTGGGATGGGGGTCAGGGGGCAACAGGTACCAAACAGTTTTATCATGCCTTGAAAAAGGCTTTCTATAGGTAGGCCCTCAACTGTTTTCTAGAGAAAAATCTATTGACAAAATCTGTGAAAAATCAAGGGATCTGTTTTGCCCAGTCCAGTACCACAGAAGCTTTTCCAGTTCTCTACATGTTTCTCCAACATTTATGAAAGGTGTGGCCCTGATACCCATTTTATGACTTAAGTGTTATTTCCCATCTAATACTAAGATACAAAAATAATTCAGCGTTGTTGAAAAATTGTTGAAAAGTTTGCTACTGTTCAGTTGATAGTCACTATTTAAAGGAATGCTGCAATTTATCAATATTTTCCTTGCTAGGGGGGAAAAATTATAACTTGAATGGTTATGTGCATATTTTAGCCTTTCGCTGAACTGACTTCCCTTTTGCAAATTAAAAGAATAAGTCTTCTTGTTTCTTGTTCTTGTTTTCACAAGACTAAGTTTACAACAATAAATTAAGATTGAGTATTCTACCTTGTTCCCTTTCTTGTTCAAAATCCTGCACAAATCTTTTATCCATTCCTCATTCAGCTGAGTCCAATTTATGGTTTATTTAAAGTTGAATTTTGTGTCATTTTGTTCAAATACTTTAGACTAATAAATTTTACACTTTGACCATAAAAAATAATTATTTAAAGGTTTCAGTAGCCACTCAAACTTAAAAGTAAAACCTGGAAACAAATGTCCAGAAAAAACTGAAATACAACCAAATCAATAGCCAACTACAATTATAAGTTACTTGCCAAATTCCCTAAATCATGTTTGTTTTTCCTCTTAAACCAGCTGCACATTTGCGGCTAGTTGCATGTGGGTTTGCCAATGTCCCAGGGTAGGGGCTCAAATTAATATTTAAGCTGCCACGACAATGTCAGAAAGTTGGCATATGTATAAAAATGTTTGTTACCTGTAATGCTCTCCTTTCTGCTTTTAATTCAGCCTTGCTCTTTTTTGGAGCATCTTCAGCAGTGGCTGCTTGGCTAGGGTTTTGATCACTTGATTTGGCTGCTTTCTCCTTCTGTTTCTTGGCCCCTTTTTTACCTTGTTTTTGCTGCTAAAAATCATTTGAAGCAATTTAACAAAACTAAACATACTTTATTTTGGCATTACTGCACTTATGAAATATATGGAATGCAAGAAAACCTTAGAATAGAATTTAATTATCAAATGCAACTTGGATCAAATCAAAATTTTCCAAAATTTGACAGGAGGTGGAAAACAGAGCTGAGCCTTCCTGAGACCAAGTCTCTAACCGTCTCTTGGTGTCGGAACAAAATCAGCTGGATTCTGATCAAGTTTCATCAATAAATTATGTTACCAATGTAATTGCACACGCATTTGATGAAACATTTGTATCCTATGTAGTACATTCTATGTTTTATTGAGCAGTTTATTGAGCATTCGTTTGAATAAGAAGAGTTTTGGCGTTTTTGAAAAAAATTAGAATTATTATTGACAGTACCCCCAGCGATCATTGCTGATTCACAGGGCATCCCCTACCTTTCTGAACAAAACTCGACACTTAGCCGTGGAAGCTTTGTTTTGTGTTCATCAGGCCTATAGTGGTGGGTTTACTTTATTGAATATCGACAGAAAACAATTAGGAACAACCTCAACGTTAAGTGAAAACGGATAAAGAAGTGTTGCTGAATACACATAAATATAATCATTTGTTAGTTTTGTTGGTTTTATTTTCATGTTTAAAAATTTGACACGTCAGGTAGATACAGTATTTGACATGAGGGGTACCATTTGCATGAAAGCAACGGCTCCGGCCCAACTTGCCCAAAAAGGTAGGCTCCTGCTTACAAAAAATAATCACCTTAGTTCAGGCTAATTGCCCTTATATTTTTAGGCTATTTCAGCTTAAATGTCTTAATTTGATTGCTTCATTTCTTAAAAACTTTGCTTATTTTTCCTGCTTTGATTATTGTCATTTTTAGCCTTCCAGTATTTATTCAGAAATTTGAACCTAATTGATCTGATCATAATAGCATAAATTAAATTTAATGAAATGAGACTCAATTTAGGAAGTGTTTTATTATTATATACGTAGAACAATCCTAACTTGGTTTTGAAACGTTTCAAAGTTCTCTTTGATAGATTTTATGCGTGCAAATGTCGTTACTGAACATTGTTTTTTTGGAATGGAAAAATTAAAAAGGCGATGAAACTTTCCTAACTGATAAAATACCCAAACATAAATTTGAGATCAGACAAAGACTTTCCATTTGCACATTCTGCAAGTGATAAATATATAAATAAAACTTTACTGAGAAAGTGTGATAACAAAATAAAAGGGAAAATAAATAATTTTCTTACCCCTTCCATTTTGGCGCACGGCTAGGCCAATACTTATTACTTAGACGAAGTTTGCACAGGGGGCAAAGAGCTAAAGAAGAAGATGCATTCCAGAAAGAGGCTCGTCGTGGAAGATGGAGACTCTATCGTCCATATTCTGCTCTTACATCAAAGTTGTGATCACAAAATAAATAGAACTAAAAGGCAGACAATAACGCAAGGTTTTGAGCTCTTGTTAACAAAATTATTCCAATGTTTGCGTTATAAAATTTGGGGATTTTGCCTCAATGCCTTCAGATGATCTTTGAATGTTCTTAGTTTTTTGGTTCAACCTCAGCTTTCAATAAAATTACCCAAAATTCCCTTAAAACTCCATTTATTCAAAGATATCTCGTGTGCTGTTTGGAAAGAGTGACACATCCCTCAATTCTGATTTCGGGGCCATTAACACGAATTCATGACACAAACAGTTCTTAAAAAATTTAAAATTGAGTCCAGTATGCATATGATTCCTATGCATATGCAATATTCCTATGCAAGCAATACTCCTGCAAAAATAACATGTTTCTTTGATCAGACCAGGAAACATTAAATCTACCTCTAACCCCTGTTAATTCTTAAGTGATGCCATTGTATAAACATCAGCTGCTGGGTGGGTGGATAGATGCGCCTAGCCATTCGGCCAGCTGTTGTCTTTTAATATTTCGAGGTAAATTATCTTGAGTCAAACTTTGCGATATGGTCTCTAAACTGATGGTTCATCGAAACTAGTCACTCCATAGTATCTGAAACGGTGAGAAGAAGATACACAAAAGAAACAGGCAGCAACTAACGAATTCTTTATATGCATCAGAACAAAATTCTATGTTGTAACAAAATTCTGAAAGCAAAAACATTCAAACATTTTATGTTAATATCAGACGATTCAATTAGTATATACTGCCATTTATTCAGAAATTCCATTACTAGCTAAGTCACACTAGAACATGTAAGAAGTGGCTATAGCAGATGCAAGATGTCATCTTATGATAAAATCGAAGTAGACCCGCACACTCCATGAAAACTGGAGTCGTGGTCCTAGGACCAATAATAGGGGAACCAATAGGAAACTTTCTACGGAAATGGCGTTACTCGACCTTTTGGCGTCCCAGATTAAAGCATCAGCAATATAATATGGATATAGTAAGGGTTTATATCATGTAATTTTCAATTTTAGGAGTGAACAGGGGCGTTGCTATGGGGTGCGTATGGGGTGCGACTCCCTCGAAAAAAATTTCGTTGCAAAAGGAGGGAATATTTGAATGTAGGGGGTGCTTAGACAGAGAATTTTCAAAACTAGTGTAAAGAAAGGAGGATTCGCTAATTTTGTTGACAAGAGAGACATTGGCACTTGAGCACAATTGTCATCGAAGGCCCTGGGAGTGAGCCTGACTGTTCCTGTTTAGTCAAAAGTTATGCAAAGGATCGTACAAAATGACCTTTATATATTAGACAAATGAGCACAGAGGGACTTGAAATTAACAAAATATGTATGAACTTATAGGTATAAATGAGTTTTATGCTCGGGCTTCTAATTTGGTCTATATATTCGATAACAAATCGATAGCGTTTGTTTTTAGTGACAAATGTTCTTGTTACCTTCCAGCCCTCTTCTTCCCTCTTTATCAAAATGTGTTCATTCAACCCCCTCAAAATATTGATTATTCCTGCTGAAAACCTTGAAGCAAGAACATTAGAGGAAGATTTAAAAAACGGCCTAAGTGCAAAGAATATTTACACGAACATATTCTGAACCCGGACGGCATCTTACTAAAAGACGCTTAGAATAGTTGTCAGGTAATCCTAAAATTTAAAAACCTAAACTTTGTACATAAATGGCGCTGCAAACTATCATCTTTATAAGACAAAATTTCTATATCACCGTGACTTAGAAACAAGCGCCCTCCCTTGACGCGATGAAGGATTGACTGTTACATAAAAGCATTTTATATCGGTGCACTGATAACAGGCAAGCGACACCATCTGACACGCTCTGTATCCTTTTGCCTTGTAAAGAACACAGAGAACACACATCAAAAATGCACCGCTTCGTGTAAGCCAATGAGTAAATGAAAATATAGGAAAGGTGTGCAAATCTAAATTCTCAGTTATAATTGGATGGGCCAGTTTTAATATATCTGACATCACGCCAGCAGCACCACACGAAAGCACAGAATATAGAATCTCTATTCTTATTCTTGTTTGGGACCGATCCTATAATTCTATAATAATTCTATAATTTCTTAAATTTGCATGAGTTGCTTGCTGCTCTCATAATGTCAACTTGTACTCATGATTTTGCTGGCTACGGATCATCTCTGTCTGTCGGCCTTTATTAGAAACTCTGGTTTTCAGAGTTAGGAGAGTCTTTCTTTATAGTTACTTAATCCCCAAATTGATAATCTAGCCGGAGAAATATTAGCAAAACAATTATCTGCACACTCTATTGGAGTAAGAATAAAATGGGGTCTTGGAAAATTTTCTAATACGATTAACTAACTGTACTTTCAAGCGTAAAAACGAATGGGGGTGCTTATTAGGACTGAGAATAGGCTTCTTCACTTGTTGCGGTCAGAAAGGTCGACCTTCACTTCTGCAGTCTAAATTGGCTGTATTGGATGCTTTATTCATTTGTTTCTAATCTCTATTAAACTATCTGGCCAAATCTCCTCATGAACGGTCGTATAAAATAGAGTGCAATTTAATTTTGGAAAATCCAATTGCTAAGCAACAATGTAAGAAAAGGGGGCTTGCGTGTCAAGTGGGGTGTGGAAACACTTTTCATTCGCGAGACGGGCATAACTAAACATCTAACACATGCCAGATGCATTATATGATTTCAAGTGGCAGCATATGTATAAATTATCTACTATAATTGATAAAAATACTAGGTTAGGTCGTTACTTCAACGCTTTCATCGTTTTTATCAAGGCATCCCATTGACCTCCTTGGACTGCAACCGCCAGTCGATCGTGGCTGACTGGGCAATGCATCGGTCACTTGATGACTAAAACGAGTAGAGCTGATGCCACCTGACTTAATGTTCTGCGCAGTCGACTGCTGTTCAACGCATGAATTTGACGGCGAGTCATCCATTGAAAACTGCAGTTCGCTTGCGTCAGTAAATCCCTTGCTATCATTATATTCATCATCACCCGAAGAATAGTGCTGCCCACTTTCGACTCGGTGCAACCTACGAAATTGGCTTTCAACAGCTAAATCTTCGTCTTGCCAACCATGATTACTAAAAGGTTTATTCATATGTATAGGGATTCCTACGGAAGACTGCCCGACTATTGCTTCTTTTTGCTCTACTGGAACCTCTTTTCCATTCACACCCATTTTCAGACCTTTGCTTTGATCTGAATGTAGGTTTTCACTGTTTAATACAGAACCTGATTCTACCTCGTCACCAGCTCCGTGCTCGTTCCCAGTTCTCTGCTTGTTCTTAGCTCCCCGCTCATGCCCATATTCCATTGATCCACCATGTAGGACGTTTGCATCGTCCAGAACTTCTCGAATATCATTGGCAAAGTGAACCTTAAGCTGGAATTTCGAACTCTTGCGGCTATCATCAAATCGAGAATCTTTGGCCTCCCTCTCATCATCATAGTAAAACTGCAGTTTTTCTTCGCTATCAGGCGATCGGGATTCAATGAAACCTGTTGGTAATTCACTGGTAGCTGCCTTGAGGTCATCGTAACTAGATCGAAATTTGCCGAAACTTGATGATGACGTCGTACTTCTCGGTGACTCGGGCTCGTACTCGCTGTTGCTGCCGCTGATTGATTGAGTTGAATCCCTGTCCGAGGTTTCATTTCTTAAGAATTGGGCATCTTTATCAGAGCTTTCGTCTACAGTTTTGTGTAGCGAGGGGCAACTTTTGTGTCTCCTACGATTATAGAAGAAACTATTTTTCCTTTGATTTTCCTCCTCCGGTCCATTGGTTCCTGCTTCCATGTCAAGACCAATATTATTCGTCGTTAGTAAATTGTCTGTATTTGACATGGGTACGATAAATGGGTTCGATTTCGCGCGCTTAATGCTCGACTGTTTTGTGATGTATAACTGTTTCTCCATAAAATATTTCTAAAAAAAATATAAGCAGATAATACAGCATTATATGGCTTCGACTCTGTCTTTTCATTTCAAAACCAGTGCTTTCCAACTTTAAGTTACTTCTCTATTGCAGTTGTAAGGAAAGGAAACGCTGGACTTCAACAAAAGATGACTTAATTCATAACTAAGATTAAGACCAAATTTCGCTAACAGCGGAGATTGCAAGAGACAAAAATTCCAAAAAACTTAATGAAAATTAGCAATATTAACATTGCTATCACCGGCAATCCTAAAACATGATCACTAATACTATGTACATATGTATTTTCTTAGGCTATATGAACTAAGAAATAACAATTTCATTTTCCTTCGGTTCCTTAAAATTTTAATTTGACTGAGCATCGTTAAAAGAGCCTAGATGACGCCGTGATGTTCACTGCTTTAATCAGTTTTGTAAATTCATACCTTTTTCTCCTCAATTGCTGATTTTGCTCGTGGTAAATCAACCAAAGAAGCCGGTGGTTGGATGCCCAACGAAACGAAACGCTCAAGAACAGAGACATGGAGCTCAAGCTTTTTTGAGGCCTAAAATGCAAAACGTAGTAAGTCTTCAGGATACAAGGTAAGATAGAACCGTTTTATCCATAGATAATTTGCCTAAAAAGTACCTCATTATACTATATAAGAAATTCTTATCCTATCTCTTCAAATACAAGATATCGAAAAAAGCACAATCAATGACGAAGCAGGTGTATGAATGTGTCACGTGATTATTGAAAACATAAACAGCACAAATGCCAGATGCTAGCCCCTTGGAAATCCGCCCTTTATAGAGACATGGTGCCGAAAAATGAACACAACCACGACTATAACCGTTGTATGCCCTAAGACTTTTTTGTTGGGATTTGGGTTGATTCGAGGAGTGAGTGTCACAGTCTGATCAATAAGATGGAATAAATCTAAATTACTTTACATGAACATATTGTCTGGGGCGTGACTAATGTATGTATCCAGTATCGAATATGGCTGTTCAAAACATGTCAGTCAAGAGACGAACCAATCCAATAACATTGAAAATAAGACCAATCAGAATTCATACCTTTTATGTAATGGTAGGTAGATATCATTAAATTCATCCCTCGACACTTTTTACCATCTGCGTCGAATGCCTGCTAGTATTACATCTCTATGAAGATTCTTCAGGAAACAGTTAAAAAAATAATATCATGTAATATACCTCAGCAAAATGTTGTTTTCTACGTCGTTCGCGCTTGCTAGGCCTTCGTTTTACTCCTTGGTAAATGTCATCTTTAGGCTCAGATGAAACTTCTTGCGCTGAAATGGAAATAAAACAAAATTAACAACTTCGTATAGCACACAGGGGCTTTAAAAATGGTGTACAATAGTGTCTAAAGCACATTTAATCTAGAGCAATAAAAATTCAACTAATCGCATTGTTCATGGAAACTCTTCGACTGAAAAAAACATTTTCCAATGATGAGAAAAATTCTGTTTAATTTTTCGGAGAACTCTTGATAGCAAAGACAACAGAAAGATTCAGCAAATTGTGCTTAACTTGATTTTTACAGATTTAGTTGCTATAGTTTTTCAAGTCTTGCTTTCTGCTTACACATAAGTTACTTTCAGAAGATATATTACTACTCTACGATGAAAAAAATAGCACACTTAAATGATTGACAGATTACGTTTCAGAACTTCATTCACATTTGAATAATCACCCATTATTAAAAACCGAGACATTTTGTGTCTAAGTCACATCGGATATCGATAAAAGGATATTAGATTATTAACGGACGACTTCAAAACACTGTTTGATTTTCTCAGTTTTTAGTATATATAAAATAAGACGGAAAGTTACCTGTTTTCTGCTCAGATCCTTCAAACTCCTTCCCGTCAGTTTGTGTCTCATATTTTTCCAAGAAGGAGAGCAATACATTACAATGCATTATATCGTCTTCAAACGGTTTCTTTCTTTCAGTTCTAAAAATAATAAGATTGAAAACAATAAAACATTGTTGAAATTACAATATATAACAAGCACTAAAGCTCAAACAGGACAAGGTGCAAGTACTAACTCATTTTATGACGAAAGGATAACGTAATCTGCCTACTTTCAAGTTGCATGAGTTTTACGAAAACGCTTACACAATCTGTAGGCCTTGCATTGGATTCTGTTCTTTCGATTTTGAATCTTGATCGTTCAACAAATGTCCCCACTGCAAGTCCTTTCGTGCCCAAATATCACGGAGAGAGCTCTGGTTCTTTCTAAACTGATCAGTCAACTCTCTCTTTCTCTTTAGTAGTGAGTCTCTTTCTAAAGATAATGAATGGTACAGAAATACAGATAGGGAAGTCCAATAGGCAAATAAACAAATTCAAAAATGCGCAAACACCCTAAAATATCTTAAATCTTCTAAACTTGGCAGCTTCTATAGTACATAAGTACAAAGGACTATCACTCCAAAATGTCATATACGCTCTAGCCTTGGCACTTTAAAGTATGTCTACGAGGACACTATGAATGATATTCTTACCAACGTATAGCACAATCCAGAAAACAGGGGTTGGGACATCAACATCCAGAGATAAACCACTTTTATCAACAAATAGAGCACCGAAGATTGCAAAAAAGAAACACGTGGTGGATTGAGACACACTGATCCATTAATGGGCTGCTTTGACTAGCAAATAAGGCATTTTTTACCGACGTACCAGACACTTTAGAAAATTCAAAGGTTAAAACACTGAATAATTCATATCCCAAACGATAAAGTGCGAAAACATACGGTTTCTTAGTTGATCTCTTCTCGATAGGTTCTCTTTGTATATCGCCCATTCTTCATCCTCTGCTTTCTTATGTTGTTCTAATACTGATTTTGCTTCAGTTTCCTCTCGTTTAATAGATGTTATTAGTTGTAGATTCTCCTGCAAAAAGATTGATCTCAAAGTTAAACAAAATGCGGGCTCCCCAACTCTAATAAATTAACAGAAAAGCAAATAAAAAATTTTTTTTTAGAAATCGTAGCAGAAGCGAGAAGAGAGGTGAAAATTAAAAAAAATAAACATGAAATTTAAAATTGCTTACATCTCGACGAGCTCTAAGATCTTTTTGTTTAGCTCTGAGTAGAATAACTTCCCCTTCCAAATCTTTCAGGTCTCTAGAACAAACAAAAATCAGAAATATCATGAATTTGTTACAAATTCTTCTCAAAGAAAACCTGAAAAGGTATCTAAGAAGACTGAAAGGATATAGGCAACCAAAAAGCATATAAGTGGCACCAGGCACACTGATTGGCCAATGATTGGTTGAAAGAGGGCTGAAAGAGATGTTAGTATTTGCCCATTGCCTTTAACAAGGATCTATTATCCTAAAACTTAAAAAGTCTAAAATTTAATGATTAAATTAATGTAATAATAGATAGCTCACGATTGCAATAGGGTATTTATTCTTAAAAAATTCCTAAGAAGAACAGTTAACAACAACATTGACAGAACTTTCTTACTTTTAGAAAAAACAGAAATTTATAAAAGGTTCTTAAACACAATCAGGAGCCTATTAAAACTACTTAAAATAAAAATGAAATGAAAATATAGCTTGCCTTTTGTCTAAGTTAAATGAGAAAAGGTTATGTGAAGGTTTTATGTAAAACCAGAAACTTGTCGAAATGCATATTAAGTTAAAAACTTACTGGATTTTTGTTTTTGATCCCTGCAAATCTGAGATTTCTTGGCGCATTCTTCGCTCTTCTGATGCTTTCATTTGCATCCTTTGAAGCTGAGCCTCAAGCCTCCTATTCAAACAAAGAATTAAAGAGGTAAGGCCTCCTATTCAAACAAAGAATTTAAGAGGTAAGGTATGCAGCAAAGCTCCTATGTTTCAGGGCAAGGCATCCAGAACTAAAAATGAGACTTTTAATATGGACTTTTAAAAGATACCATGAATGGTTTTACTTTCCTCTACTTCCCATTTTTCCATAAAAAACATCTCATGCAAGTGTCACGCTAGCTGACATTGATCAATTCAAGTTTATCAAGTTTAGAAAAGACTGGAAACAAGAATCTGAATGCATAAAAACATGCTTCTTGTATCAGGGGAAACTGAGAAACCTTGTCATGAAATAGTAATAGCTTTGGCCACCATAACCAACAAGATTATTTTAGTTATGTCATTCACACACAAAAATCATCAAAACATTTAGCAGGGTTTATGAAACATGCATTATGCAATTTTATGACCCTGTTTTTTGTTGTGGTAATTTAAAATTAGGCGCTTTTGCCTGTTTTTCAAAGACATTAAAACCATAAAGAATCCTATTTTTGAAAACTGAAGTCTAAGGAATACAAGTCAAAAAACATATACTTACTACATTGGTGTCAGTAGATTCAAATATATATATATATATATATACACTATAATAATACATATATATAGAATATTTGTCTTTTGATACTTCCGTAGCACAGTGCTCAATACGTTAACACGTAGAGCGTGATATATCATAGATTTGAAGAAAGTAAAACTACATGGTTTGTTTCTACAAGCCTGTTTCGTGAGTAACTCATCTCCTGAAGAGTGAGTTACTCACGAAACAGGCTTGTAGAGACAAACCATGTAGTTTTACTTTCTATCAAAATCTATGACCTACCTATATATAGTATTAATATATATTAATATATATATAATATATATATATATATATATATATATATATATATAATATATATAATATATAATAATGAATAATTTACTAGAAAAATTGAGGACTTTCTCCGTTACTCCGAGTTTCGTGCTTACGCACTCATCAGGGACAGGACTATAATAGAAGAATATTCCTGTTTACGCCCGTATTAAATATAAAAAAGGTGTGATAAAGTTAGGAATTTATCACACCTTTAGTATATTTATACCGCGGTAACAGGAATATTCTTCATTATAGTCTGTCTGATGAGTGCGTAAGCACGAAACTCGGAGTAACAGAGAACATGTCTCATTTCTAGTATATATTCTATTTTATTATATCTATTGCTCTGTGCTTTTGCACATCGAGCACTGTCACGTCAGAATAGACAACGCAATCTGGAATATATATATATATATATATATAATAGAGGCCATATAATAGACTTGGAAGTTAAAGAAAGTCAAACTACAGGTTTCATCTCTACAAGCCTGTTTCATGAATAACACACTCTTCAGGAGATGTTAGGGAAGCAATAAAATATAGTTTGTTTGATATTCAAATTATCTAAAAACATATGGTGAACAGAAAAACTGTTGTGTATGAATAATAAAGCTGCTAATAGCAAAAACTGTAGTTGTAGTGATAATGATGATGGACTTGATGATGAGAAGGATGGTGACAATTGACTCATGAATGACCATGATGATGACAATGCTTAAGAGAATGATAAATGATTATAATTTGTGTTGATGATTGATAATTATGATTGGTGATCATAAATCCATAACAACATATTCATATTACCTTATGACATTATCCACCTTTTCAACATTCTTGTACTTCAGATTGCTTTTCAACTTGCCAATGGCATCATTCTAAAACAATATTCCAAGAGATGATCAAATCAGTTTAACAGCAAATGTATAATATTGGCCACCAATCTTGACAACACTAACTTTTTGTCTATACTTTTTTTTAACTATATATGACTAAGATTTGTGATGTTATCCTCTTGATGTGGTAACTGAAAGGCTATTAACAATTTACAGCACCATCCATTCTTGTATTAATCTAAACAAATATGTAATAAAAATATGATGATTTTATTATAATTTACTTTCTATCACTATGATACATTTAAAACAGGTGAAAAGTAAAGGTCAGTATATTTTGATCAAAATAGATTAATAAAAGTTGGGATAAAGATCATATTCAAATAGCCAGCTTCTATTCTTCAGTTTTAGGTAGTATCTCAAAAGCAAACAAGAAGCAACATCAATATTTACCAGGAAGAATGCCAGTTGATAGAAAAATATCAAATGGCATCTTACAGATCTACTTCTTATCTTGTAAAGTATTTCATTTATAATTAAAAGATTGGTGACAGGTTTTAAGGCACAAACTCTCAAGTCGATGACTAAGAGAGCTCCTCCTTAAGAAATTCCCTCCACACAATTTGTCTTGTTCTCTTTTTTTCCTTGAATGTATATTGTAATAACTTCACTTACATGTCTTCGATTTTTCTGTAACGTTGTCTCATTCTATTTTGATCTAACTATTAATATATATAATACAAATTTTTACTATTTTGTTTATTGAATTATTGTGACAAATTTTATGTAGTGGAATTTGAAAAATGAAACTGAAACTGAAGTCTAAAATCCTTTTAAGAGATTTTGTTATTCAAACCTTGGTTTGGACTTCTTGATTGACTTCCCGCAGTTGTGCATCCACAATGCGTTTTTCTTTAAACTGGCTATCTCTCTGTGCCTTTACATCACTGAGTTTTCCTTGGTGTTCACTCCTTAGGGCTGCATAGTGTGATTTGTCTGGTATTTTTGGATTAAGAGATTTCTATTCATCAAGTTAAGAAAATACCATAATACATCACAAAAATTACACAAGAATTCCTCATTGAAACTTATCTTATCTCTTAAATACTTATTTTAAGTTTTATTCATTCTGGTTTCAAACAATATTTAAAATTCAATCTCATTTGGCAGATAAATGGAAATGATGCTGCAGAAGATGTTATTGTAGTGTCACAAACAAAGGGAAATGATAGTCCTAAATAAGCACCAGAGAAGATACAATAACAGAGTAACTCAAACTGAACACAGGAAAATTACTCCTATTATATGTTTATTACTTCAGGGATCTGGTTTTGAAGCTGAGAGGTTTGTTTCATGTTATTTGTCTCTAGACAGAAATTTCAATTAAGAACTAAATATTTGGTTTTTATACTTCCTCTAATAAATGGTTATACTGATGTCAGACTGTTACATCTGCTTTAGGCTTCATTCCTTGAAACTGCCAGGTTTAATATTTTGTTATGAAAATAATTCTTAAAGCAGCATAATATCATTTTACAAAAGAAATTAAACTGTCAATGTCAAAAACATGTTTTTGAAAAATAACAAAAGATCTATTCAATAGTTTGTGGAATGAGGCCATCCTTAATTGATCTTAATATTTTTGCTGTCAGATAGGCTTGTAACTCGAAAATAACAAATGCTACGGTTGCTAACAGAAGAAAAGAAATTATCTACAATTCAACCACAGATTTAGGTAGCTCTTTGTAAAAATTTCAAATAAATGTTAACTTTTTCAGATTCAAACTTCTATCTGATAGATTTCTTTACTTTGAGGGTCCATCCAGAAAACCTGCTAATTAAAATCGCATTCCAATGTTATTTTTTTTAACATTGTCTTGTATTTGTTATATAATAATATCATGATCTTCCATTCTATAACAAATAGGTGCCTGAGCTGGGATGGGAAACAAGTTTCTTATTGAAAACATGGAACTAAATTTCAGTTATTTATTACTTTGAAAATCTTACTTTCAAAACTAAGAGGAGCTTACTTTGAAAAATCATAGATGAAAAATACAAAAAATGTAGTACATGCTACAAGCCTTTGTACATGAATACATGTCAAGAAAAGCATGATATCAAAAATCAGAAAAAATATAAACTTGTGTAGCCAATGAAAATACAGTACATCCAATTAATAATTGACTGCTTTGTAAATATGTCTTTAGTTTTAAGTTCATGTGATTACATTTTTATAATGTTATTTCACTGTCATAAACAGAAATACCTCCTGTTTTAAAGTTTAAAATCTTAGTAAAATGATGACCTTTCATTTTTAGCAATCACACCTCCAAAATTATAAGAAATTGCTTAACTTTCTTATAAACAACTAAAAATTCCTGCTATAGAATTAATCACTGATATTCTCCATTAATTGACTGATTGAAAAGTGGGGGAGGAATCTGCGGCATTGTGAGTTTTGGTGTATCTTGACAAATCATATGTTTACAGAAAGCGGGAGTAATCTTGTTCGATTAGACAAAATTTTCAAAAAACAATGATTCAAATTTGATGAACCTGGGATGGAAAACAGTATAATAGAAAATCTATAAATAAAAGAAACAGATCGATAATAACCAGGAAGGAAGATATATTCAGACCTGCTTGAGTGAACAAAAGGATTGAAAAAGGATACAAGCTTCTCTTCGATGTCTTTGATTTTTGCTGATAACTCAAAGATTTCCCTTTCAAATCTTTTCTTTGATAATCCCTTGTTCCTGCTTGCTTTTTCAATATGGTCCATCTCGTCTTACGTATTTATACTGTTCTAATAACAATTTTCCAGGACATTGGCACTTTCGTCTGTTTGTGTGTTTTAGTCACCAGCCTGATATTGACCCGATAGGATACTGAATGAACTAGATAATACAAAACCATCCGTAGGTATTCTTCTTCATAAAATCAAAATTTAGGCCTAAATGTCCATTTCAGCTACATACATTCAGATATATATGAGTAGTGAATTAACTGTGAAATTTATAGATACAATTTTGGGCCTATAAGAGCCCTACGTCGCAACCCGTCACTGCTACCAAGTAAAGTTGGCCTGTCTACGCCTGCCCGTCTTTAAAAAGCATGGAATAGCCAGCAAGGTACCTGCATATTTCTGCAAAACAAAGTCACCACAGTCAAGTCTGGTGACTTGCAAATTTTCGCTTCTTCGGCCGCATTTCATTGAGTGTTGTGTTTCAGTAGTAATTTACAGCACCGATAGCTGTTGTGATTGCATTTCAGAGAGATTTACGTACAGCATACAGCATTCTTCATTCCTTGGACCCTCGTGATTCGACGTCAATCATAACGAAAATTAAACGAGAAATTCCGAGTAATCCCGAATACTAAAGTTAATAGAAAGCCCAGAAAGGCGTCAATCCATTGCTTCGAGCAGGAAGGTATACACATTTTGAAATACAATATTGTTTAAAATAACGGTATTATTGAAAATTTTGCTTTTCGTGGAAATAAGTTGACTTGTTTAATGTCTCTCTCTTGCAGTTTTGGAAGGGGAGAAAAAGAACTGGCTAAAAGAGACACTGTAGCAAGTCAAGGAAGGCAACAAGTGAAAAGCTGGACATATCTTGACATAATGTGCCGTACCCTCTTGTGGAAAATGAATCCAACGTATTTTTTCAATTGAAATCCTCTCCAAATCGGGGAGGTTTTTTACGCTTTTATGGGAAAATAGAAAGATATTATTATCGTAATAATTTCAAATTGTTCCTCAGCTATGCACGAACCAGTCAAAATTTGCAATTGCATTTTATTGGCTAATCTAAAGGAGTCGAACCTGCTGATCACGACTTTGCTATTTTTTCAAAATTTTCTATAGTTTGTGAGATATAAACTATTGCATTTCGACCATTGAATTCAATCAACCGACAAAATTTTTCGGTTTGGTAACACTGTGACGCAAATTTGACGTCACAGTGTATTTCGGATAGTCTCGCCTTAAACCAAATCGAACGACGGCGATTCGCAAATTGAACACTGCAAATCCTAAGTATAAATCAATCGTGGACTTACCACATACCTGCACCTGCCCCTACAGTAGCACGACATGTCATTGTCTCTTTTATATATCTTTAAAAAACCGATGGATACAGCATCCTGCAAAAGCTCATAGTCTCTAACCATTGCTTCATCCTCCACCTCATTTGGTAGAAAAGCACTGTTGTCGATGTTGCCTGCCAAACCCGTGGGGTGGGGTTCCCATTATGACAGGGGGGTTCGATCAGGGTCAAAGAGGGCCAACGCTAAAATTTTTAAAAAAAAACCCTCAAATGGTAGTATTTTTTAACAAAAACCCTTAACCGGTAGCATAAAAACCGGAATTATTACCTTTGGTAGCGTCCATTTCTTTGTGCTCCCCGGTCCTTTTTTAGCAAATTTCTTCATTATTGATTGTTGTTGTTTCGGGAAAGATAAATCTTGTTCATTGTCTATAATAAATCGCAAGCTAAACTGAGCAGTTCAGTTATTATCGAAAATGGGCAATTTGGTACCCATTTGGTAAGACCCTCAAACGGACTGGACCCCCCTGTCAGGCCTTAATGGGAGTACACCCCCGGGCTGCCACCACGGAGGACAGGAACATTCCAACCAAAGCTGATTTAAAGAGAGCCAAGGCATGGCAAACACACCCGATGTCCAATACTTTCATTTGAAAATCCCCCGATAACTCGAACATTCGCTAGCTCAAACCATTTCATTGGTTCTTTGGATGTTCGAGTTATCGAGAGTTTACCGTATTGCATCGTTTTATTCAGCAATTGAAAAGTGTCTCGGCGTTGAAATGCTATCTATATAACTTGCTGGCACCATGCTCGGATAGTAGTTGATATTGAGAAGCATTTGTTGGTAAGATAAAAAATACTTGCAAATATTTGTGATTCTGTGACAAATCTTTCTAAAATCAAATTAAGTAAGACCATACTTTTAATGAAGTTGATTTATAATCATGCATTTCCTCAAAAATCCAAAATGTTTAGAAGTAAAATCAATTAATAGAGCTGGTTTCCTTAAAATTCTGAACGCTCGTTGTATTCTAAATCCAACAGGTTAAT
Organism: Rhopilema esculentum; assembly: GCF_013076305.1. The sequence goes on from NW_027019640.1 coordinate 2,837,428, forward strand.
AGTGGAGATGGGTATAGTGTTAACTCCGGAAAAGTATGGGTTTAAACGACACAGTACTGTTAAGTTTCGACACCCATATGAAGCCTTAGGGAGCCAGGGGAACACGTTTACAAAATTTCCGCAGGAATTTTTTGTATATCATCTTAACTCGATGAGAAAAGTGTGGGGGGGGGGAGGCTTAATATTTTAGCAAAGTATTCTTTGTGAAGTGAGTCTATGATTTTCACCTGCCTTTGCGAAACCAAAAGCTGGCCATTTATCAAAGTTGGTATGAGGGTTTTTTCTCTAGCGCCGTTTATTGGTATAGAGGACATGACATAAATTTCCTTTTATTTTCCCCACCCCCTAGTCCCGTTGCTGGCGCCTGCCCATCACGATACTGATAGGATATGATACCCAGGGGGATACATGCATAAGAATAGTCAGTTCTAACATAAAACAGGTAAATGTAGCTGAGAAGCAAGGATAAGAGATCTATAGTAACCTGTCAAATAATCATTCAATAAATTAATTGATTAGGCCCAATTTACCATGACTGCGATCATAGTAAAAATACATCAAGGTTTCATAAAAATATTATCGTTGATGCATTACAATTCTGCCTTAAAAGTTGCTTTTTGGGCAGTTGGCTCATTGCTTCTAATACCATGTTTGATTATAATATCTACTGACCATGAAGGGGTTAAATCAATACAGATGGTTGTAAACATGTACTCTCGTGACCTAAATGTTCCAGAACAATAACTATAGTGTCACTTTGAACTTTAAACCAACAACTTATGATCAAGCTATAAAAATAATTCTATAGCCAGTCAACTTTCAGATCGCTAAAAAAATTTGTGATGTGACGTGATTTTTTAAGATAGAGAAGAGATTTGGAGAATTTTGGGGGACGTTCCTGCAATTCAAACAAATTTAAATTAAAGGTCCATAACAAATCATAACTCTGGCAAATTACAAAAGCCTATTCGCAGTTTGTCGTGCGGCAATAATTCTTTGGGTGTATAAGAAAACGACGGCTAAATAAATGAATAGCCACGAATTTTAAGACAAAATGATTCGGGCATAATCTCTCATCAGAAATAAAAAATTAGCAGGCAAAAAGATCTATCGCAAGTTATATCTTGTAGGGTAATATTCCAAAAAAATGTCTCATATTAGAAGAGGGTACATGTTTACTAAACCCATCAAAACGTCATTCAACTCTATTAAAGCCCTAACTCTAAAGATTGCACACCATTCGTGAGCTGCCCTGTGAATGAACAGCGAGTATAGTTTACACAAGAATTAACTTTATCATTTCATGATAGAAGATTAACTGCTTGGGTAAAAAAATTATATTCAGACCCTGTGTACACACAGCGCAGCAGCTAAGAGTTGAAAAGAGACGGGACAGCGTAATTCTGATATGTCTAGTGCTAAGATGTGACGTAGTGTTTGGACAGGCAGTTACGGCGCTGCAAGAACCAACACACTTGTTAAATCTATATTTTAAGACATCGGCCGGGCAGAAACGCTCAGTCACCTATATTCGGCGTGCAAATAAATCTGACTTCTTCACTTTTTCATCATGTAACAATTCATTTAAAGGAAAAAGGATCATTGATACAAACAAAAGGACAATTTATTCCATAATTGGTTCTCCCAGCATCATTGGATCAATTGAAAAAAATGTTTTACTGAATACTTTCTTTGACTGCAGAACAGGTTATAAGGACATGAAATTATTGAGATAGATATCGGAGATATAAAGATAAGATACTGGACATAGTGGAAAAGAGGGAATCCATCGTTTGTAATAGGGTAATATTGAACGGTAATATCAAAATATACGATTTATTTATCCGGGTCCGGAACATTTTGGGTCCGGAGAACTATCAATTGATGAAGTATGTAAATAAATCATCAGAGGTGCAAAAATTTAAAGATGAATTTCTAACCCTTAGAAGGAAAATCCAATTCGTGAAAAAGTCTAGCGATTCCAATTACATTTGACTACAGAGCACGACATCATTCGTTCAGTGGAGTTTTAGGCAGCATCCGTCTGCGATTATGAATTCTCGGGTTCGAGCGTCCTTTATTTTTCTCGGCTAACTCTTGGCTAGACAGCGGCCGCTTATGTTTGACTATTTTAATAAAAGGTGCATGTCCAAAGGGGTCTTCCGAGGTCGGACTTCTACTAAGAGTACTCTCTTCAACCGTCAATTCCTTCTTGTAATCAGGGGACCGGCCCTTACTCGCAACATTAAATGGATCCGGATGAAATGAACCGGTAGCAGACCTCGTCCCAGATGACGAACTGGAAATCTCAGGGGCCTTTTCGTGATTCGACGATTTTGAAGCAGAGAATTCAACAGAGGCGCTAGCAGGTTTATTTGCTAATTTTTTTGAGACGCCAATCGTAAACGGTGCCGATCCAAACACATCTTCGGCAGCATTCTTTGACAATGAGCGTTCATTCCCTGTCGGTTCCAACTCAAAATGATCAACTGTCTCCTCAAGCGAGGACAACGAAGGCGACCGAATCTTGGCATAGTCTGATTCTTCCTTTGATTCGTCGGTGTCGTTTTCACTCGATTCGTCCTTTGACTTGTCTGAGGCCTCATCGCTGCTGCATGAAGACGTCCTAGTGTAAACATATTGTCTGTCCGGTACCGATGAACTAGGGGAAATCAATGGAAATTCATCAGCTTCGTCCAGTGTCGGTTTTTCTTCCTTTGGGTCATCTTCTTCCATTCTACCTGTCTCGACTTTTCCATTGCCATCTTGTGTCGAAAACAAAGGCTCACTATTGGTAGCACGAATTGCGATATCGTTTCGCTTGTCTGATCTCAAAATTAAGGGTTTCTCGAGGTCTATGAGCATTTTCTCAGCAGTTTTTGAATCGGGGAAACTAGCACACTTTTGCAGAAAGGCCTGTGAGTTTTCTGGCAGCTTCACAATGCCATCCTCGGTTTTGTTGTTTCCAGTACCTCGGTTTCTCGCGTCTGTTTCTGCACCATTTGATTTTGCTGGGTAACTTTCCGTATTGTCCTCTCCTAGCCTCACGTCCGGGGACGATTTGTGCGGACTGATTGTTTCCCTAACGGATAAAAAGTTCTCTGAATCATTTTCCTTATCACCGGCTTCCACTCTTTTCGCCAAATCAGAAAATGTGTCACTACGTGAACGAAAATGGCTTTTAAAACTCGAACTCCGTTCTTTAGGTTTCGTTTCAGTGACTGGAAAACTGACGTCGGTAAAAACCGAATCAAAAGGATTTAAACTCGGCTGCTTAATGGGATCGGTCTCCGGAGGGGCATTACCTGAAGAAAAATTATCATCAAAAGGGTTCTTTGGGGCTGACTGAGGAACATTAGGTGTTTGTTGATAATTTCTGAACTTGTTAGGATCGGAATTGAAATCAAGCCCCCGGTCTACTCGATCAAAATTGACATTTAGTTGGGGCTGCTGTTGCTGTTGCGCACCAAGCTGTATTTGCAACTCTTGCTGCCGTCTTTGCTGTTCCGCCAAATATCGTTGGCGCTCTAGCTGCTGTTGTTGTTGCTGTTGTTTCTGTTCTAACAATTGTTTATATTCTGTCATCCTCTGCCTCTCTTGCATTTGCTGAAGATGCATTTGTTGCTGTTGTTGTTGATGTTGCCTCTGAAACTGTTCATAGGCTTGTTGCTGTTGCTGTAATTCGAAAGCCTGGCGTTGCTGTTGTTGTTGAAAAGCCTGCCTTTGTTGCTCAAACATTTGCTTCTGTTGATCAAAAACTTGTTGCTGTTGTTGAAGTTGCTGTGGGTGTGGTGGGGGATGTTGTGCATGCTGTTTGACATGATGCTGCTGTGGCAACATTTGTCTCGCAGCATTCTGATTACTGGATTGCTGTTGATGTTGTAGCTGTTGTGGTGTAAAATTTCTGTGTTGCTGTTGCTGTTGCTGTTGCTGTTGCTGTTGCTGTTGCTGTTGCTGTTGATGTTGCTGTTCTTGATGACGATGCTTTTCATGCGTGTCATATGGGTGATGCTGGTTATTTCTAGAGCTTTGTTGCTGCTGCTGCTGCTGCTGAATAAGAACCTCACTATGTTCGCTCTTAAATGGAGTCGGATTCGCAGTATCATTGGCAGATGAGAATTTCGTAACGCCTTTCGGTCTCTGCCTTGGCGCCAGAGAGGTAGAGACAGGCTGCGCAGGCCTTGGTTGATGTTGCTGTAGCACGTTGCTGGCTGCGACTGATGTTGGTTGTTGAGCTTCACGTGGCGCCCTGTAAAATTAGCAGGATGCTTATACAAACAATTTTCCGTCTGATATCCGTGGACAAATCTATTTTGCAGAGTGCTTAGATGCATATGCATTGTTTACATAATGTCATTATTACAAAAAAGTTTCAGATCAGAAAAAAAATCACAAAAACACTGACTAGTTTTCACAATTTGACAGATTGGATAGTCAATTTCCTGACTATTGGTTACATTCATGATCCTCATGATTTAAATCGAACTTACTTTATTGAACAGTTGAATTGAATTGTAAATCTGCTCTAATGCCGCTGGAGCACAGAACATAAGAAAAGTAAAGTCGATACGGTGGCAGCTGAAACCAGAAATAAAGTTTACCTTTTAACTAGTTTGCCGTCATTACTGTCCTGCTTTTCTGCAGGAGGCGTTGGTAACTTGGCTGCTCTTTGTTGATTTCTGATTGACACCTCCTTTCCCTAAAGAAAAATTAATGCTACATTAACAAAGAGACATTTTTAAGAAAACAGGTTCCGAAAAAAAGCTTTTAAAAGAGGTCCTTCATTAAAGAGATTCAAATTAAAAGTCAGAAAGTTCAAAATCAGACGGACCGGAAACAAAAAATATACCAGTTTATTTGCCCATTGTGAAAGGGTATCAAAGCACTGATGTGGGTAGGATGAAAAATTGTCGAGGTCTAAGATAATAAACAATTGATAACTATAAATCAATTACTTCTTCATAAGTAACCTTTGGCACACTATGGATGTATTATTGGACAAGTGAATCCTTCAGTACATAGTAATTATTAAAGTATAGCATCATAAACGTCCATTTCGGCATAATGGCGAGAAAAATCACTGTACAGTCATTGCCATGATTTAACATCAGAAAAGAGAGCTATCTGATTTAGGGGACATTTATCGATATTGACAGTGAAACAGACGAGATTGAGCTTGAAAATAAATTCTTGACTATCGGAACGGTCAATCTGAACTGAAGAAGTATAAAGATATCTAAGTCTGCTTAGGTCAATTGTGTAAAGTTTACCTCAGGGCATCGAACGGGACACGGTTTTCCGGTCATTTCAAAGGCAAAGTTTGCGACATGGTAAATATCAGCTCTTTTGTTTTGATCAACATGCAGCATCATTTCTGCAAGAAAAGAAAAGCAAGAACCAGTCAATGCTAAGGTAACGTTATACCTGAAGATACAATGCACATGGATGGCGATCGTAGGATAAATGTTCTCGTAGCTGTAATCGCCGTTACTTGAGATAATGACTAATTTGGACGAAGCAAGAATAACAAAGAATACATAAAACGTTTAAATTTGCCCATTTTTGACAAAATTCCAACGCTGGTTAGACTGTCATCTGTTGATACAAAAATTTCATCAAAGCTTCCAATCTTGACTCAGGGTATATCGAGAATATGTTCAAACCCAATCACATTTATATGGAACCCAGGCGGCGAGGCACGGCGATATGGAAAACTGCAGTTTGAAGTAGATACCTAATGAAAAAAGCCTTACTGTTTGGAAGGATCTAGACTCTTGCCACCCTTTAAAATCTAGATTGAAAGCTTACTAGGGTTTCTAACGTGAACAAACACCGCTCTTATTTTCGTTTCTCTACTTTTTTTATTACGAATTAGATTGCAATCATTTATTTAAATAAATAAATTCATATTGTAAATAGGCTTTTCAACAGGGCCAATTGCAAAGCATATAGTAATTTCTGAATGATAACCCTGGGTAAATATGTTCAGAATGAAATGGAAATGCCTCCTTGATTGATAATTTAATGGCTGAGATCGAATCGTAATTACTTTAGTTAAATAAAAGAGTTTTTTCGACTAGACAGGTCTCAATAAAATGAATTTTTCGACATTCTCTCGGGGTAAATGGGCTTTAATAAAGATCAATGCAAGACGAAAAGCTGAATCAAAACCAACAGAACATCAGATGTGCGAAATATAAAATATAAGATATCAAAGATGTTAAACATCAGGGAGCACTCCGTGAATCAGCAACTGTGACGTTTCGTGAATCTTCTAGGAGTTAAAAGCATACTTACTGATAAGGGTGTACATCTTTTCAGAAAATCTTGTGGTCTCTGGAAACGTGAAATTGCCACTCTGTATGGCTAAGGTGCTTTCCCCAAAAGGAGTTGTGAAAAAGCAGAGTTTGTATAGCAAACATCCCAGGGCCTGTCAAAAGAATAACAGCAAATTTGCATAATTCTTTATAAAATTATCTTGAAAAATACCACTTTAATGAAATAGCCTTTTAAAAAATAAGCACTTGTTCGGGTAATAAAACGCCCTGCGCAACACTTACTACATGGTACTCAATAGGTTACTTGGTTAGAGCCCTGGTTTGCAGTACTGGAGGTTAAACTTCGAATTCAGGATCAACTTATGGCTTGGATGCTTTACTGTCCACCCAGTATCAAAAAGGTGGCTGATTGTGACACGGGGGTAGAGGGCTGAAGACGGCAAGGTAGGTAGCTGCCTATCCTGCATTTTAATTTTGGTTAGGGACAGGGTTCAGAAAAAACCTAAATCACCCTCCCGATATAATTTCACCATTTTTGCCTTCCTCCAAATTGTCCTTGTATCCTCTGTATCTAGCAAGAGATTGAATTCATGTAAAATCATCGATGATTTGGTCTTTACGCCTTGCAAGGAAAAAAAGGCTGGAACACAACAGAATATTCTTTTCCCTTTATAGACTCTTGTAAATTCATGCATTGGCCTTCCTCAAAACTACTGCATCTTTACATAACTTTCCTCCGGCTCATAGCCGTGGAACCGTGATGTTTCTAGACTCTGGCTAAGGACAAATGTGTGTTCTGGCAGAATTGACAGCGCCGATGAATCTTTTACGGAAATCAGCCTTCGGCATCAAGTAACCGACACGGAAATTATCATCCTACAAACTATTCTCAATTATTATTCTATATTGCTATCTTCAAAACAAACCTATTGCTTCACAATCGATCTGCCATAACGACAAATTTTGTTAAAGGCCAAAAGATCGTTTGGTATTCTTCTTCACAACTGAATATTTCTAAACTTTGCGGATCTTGAAAAAAAATTCCCGAATTGATAACTTCCTTCTAGTTAGATTATAGAGTCTTATTGACAAAACAGATTTTTATTCAATTGATTGGCCTATTTCGATCCACAACTGGGCACATTCAATCTTGTTCTTTTGGATCCTGGCGTTTTATACTCTGAGGAGTGTAATACGAAAATGCTGTTAGTATGCTCTACAATTTTTTTTTCAAAGCTTTTTTGCATGGCCACAAAAATTGTTAAACTTCCTTTGGTTATAACAAGAATAAGATTAGCAGAAGTATATTGTTCGTTTATATCGCTATGTGCCAATGAAATAGAAACTTATTAAAGAGGCGTAACTAACCCAGATGTCCGCTTTCACGGTTATTCTGTTGCCACTGTACAAATCGACCATTTCAGGCGCCCTGTAAGCAAGCGTTGTATAACTGCAAAAAAGACAAAACATGAAATTGATATCCAACGCCCTCATTACCGAAGCCTATAAACTGTTAGTCCCCACACTTGTCTAAAAGGTGCACTTGATGATAACTTGAACCATTATGGTTTCTGAAATAAAAACTTTATGATTTATCAGGCTAAAATGGGTTTTTAATCACAAGGTACTTAATTAAATATCTTGTACATTTTAAGAAATTTTGGTTCTTCTTAGCGAAGCAAATTTACTGTATACTGTTGAAGGTCCACTTTGTCCGGCACACCTTGCTATTTATTTGCCGTACAAACGAATTTCCTTAAAAAAGCCCATACTTTGGTCAACATTCGGCAAAATATTACTGTCACTTGCACAAAGGCTCTGAATCAAACATTTTCAGCTTTACTCTTGCAAAACATGCATGGTTATTCAAGAAATTGAATCGCATAAAACAAAAAATACCTCGAAATTTCCTCTTCCACATTTGGAATTCCATCAACCTATGGACGGTACAGAAAACACTCCTTCTAGATGAAACATTTTTTATTAAAGTTTTCTAATCAGATGGAATGCGGTTTTAAACAAAATGATTCCATTAATGATGTTTTTTTCAAGGTTAGTCTGCGCAACAAACTTTTCATTGTAAATTTTTTACAGAACTGCAACTTATATAAATTTCAACTATACAATATTACAAGAGGCCCGAAACATCAAAATAAAGTCTGCTGCATCCAAGGTCTATGACTTTTTTGACATTTTCAGAGATCTTCCCTACACACAACACATAGAGTCAACGTAGATTCTGAACAATAATCCACTTGGTTTTCTTCGATTAAGATTCAACATATAACCGCCTTGACTCAGTTGCTATTCCAGAAATTAAACAGCAAGATTGGGAATAGTTGAGAGTACAGCTAGCGCATCTTTTGAAAACATGCGTTTAACTTCAGACCATGTGACCCAGGGATTCAACATTTTTGGACAAGCTTAAACATCATGAACAAAAAACTATTTTAACAGCGTAGTTATGCAAAGGTTTATGAGCTTCGTTTCCAATACACTTCTAAAACTGCTATAAGTAGAAAAAGATTTGCCAGATGTAAAGTTTGAAGCCAGAATTTCTAGTTTCAAGCAACACACTTCTGTCAGATATTTTATATCTTCCAAGAAAACCATGTTCAACAATGGCTTACTGTATTCATCATTAAAAATGTGATTCCTAAGACCCATTTGATTACACTTAAAAATTCTATCAGTATAACTGTATTAAATCATATTTGCCCCTTTGATCTGTGACTCTAGCAAACCCAAAGCTCTGGTTAGAACTCACCTTTGGATCTATGAAGCCAAAGTGTGTACTCCCATAATCACACAAAACAAAATGTCCTGCTTGTTTTCGCAAAACATTTTCAACCTAGAATTTCAATGTTTATTGTCAACTATCAGGTATGGCAAAATTACAACTGTTCAAGTGTGATGTATTTCCTGTCAGGTATGATAAAAATAAATGTTATCTTTATGAGATAATCCAAAAAACTGAGCAGAAAATGTTCAAATGAAACCCCTGTCATTCTTTGAAAATTCATAGAAACAAAAAAACAACCAGCCTCAATTTAAACATAACTCATTTTGGTCAATAAATCAACCCTTTTATTTTATAATTTGAACCTACATTAAATTTCGATTTTTCATTTGAATTGGGAAGAGTGTGAATGTAATGAGAATTCAAAGGGAAAGATTGTCACTTTTGAAGTCTACAACTGTTATACGATGATGCTTATCAATAAGCAAGGTATAATAATGTAACAATATAACAAATACATACAAAAAATATTGCTTGAATTCCTACGGTTTCAACTTATATTTTCTTCTCCTCTGCTTGAAAATTTTGTCATATCAAGTAAATATGTTAGCAAGCTTTGTACTCCTATCTGTATTACACTAATACCTTCAAATATAATTCAATTCTGCCTTACTATAAACATTATTGATTGGAAATATATTCAAAAGAAACAGATGATATATTCAACGGAAACAAAAAACTCACTTTAAGATCCCTGTGGATAATAGGTGGATTATTACCATGCAGATATGCAACTGCCTCACATACGTCACAAAATATTTTCAGCACCATTTTCTCGGTGAAACCTGTCTGCAAGCACTCGTTCATCAACTGAACCACATGGCCAGCTAAAGTAAGCAGAGGAAGTTATGACAGAGGATGCGCAGTTCATCCAAAATCAAAGCATTCATGAATACAAGCATTGTATGAGCAAATAAAATATCACAGTTATATAAGAATCAAACCATCTTATCTCATTCATATCAGATTTGGTATAAAGAGTCCCCATTAAATCAATACCTTCCTTTTGTCTTTTCCACTTTCGTGGAAGAGTTGCAATGTTTTAAACTTTCCTTGTGATCGTTTTTCATTTGAGAAAATGGGTCTTTAAGGCCAGAAATATATAGAGCAAAATTGCGATGACATTTCATAGCGAAAAATGTTGTCAAAGTGATAATTCTTAAGTGCTTTAATGTACCATGGTTAGCAATCCTGATATGTGATAATGATAGACTATGAGATAAGACAGCTATAAAGCTAATGATTTTGAGTTCCCATTGTTACTGCTTCACTTTAAAGCCATATGGTAGTAGATTTATTACATATTTTTCAATGCAATTTATCATAAAAATCTATTGACCATGCCTGTTCCCACAAAGCTCCAAACTTAAAAAAAAATTGCTCAAAAATATTTGCTTACAGGATTCTATTATTGGAATTTTCTTTGAACACCAGCATCTAGCTTGATTATTAAATTTGGGCTGCAAAGTGGCCTGGTTTTACTAACTCTTCCAATTCACTAAGTTTAATAGGCACTGATCTCCAAAAGAAATTAAACTGTGCTTTTCTTACTATCATAAAATTATTGTTTCTTTCGAATGGTATCAGAAATTCAAGCAACTTTGACAACCTGTACACACTATTTTAGCCTTTATCATAGAGCAGCAAAAGAATCGTAACAGCTGGCCAACTTAGTTTAAAAGGCCTATGGACTTCTGCATTTTGATCTCACCCTGTATACCATAAAAACTTTATACCATAAACACCATTAACACATAAGAGCTACACTATCTTCAAAGCAACAAGAAATGTATTGACTCATGTTAGAGCTGAAAAAATCATGTTACTCCATGTGGCTTTGAGGGTGAGAAATGCTTTCCTAAAACTATAGCATTTTAAAATAATTGTTAAAAAGTGCAAATATAAAAATTGCTAAGAAAAATACATTTTTGACAAAATAACTTGCCTTTGCAATATTCCATAAGAATTAAGACTTCATAAATTCCAGGAGAAAGAACATTGACAGTGGAGTCTACATAACCAATTGTGTTTTTGTGACCAGATATTATTTTCTAGAAACAGGGAATTTCAACAGTATGAATATAAGGAAATTATAAGAAGATCAACAGGGAGATTGCTAATGAACTGTCTTGGTTCGTACCAAGGTTTTTTGGCTGTCTAAAATATCTATAACCTAAATATCAGATGGGTATTCAATTAAGCACTTCAAAAAAACAAACTCTAATGAGAAAAAGATGATATGCTACACATAGAATAAATGAATCATCATTTGTACACAAACAGCAAAAAATAAAAAAATAGGGACGATTTACAGGTAGATAATTACAAAGAGCCATTAAATATCATATAATATAGATGATACAATAGTCATAATTAAATCTAATTTAAATAGTAGATAGGCATATTATTTGGTCTGCAAAAATACTAACCAAAACTTCAATCTCCCGTTGACACATCTCAAGGTTCTTCATCTCATTTACCGAAACTCTTTTCAGAGCATATCTTTGGCCAACAGAAGTTTTAACAAGAAAGACCAATGCAAAGCCTCCTACAATCAAAAGAGATTAGCTCACAAATACCTTGATCTTCTCAACAAAAGTTGTTCTCCTATAATGTTATTATGACAATATCAGTGATAATCCTTCAAATTTGAGAGATTCTTTATTCTGAATACTCTGCATCATTGGATTTTAGTTTTTATATTTAAAACTTGACTTAAAGCCTGTTATACACTGTTAAACTATAGCTTCAGGGTTTGACAAAACCTTGCTTTGGGATGCACTTAATTTAAATGCCAATTAACTAGAAGCTCAAAATTGTTTTTAGCAATTGCTGAGTAAATATTTTGAAATATATTAGAAGAAATTGAACAAAGGATGGTGAAACCAGCTGTTATGAGAAGCACTCCACTGCAAAGCTGAGTGTACAGCTGGTTTTAATGATGAAAACATTATCTTATCCCATTAAACATTCTTATACTAAGATTATCATCTGAGAGAAATACTTCAGTGAACCTCTATGCATAAAGTTTTTATCTTAAGGTTATTCCTATAAAACAACTTTCAAACCAAAAAATATGTTATGCAAACAATATTGGTCAAGGAACTGAAACTTTTCTCAAAACTTTTCTTTTTGGAAAAAACTGCCTGTATTTGATTTTCTGCATTGAACACAAATTTATACAACTTATTATTAAGATGTTTTATTCACATCTAACCAGGGCCTTTCACTTAGAGAAATTAGTGTGCAAAACTAAAAATATGTCACTTGTTACAGTTGGGCATTATCATAATCAGAATCTTTTTCCTGATTAAGGCCCCTGATAAACATATTTTAAAAAACCAGTTAACCTCCATAAACCTTATTTTTATGTTAGAATAACCTGGCCATAATTCAGATTAATTTTTCAACCAAAAAAGCAAATAAATGATGTTGCTAAAAAATGTTATGGCCAAAAAGCCAACACAGAATAACAGAAAGCCTTTCTGCGATTGCCCATTTATGTTATAATCTAGTCTATTTTTCCAATTAGAGTTTTGCGCAATTAAAAATTTAAAAAGATAGATAAATATAGATAAATTTACCCTTCGGGGCATTTAAGTTTCAAAGCTTGATGCATCTGTGGATTTATTTTTAAATAATGATCCACACTATGTATGAATTATCTTGGATTATGCCTCTACAAAATTTAAGCATTTCTTTAAATCAAATTTGTAATGTCATATTTGTAATATGACTGATATCATCTTTAAAAACTGAGTTGTTATTCAAATTGTAGTGTTAGCATAGATGAAGCTTTTTCTAAATTTCTTTATTTAGTGTAAATATTTTCAGTTTATTGACATTGACATTAAAAAGGTTTGTTCAGTTCAGCTATCATCCTTTGGTAAATTTTACAGGATAAAAATAATTCCTGTTTTCAAAAGGTCCTTTCAAAATTTAAGGAAAGAAGCCTGAGCAAGACTTCCTGATTTTGCAGCTATCAAGATAGATGAGAATAGCTGATCTTTACTTAAAGGAAGGCTCAAGGTTTCCTGATTTTTCAATTGTGAGTAACCAGTATTTAAAGCTGATATGTATAATCTCTCAACATAGTAAGTGAAGTATCCCCTTGAAAACCCTCACAGCATAGTATTTAATGGCGGTATCCTTCTTTCACAAAAGTTGTGAATTATGATAAATAGCCAAATATTTTTGCTATTTATGAGTTGCATTCGAGGCGAAAACATATACCTTAACAAACTGAACACTTTGGAAGATATATATACACCTATCACGTATATTTGCTACAAAACATTTCAATTCTTCCAATTTCAACTTGTGCTTGAGGCTGTTTTCGTAGTTTTGTTGTGCAACATTCAGTTCGTATTTTAAAAATAATTAACAATTTTATCATATTAGTGGAGCAAATATGATTACAAAAAATGTTTCTTCCAAGTTAAAGCCAAGCAAACCGGTAAAAATTTGGTAGGCCTAAAATTTGCTACCTTTCATATATCATAGCTGTTCAAATATTGATATTAACGAGCAACCTCCAGGCTTTCCCTTTTCGATCTTATAGCAACGACAAATTATTTCCGTGCCATTATCTATATTTCGCAAGTCGACTGGGGTATACAGGCAGATTAGTTGTGTAGAATTAATCGAACAAAGCTAGACTATTCTATCAAAACATTACCTTCTGCAATGATCTCCTCAATCACACATTGGTGTCTGCCAACATGCAACGATTTTCCAACCCAGCTACTTTTGTCATTGCCCCCGCCAGAGAACAATTTCTTCATCATATTTGCAGCTTGATTGGGTGTCTAAGGAACGAGAATGGCCTAGCCTGTACCTGCCTCCGCCGCTTCCGTTGTAGTCGGGTTGCGCTCCACTATATCCAAATGAAAAGTTCTTCGCATTGGTGCAATACTAATGTAATTTTTATAAAAACTGAAATTCTTTCAAGAGATATTTCCAGGAAATATTGTCATGCTCTTAAAAATATGAAACTGAGTCGTGAAATCCCTCTTTGCTCTGCAACCTCGTTAGCTTGGGGCCATAAACTCTAGATGCTCCTCCGCTGATTAATGGAGATTGCGGCTAATGATATCGTGTTTCACTTTACAAATGTCCATAAACCTGATCCTATTTCGTAACTTTTTATTAATCTAAGGTTATTTATGCAAATCGTTAAAAATTGAGACGTTTTGATGCACCACTATTCTTCGCACTTCAACCAGCTTTTTTGATTCTGACAACCCAGAAATACCGATAGAGGGGCATGTATTGGGAGTGGGTATGGGTATCATACACCCTAGTGCTCACAATGTAGCAAAGGAATACTATTTGCTAGTAATCGATTGGGATCACACTGGAGTTGAGTTATCAGGATATTCTTATCAAGTGCTTTTCAGGCAATATTGGGTTGTCATCTATTCTTATCAAGGCAAGATTATCATTTTACCTTACCGAAAAATGTCGTCTAATTTCCCTTTTCTTTCATGTTTATAGAATCTTCAAGTTAATCTCCCTTGGTTGCAATACACGAAGCTTGTTGCGCAAGGGGTATTACAATCCTTTGTCTCTGCCATAAAGTGGTGTATCTTGTAAAAAAGGTGGCCCCAGGACACAGCCTTGTGGGATTTTGCTCTCGACGTTTTCCCATTTTGAGTAAGAGCCGTTCAGCCAGGGTCGCGGAGAGGATTTATGGGCCCTGGGCCTGGACGAAAGATAATAGTAAAACTTGTAGGGGGAATGCTCCCCAGGCAGACGCTTCTAGGGGGTAGGGGGAACGCTCCCCAGAAATTTTTGAAAATGATGGTTGATGAAATTGCTCTGGTGGCTAGTTTTGTTGCTAAAATTGCTATGGTGCCTAAACTGCTCTAGTGGCAGTGGCGTAGATAGAAGGAGGTCATATATGCTAAGCGATGTAGCAAACTTAAAATGAAAAATATTTAGGTGCTATTTAGTAATAAAGAATTATAGCAACCAAATACAGCTTTTGTGGACCAACTGCCGATTGCAAAGTCTTAAAGAATAAAATTATAGAGTATTGATGGGGAGAGAGCCTGTATTATGATGCCATATCTCTGCCAATTTTTTAAAGTATAGAGCTGGTTTTGAACGTTTCTAAGTATTTCATGATACCCACATGAGATCCAACTCAAATATTCTAAAAATTTAATATTGAACGTCATCGCTTAAGAACTCTATGCACGAAGGACGAAAGGGTGACTCTATATAGCTTTTCCTTGCATATTCTATCAAGTCCAGAGGCTGGAGGGGGGTTTTGTTATCCGAGCGGAGAACTTACGATAAAAACTTTTTCTAAAGCCGAATCTCCACTGACGCTTGTTATGTAGTATTTGCTGAAACATTCGTACAGAATTCTGCTCATTGCAAGCTCGACTGATTGCGGGCAATATTCAGCTAATGCGAGATTCTTAGGACAAAGATGTTGTCTCAGAGCTATCTGATACAATTTTTGTTTAAGAAAAAAGTTACTATTTTTGTTTATGCGAATTTTTCTATACGCGAACACTTTCCTCTCGAAAGTTTTTTCTGCAAATTATTCAGACAAATGCTGCAAATAAGCGTCAGTGGAGATTGGCCATAGTGTAGTTTTGAGCGTAGATTAAAAATTCGAATGTCGATAACGTGTTTAAGGGAGCTTTTCCGAGAAACAGGGTGTCAAACCCCAAAAATTTGGGGTGATTAGTTTATCAAGCTTGACGATGATTGCTTGTGGTGACTCAGCATAACTTAACGTAATGTAACGTTAAAACAAATGTAACCGTAACCGTAACCGTAATCGCAACCGTAACCGTTACCGTAAACACAACTGTAACCGTAAACGTGAACGGAAACGCGAGCGTAACCGTAACCGTAGGCGTGACATAGCAAAGCGTATAGCGTATCGTAACACAACACCAACTTTTTTGAGTAGTTTTGGGCGTTTCCAAGAAACAGGGGGTTAAACTGGTAATTGGTCTGTCAAGTACTGATTGCTTGTGGTGTTTTAACATAACTTGAACACAAACCTTTTCAAGTCTAAGGGTAAACGTAACCGTAGCCGTAAACGTAACCGTAAGCGTAACCGTAAACGCAAACGTAAACATAACAAAACATAACAAAACGTAAAAACGTATAACGTTACATGAAACAATATTTCTTATAATTAGCTCTATATTAGTGAATTTGGTCATTATAAAACCAGTTCCTGTTTTTTGGGGCCTATGAACTTTCAACATTTCATGTTGTCGAAGAAAAGCCTACAAAATTTGCATTTTTCAAACATTTTTATTACTGAGGATAAACCAAGTCGAAAGATTCGAGACAATATATTTCTTACAAAGTACCTCGAAGTGGATATCTTTCGCCTAATTTTGTATCCGTACCTGTTTCGATCTGATCCCAGCCAGCCTGAACATTAGTTTACTGGTTTTTATAAAAGGTGTATAGCTCGAGGATGGATCATTTCATCTGTCGTCTTCTTCGAAGGGGCTTGTTCCTCCTGGATGTTGACGATCATGGTTTTCAATCCTCTATTTTAACAGGACCAATTATATTGTAAACTGCAATCACGTGACATGTCAATTATAATTAATAGAAGCATATAAATCGAGAGATTGGAAATAAGAGGAGTTTTGATTTTGATTTGAATACAGAAGAAAGTGGTGTTCTGTTTTCTCAACGCTCTACCGTTACGACCTACCACAACTGTGCCCGGGTCCTCCACCAGTTGTGATTTTCGCTTTTTCGTCTGACACTCCTCAGAGCATAAAACGTCAGAATCAGGGTGCGAAAGAACACGATAAGGCAAGCCATAACTAAATGTTTCTTTGAACACGATTAGGCAAGCCATAACTAATGCTACCATGGTTGCCGCCGAAGAGAAGCATTTTATTATCTAATGCTTCAAATTCGCAGGATGTTGCATTCTTTGAAACAAATTTTAACGATAAAATCTTATTCTTAAAATTAAATATCCACTGGAGGAAAGCGATGGTTTTGATCGTCTCTTTTCTTATTTTACCTTATGCAACATAACTTGCATAAATTTTCAAATCTGGGACAAAATTTTCAAGCACAAAATTGGCACTGTCCCGGTCTTCAATATCAATTAAAAACCTAAGGCCTGTTTACACGGGATCGGATCCAAACGGATCCGTACCCAAAGTGGTACGGATTGGCTTTACGTTTACACGGGACCTGGCGAATCCGATCGCATTTGGATCTGCTATCCGTACCTGTTTGGAATGCTTTTGAAGATGGTCCCATTTGGGTCCGATCCCAAAAAGGTCTCGTGTAAATGGTTGGGATCGGATCGAAACAGGGACGGATACAAAATTTGGCGGAAGATGTCAACTTCGAAGTACTTTGTAGGAAATATATTGTTTCGAATCTTTCGACTTGGTTTATCCACAGCAATAAAATTTATTTATCAAAGTGTCTGCTTTATAAAAATGAATAAGGAGGTTGATAAATTGTGCTTGAAAACAAAATAAACAAATCCAAGGAGCATCTTATTTAGAAACAAAAAGACAAAAATATGAAGGTAGATACAATAGCTTCAATCGCTAAAAAGGACCGATTATTTTCTCCTGTCTAAGGTTGAATAATTGCCACCAAAATTTCAATATTGGAGTGAGCACATAAATCTGCGCAATTTGGATCCATACGCGTACGGATCCGATCCCGTGTAAAGGCAAATTTTTCAGATCCGATCCCGTGTAAACAGGGTCTTAAATTATGACCAATCTTGACCAATTTCGATAGCCAAGTTTGGGCCTTGCAAATTCGGATTTTAGCTGACAATATCCGAGCAGCAAATCATTTTGATTTTTGGAAACTAGTATTTTCTTAAAAAATGTAAATTGCTCCTCGAAATCACGGTAAGTACTTTAGTCCAAGTAATTGACGTCGCTGAAAGTTTGAGAATTACCCACTGCTCAAATTTGGGAATTTTCCGACAAAACAAAGATGTTTCCGACAATCCGTCAAATTTTGAAAGCTGAGGGGGCCACGGCCAGATTTTAACCTATAATTCAATTATTTTGTTCTTCGTGGTTGATCGTAGTCCGCTTTCTTTTTTTATAAAAGCAATTTTATAAGAACATGAGTCTCAAACTTGGTCAAGAGTTAAGAACAAATTAAGAACGAGTTGAGACTGAGCTACTGTAAAATGCAATTATAAAAAACTTTTTATCTCAAAAACGAGGACTTTCAACCATGTGTGGGTGCTTTTTCTGCAAATAAAGGTTGCCTCACTCACTTTGTTGGCAATTGATGCCTGAACAACTCCCTAGAGTTAAAACGCCAGCAATCCAGCCTCAGATTTTCAGTCAGCCTGAACTTAAGTTTACTGGTCCGTACAAAAAAGAGTGTATTGCAAATAGCATGCTATAAGTAGCAAGCTAACGACTATAAGAAATGCCTACAAGAAATGACTGCGAAAAATGACTGCAAGAAATTTTCTGAGATGTATTTTAAGCTAATCTTAAAGGTGTGGTCACAAAAATTGTTTGCTCGCTCCGCTCGCAGGGGCCTCGTCTTTCCGTGTTGCCCCAGAGCCTTTGAAACCTGTCAGCGGCCCTCCAGCCCTGCTGCCATGCAAGCCTTATAAAATCCTATAGATTAGCGAAAATTTTGTAAACTGAAATCATTGTTATGAAGAGTTGAAAAGAAGCTGTTAGTTAATGTTTGCAGATTAACCAAAAATTGGTTTTCGCAAAAGATGCTCGTGGATTCACCTAAAAACGCAAAATCCAGAAATATTAGTACGCTAGAAACGCAAAATCCACAAACCTGATTTCCTTGTATATTCATATATAGTCTTTGTTATCATTAAGCGTATAAATGATTATTTATTTCATTGCTAATATATTTCCTATTGAAAAATAGTCGGTCAAGAAAGTAAAGTTGGTCAATTTGTTATCTGAACGCCCCCCAAGCAAAATTGTCTAGGCACATCACTGACGATACCTGCATTTGGAAAGGACTAATATCTCCACAAACAAATGCTAGTCATCTCAGTTAAAAAAGGGGCTTGAACTGAACTTAGGCAGGCTTGACTGACTGTAGGCTCATTTCTTAATATTTTGCTCTTTTGACGAATAGAGGGGCTAAAGCCCCCCTCCAGTACCCCTTCTCCGCAGTGCCTATGGGTATCAGAGCCTAGGGTACAGAGAATCGCATGCCTGACACATCTCATTTTCTCAAAAAGAGGACTTTCAAAAACAGTAGACCCTAAAAAACAAAAATACCCTAAAAATATATTTAGGCTCAAAGCTAAAATTTCTCAAGAATATAGAGGCTGGAAAAATTTTCATAACAATCTTATTAACAAAAAAGGTGTAGCCATCAATTTTTTAGACAGTTTTTTATAGAGTTACTTCCAAGCCAAGATTTTCGTCCGGGGGAAGGCCTTTGAATTTTACATTTCTAGCTTTTGTGATATATCTTTGTCGATGTTGATCCTTGTGTAGTGTAGTGCCCAGAACTGACTTAAAGGGGTCCTGTTTGAGATAAAGTTGTCCAGTGAGTGTCCTTGAGGCGCATGCGTTCGCATTTTCGGCCCATTCAATTCAATAACAGTAACAGCTAACAGCTAAATGAAAACACAACTGGTACGTGTCCTGTCCATGTGGTGGTGAATCATTCAAAAATAAGATCTTCGCAATGAGGAGAATGCAAAAATCTTCAGATCAAAATGATCTGGATGTAAACGAAGATAAAGATAGAGATACGTCTTCTGGGGACCGAGAGGGGAGGGCTGAGGAGGAGGCCCTACTTCAAGAGAATTCTGGTATGGGCGGGGAAAAAGATAAAGAAACAGTGTTAAAAAAATGCTGTGAATCGAAGATGAGGACCGTAATGGCGACCCACTTAAACGTGGCTCTTTATGCAACATGCTTCTGGATCCAGATAGGTGTAATGCCGGTAAGCTACCTTATCCTATCTGCCAAATGGTACGTCTAGTAATTTTTACCCCATTCTTGCAGCAGACATATTGAATAAGTTTATTTCAGGGAGAACGGAGCTATAGCTCTATCATAATGCTCATCTCACTACACAAATTGCAGTTAATTCCAATTGCCACTGTCTCTGTCTTTGAAATACAACCGCCCCAAAACTACTCATGGGGATACTTTACGCTCAGATCATCCATCAAGTCTGCAGAGTGTGCACACGCAAGATTGTTTTCAGAGGCTTGTCTAATGCACATAAGAAGATAGGGCTGCACATAAATTTTTTTGGGTACTGGAAAATTTTAAAAGATCACCATTTTTGGAATGTTGCTAAACAACGTTTTCTTTGAAATTTTGAAATGCTCATGAATTAGAATAGTATTCATAAAAAACATTAACTTGTGTTGGTCAGCATCAGAACCATCTGATTGTCACAAGTTGAAAAAGTTGCTCTCTATAACTAAATTAGAGAACATGTATATACCACTTTGCTATGTGCATTTTGTGAGTAGATTGAGTTTCTCTAGATGATACTCTCCTCCTGATTTGAAAAGCTCTGGCATCACCATTTTTAATCATTCTACATATGCAGAAATTCTTCATGAACTTATTTTCAATGAGTAGAAGTATGAGAAGTGACATTATTGTCTTTTTAGTATTTGACAAAGAAACTTGGTGTTGATCCAGTCGTTTTTGGTTATCTACAAACAACATTTGCTGTTGTTCAGCTTTGTGGTGGGCCATTTTATGGACGATTTGGTGATATATTTGGAGGCAAAGCAGCTCTTTTGCTAGCTTTCATTGCCTCATCAATGGCTTATTCCTTGCTCGCAATTGCCAACTCAATACCTTTGCTGTTTCTGTCTAGAATCCCTTCTGTGGGAATGCATAGTATGCAAGGTGAACAAATTATTTTTTTAGATAGAATTATCAGCATTTTTGTCAAGAAGTATAATGAACTGTCAAATTTATGTTTCTCAAATTTTTGGCATATTCACACGCATCAAGGAAATATTTAAAATAAAATCAGTCTCTTTAACTTGTAAGTTCAAAAATGCTAAGTTATTCTTGTGTTTTGACAGTAGAATTAAGATTTCTTATCTTGAAAAAACATGGAAGGCTATTAAAGGAAGGGACGGGAAAAGATAAATTTACAGAAATTACAATCTTCTAGCAACTACTTACATTTTGTCTCTAATTATTTATATATTCTGAGAAGTTGCATGTCCTTGTTTGGATGTCACCTCACCCTCCCAAAAGGCAGGTGTTTTTGAAAGAAAACAGCTGCTTTCATAAGTAAATAAAATCCAATTTGTTGCATCCTTGCTCCACCACCCATTGCAGTTCAATGAGTACACCCTAGATTCTAGTACTTCCATATCTTTATGAGTACTTTGTATCCCTGTTTTTAAAGAACACTTTCTATTGAGATCAGTGGATTCTGGCTAGTAACCTTTGTTTGCAGCACATCTCGTTTCCAGGAATACGGAATTCTGACAGCATTCCCTGATTCAAAACAGTTGTTTATTCCCGCTTTTGATGCAAACTTTTGCTAGAAATTAAATTGGGTGGTTGTATCAACTAGTAATCTATCATGGTAATGGAAGATTGCTGCCATTTGTGGAGATTTGGATTTGGACATCTCGGCGCAATTTGTGGAGATTTAGATAAGAACAAGTGCATAGTGTAGATTATAGAAAAGCAAAATGTAAAATTTTAAATGCTATTTTTCATCATTTCAACCTTAGTACCAAAACTGAAGGGAAGGGCACTCAAATAGAGTTATAGTATGGGGGCCTACAGGGATCTGCCTTGTCAGGGTACCCATTTTGCCTTGATATGGTTTATCAATTATTCATATATCTGGCAACATTAAATCATTATAAAGGATATGGGATTGTTGTTTAGTTTAGAAATCATTCTCTAATCAACTCGAATATGAACATGACATGATAGGGGGGGGGGGGGGGGGGCAGGATAGATTATAGAAGTCCTGCCTAGAGAACACTGCAATAGAAGTATATTATTCGTACAGTCATTAAGTTTTGTAGATTTATATGCGCACTATAGGCAGAGTCGATACCACCAATAATCTATAATTTATTGCGGGGACTCTTAGCATCATTTCCAATGCTAGCACTTTTAACAGCAAGGTTAAAACGACACAAAACAAGGCCCCACCCCGACCCCTCTTCTGCCCTCAGCCTTGACTGTAGGTATTAAACGAATGTATATATTGACTGTAGGTATTCAAACAAATGTATGAATGCAAATGTCAAAAAGTAATAGATTGGCTCAATCAAATATTTGACCATGGCAGAAATTAGCCATGATATTTTAGAATTACCCAGAAAAAGGAGGAAGCGGTGCAGCCTCCCTTTGAAAAGTAGAAGGGACTGAGCCCCCCTCTTCTACAGCCCCACCCTGGTCAACCACAGGGGTGTTGCCTGCTGGCCATACCCAGCGCTGATACCCACGTCAACAGCTCACACTACACTACGCCACTGGTGCAGATCCCCAGACTTTCCAAAAAAGTGGCTTTTCTAAGGTGTTTGCTGTTGGCTCTAATGTAGTATAAATTTGGGAGGTGTTAGGTTACACTTGAGTCAAAAGTAAACTTCAGTTCTTGATTTTAGAGATATCCTTACCTTTGGATTCATATTTTTTTAACAGGGTCACAAATGGTTATTACTGATGTAAGCCTTCATGAAGGTATGTATCATAATACAATAATTAGAAAACATCATTTGCAAACATCTTCTTCTCAGATCTATCTAACCTTGTTGCATAGGAGTTGTTCTTAAATAATTTCCAAACATACCTATCTTGGAAAGGGCCATCAGTGCTTGGGGACAACCAAACAAGAATGATACACTAAACTATTAAGAGGCATGATTCCTGTAATAAAATGTATCCAACTATTGAAAATATATTAAGCTAATATTTTGAGTGTTTCAAGAAGAATGCAATAAACTAACAAAACTTAGCTTGTTTTAATTATGCTGGAAAACATGGCTCGATACATTCGTTGTTATGAAATTTTGGTTGGTATTGGTTGACAATGACTTTCATCGTCAACCAAAAGACTTTTTAGTGAAAAGCCATGACCCACTGTGCAAAAATCGTTGATCAATTTAATCACACCTCCAGACTGACTCCTTGTTACTGACTCTGCCCCTGTTATCCTTAGAAAGAGCAGCTGCCCTTGGCAAACTGGGCATATCATATGGAGTAGGGATGATTATTGGCCCGTTCTTGGGAGGCCTTATAACCTCAGCAGCAAATGAACAAACGGCTGCTGCCACCGCAGCTATAGGATCGTTGCTCAGCGTCTTCCTAGTCCTTGCTCTTATACCAAGAAATACGAAAGATATTGTCAAGAAACCAGACGAAAAAAAGATTAAAGATGGTTAGTTGTGAAAGTAATATTCGCAGTGTTTTTGAAGTTTCTATACCATACTTAAAAAAACATATTTGTAGCTAATTTGTTTAATGTACTTGATTGCTTTATCTCATCCACTGTGTAACCCCAATATTGAGATGAAAACACAATGCTTGTAACTCAGAAAACTACCTTTTCATCTCTCCCCACTATTCTTTCAACATTTCTCTCATTTTGCTTTCGCGACAGTTTCTTCATTCGCCACACACCATTTGAGGCTTTTCTGTATAATCTGAGCATATAGGTCATTGACAGAGCCCAATTTTTTTTATTGTTACAACTATTTGTATGTTGTTGAGAATTCTTCTAGTGGCAGGCTGCTTTCCAGATTCCTTTTGTGCTGGATCCCTGACGTAATGTCTCGAGACCTGGCAAAAAGTTTTGTAGTTTACCATGATAAGTACCATGCCCTGTATACCTACAAGTATTTATTGTATATAAGTCTTTGTCTTTTCCTATAGATGTGCCTACAACCATTAAGGATATAGCTATTTCTGATTTCAGTATACTTATGCAGTCATACCATATTACTAAACTTTTATTATTTTCCTTAAAACTCGATATTTTGCCCTTTTCAGACGAAACGAAAGAAGATTCTTCCATTTTCAATGTCAAGAAAATACTACGAATTTTAAGTCTCCCAAATGTAGGATACCTCCTTGCAATCAAGTGTATTTGTGGAATCCCATTTGGTATCTTCCAGTCAATGTTTTCAATAGTTGCAATGGAGTATTTCAAGCTTGGCCCACGAGAAAATGGATTTGTTTTGTCCTATGTTGGCATACTTGGAATAGTGAGTAAATTGGTATAGTTGTTGCAATTTTTACATAAAAAGCTTTCACACTTAGCCAGCACTTTTTCAGTGATGCTGCAGCTGAACGTCTTCCCTGATTTGAAATAGTTGTTTTTCCCCTCTTTTAATGCAAACTTTCGCTAAAAAATAAATTGGGTGGTTGTATCAACCAATAATTTATCATGGCAATGGAAGATTGCTGCTTTTTCTGGCTATGAGAGTTGAGAATCAAGCTTTGAAAGGAAAGCAACTGATCTCAGCTTTTTTCATTTGCAATTGTTCAGTGAGGCAAGTCACGTGGTAAGGTACCGAGAAATGAAGAGCCTTGGGTTCGGCGAATGCATGCCTTAGTTGTATGCGAATGTATCTCGGCGCAATTTGTTGAGATTTCGATTAGAACAAGTGCATTGTGTAGATTATAGAGAAGCAAAATATGAAATTGTTTGATTAAAGGAGCCCTTATGTTATGATTAGTAAACTTTGGAACAGAATGAATGGCCCTGGATATCATCTCATCCCAGCGGTAGTGTTCCAGCATTTATTGCCCATCCACAAATTATTCACACCCGCTAAAGAAATAAGGAGTTTTTGTGCCCGCATTCTTTAAGACGATTAACCACATAAATCACCAAATTAAGCACTTATATAAGGTTTATTTTCCATGCAACTGAGGAGGTAATTTATCGCAATCTTGGCTCTTCTCTCACGTGAATCGGCTTACGAATGCTAGCTCAAAAGATGAATGCCAATTGTTGGAAAATAGGCAGTAATTCTTGCTAGTCTTGCAGATTATTTTGATTTTTTACTGGCTGCAAAGAATTTTGTAGTTTCCATCCACAGCCAGTTTGGAACTGGAAATTATTTTCCCACGAAAAATACAGTCAAATGACCACAGGACCTATAATAGTAATTAGTCAGACCACTTGCTAAGACTGTTGGTAACCGTCCTACACGGTTCCTTTGGTTTAAGACAGTGTTATTTTTGCCCTTTGTCAGTTGCATAAAATGGGAGGCAGACAGGGTTAACTTGACTTGCCCATAGTCTGCTAAAGCCTCTAAAAGAACTGCTTTGTGTCTCACTTGGTGACGTTTCTTAAAAAACAGTTCGAGTCTCATGTGGATCTTTTTCCTTTCAATACTACCTCCCATTTTCACTGTCTCTGAAAGCCGAATGATCTGCCCTGTAGCAGCTTCATGTCCACATTCAATCGTTTTTGAAAGATGTCAATGAAATGTTAGACAACTTTTGATAAAGAATGTAGCTATCAACTTTCATAGAAAATTTACCATGTTTTGAGATGGACAAATCTAACATTTAACAGTTTAAATCCATATTTTGTGAATAGAATGTTTTCCAATGGTAGATACCCACATAAGGTAAGAAACCCTAAGTTTAAAACAACGGAGCCACGTTACAAAATTTGTGAATTTGATATTGTATCCTATAGATATAGCCAAATATGGAACTGCACGTATTCCCAACAAACTAAAATGCTTCCCAACTTTAAAATATTCGAGACAAGAAAAAGATCTCAGAGTTTTTATCGTGCCATTGTACTATTGATCTTTCGAGCGATAAATGTCCGGAATATATAGTGCGATGTTTATTTAAGAAAACTAACTCTAATAAGCTTAAGTCTAAGTATATATCCCACCTACTTAAGATAAAATAATAAAGAAAGGATATTAATCTTAGCTGTATTTATGAGCCTTGATATTGGACGAAACAGGTCTACAATCGAATATTTTATTTCCCGGTGCTTTTTTATCAATGAAATATATGTTTATTTCAGGTAATTCAAGGAATTGGTGTTGGGTTATTAACAAAGCGATACAAAGACACGCTGTTGATGAATTGGTCGATATTTCTGGTCGCTTTTGCCTATTTAATGTTGGTATGTTTACTTTCGCCTGATTTCATACGCCAAACAAAATATTGCTTGGAAGCTGGGTCATTTTAGACTTTTTTATTACGGCATCTGAAATGACATTTAAATCGAGTCAGGGATCCCTTTGATGGAATGTTTTGATCTGCTATACAATTCCACGAAAACAAGTGAAAACCTGATTCTTTAAACTTTTAAAGGTCCAAAAAAGTGGGCAAGAAAGATGTGTTCATCGCATTTGACCCTGCTGCAAAGATTATTGCCAAACAAATTATTTTTACGGTGTAGAATCTAATTTCCATTGTTTTTATTTAGAGCCCTCACAACTATTTGCTCTGAAAAAAATTTCAGTTGTGTTTGTGTCCTTTATGTTCATTGGTCCCTGCAGAGTGGTTGCAAAAACTTAAAAATATGCCATTTTAAAAATATTTATGTCACAAATCACCTTTCGTATTGCATGGTGTCCTTTCCAGCCAAAATATCTTGAACAGGCCTTTTTGTTTGAAGACGAAAAAACAAAGCTCTTCTAACAGTGAAGCATCCCCCGTCCTACAAAGAACGAGTTGCGCGGACCATTTGATTGCAAGAAACGGGGTACTGGCACGAATTTCTGTTAGTAGATCTGAAAGTGCAATTTTTTAGTATTGCTCGTTTTCGGTATTGAAATAACAAGTAATTGTAAATGATTCATACCAGATGATTTTGTTTTATGGATTTTTGAAAATATTCATCTGTATTTTCAGGTCCGTGTTTAATTACAATCCATTTATACATATTGTTTTCGTACCACCCGTTCCACTTCTAATCAATGGTGTACATCCACACTAATCATTTGATTAATCGTGGGCCCAGACCTTGTGGAATGTACACCTTTTGAACTTCATATTCCCAAGTTCAGATTAATCATGGGTAACACCTGGTTTGCCATTACAAACTATTTGAAACCAGGTGTTCGCATATTTTTTGACGCGCATGCGGCTTTGCATTACATTGCTAAAGAGGTTGACGACCAGAAGGCCTAGCCGATGTGGACCCATCCGATCTCGTCGATCTGGCATGGCTTCTCGGTCACGGAAAAAACCAAAAGTTTTTGATGATAGCACCATTATTCACATGGTCAAATCGAAAAAAAGGGTGAAGATAAGACCAAGCTATAACAGAAGTGCTCTTTACAGCGTTGTAAGTGGTATCGGCCTAAGACATGATGCCAGTGCCGAAGTTCCCCAGACTCAGCCAGATGCCGAAAGTAGCCAGGAAACAGAGGGATTTCCAATTGGGTACGTAATACAATTTTTTTCAACCTAACTCTCTCTGCAGTGTCTAAACACGACGCACATGCCTAAAAAATATTGATTGTGGTTGAGCCCATCATCAAAGCCCTGTTTCCAATGCAGTTGGGGTCACATCTAAGACAGCGTTCATATTTATTTTTAGTTTTGTGGTAAATATGCTGGAAAAACTCTAGATCAAGCAGTTAAGGTGCTGAAATTGTTCACTCTCCCTATAGATTCTCTAAAGCCAAAAAGAAAACATATAAGGAAAGGAAAGAGATGGAAAATAAAAGATGGAGAATGATTCAAGCATCAATGATCGATGCAGCAATCGAAGTTTCTGCCTTAAGGTCTGATCAGCAATGTGTAACTTGCCATTTGAATGCCAAGTTGAGGTGTATTGACTGTGGGACGGGTCAGTTTTTCTGTCTTGAATGTGCCACACAATTGCACAGGGAAAGAAACAGACTGCATTTTATTGAAGAGTGGAAGGTAAGATATTTGCCTTTTTATTCAAGTGTATGATTAAAGTTTTACTTATTTGACAGCAAACCATAACAAGAATGTCAAGAACTTAGGCCAGCACCAAAGCCAATTTATACTCTGGTTTTGATTGAAAGACGCAGTGAAGTTTTCCAAATATTTTCAATTTTGAAAATTTATAGATCATCTGCTGACTATTCAAACAAAAAAATTTCTGTACAAAACATCCAATATGTTGGTTGTCATTATTACTTTTTATTATTACTGGTTTTCATTTTCTTATTACTGCTTTCATTATGCAATCTTCAAACAAAAGGGCATAAGAGCAAATCTTATTTGTCAAGGATCAGACAATATTTTCCTGTATTGCCTGTTTATCAATGTATTTGTAGTTTTTTCCATCTAGATCAATCAGGTACTAAACCAAATCCTAACTTTTTGCCAATGTTAGGACAGAAAACATGATATGTCTTGAGTTATTGACTGTTGGCTGTTGACTTTGGACTGATGTTGGCTGATGTCTTGGTTTTGCCAAAAGTTAACATC
This sequence comes from Rhopilema esculentum, assembly GCF_013076305.1. The sequence goes on from NW_027019640.1 coordinate 2,865,882, forward strand.
AATATGCAGTGTATTTTTGTTTTGCTGCATTCTTTTTTCACAAGTCTACACTGTATTTATGTATTCTTAATGTTTTTAGGATGGATGTTTTGTTCCATTTAATGGGTTTACACCAGTCTTTGACATCACAAAAATGATAGCACATGACAATAATTGTATTGCATCAATAAGGAGTGTTACAGTACTGAATCCAAACGGTAAGCCACAGCCACAAATCAACTTTCAGCCACAAATCAATATCATCACACATCATTTTGTCACACTTTTTCTTCAATCAGAGCATTTTAATGCAAGCAAACATTTCCCTGATTATTTGCTCATGCAGTAGGCATCTAAAGTTATTGATAAAGCCTGATGATTTTGTGCAATATTTTTGTCATCCTATGCTTTATATGGGGAAACTGAGTTTATTGTAATAATTTATTTTTTCCAGGGATCCAAAGACTTTGCCAGATTTGCTTTTGTTCATGCTTGAATGATGCAGAAACACTTGTACGATGTGGTTTGTGGCCAGCAAGTCCAACTCTACCAAAGGTGGCATTTTGTCTTGAATTAATGGACTTATTAGAGGCCCTGTTCTTAGAATGCAAAGTTTCAATCAGCAGTTTTGTCAGTGCATTAAAAGAAAGAGTTTCTCCACTTTTGCCACAAATGGTGAGTACCTGTGATAACTTTAGAGAATCAGTTAAACACGTTTTGAAAAGAGTTTAGGGTAAAGCTACCAGCAGTAAATTTGATCTTTTTGTTCTTCTAAATACCTGCTTCATTTAATCTGAATATACACTTAGGCCTCTTTGTATTTATACAGAATTACCAATAAATGAAAATTTTATTTGCCAAAAATATAATAGACTTTTGACATGACCTGTTAGGTTATCCTTGGTCCTGTTGCTCAAACTGATACATTATTGTATTAACACTGAATTACAACTATGCATATGACTGTGGGATCATCCAGATGGCTGAGAATGATAATTACCAATTTTTCCACAACCATTACCTATCTGTATAATTGCTGTAGACAAATCATTGGCTAGCATAAATATTATCTGTTATATGTGATTTCAGTTGTACGCAAGAAACTTATCAAATGATCACACAATATAATGTCTAATATTCTTTGAATTTTCAGGTAAACCTTGCTTCTTCACTGAACAGTGAGTCTTTTGCGGAATATAGGTATGTAAAATGTTTTAAAATACTTATAAATACTTGATATCTAAAATGATGGGCTTTTTCTATATTATCTCTATCTTGTAATTGAAATGTTAAGCAATATAAATTTTGCAAGAGATAATACTGTATATATATGTACAAAAAGCTAATTTTTACATCATTATACAACAATTTCAATCTCCATGTAGTATCAATGCAAGATATAGAATAATTCACTAAAGTTAGTGTAGCTGTCTTGAATTCTCAGGCTTTTTTCTGTTTAGATATTTTCGATACAGGATCAGATACACAAGAAAAGTTTGCCCAGATAGAAAAGCCGGCACATCATGCCTTGCTTGTCCAAGTGTTAGTACTAAATTTTCAACTTTACTTTTAACTCATTTGTTTCTCAAGCTAGGTTTGCAATCAGGAACATACTGTTATCTTTTTTGTTTGATTTATGGCACTTTTTAATAAATACCAGAAATAGCTAAGCATGATTTATGAATTGTGGTAAAAAAATATGAATTTTGGTTATTGCCAAAATTTCAGCTATTTACTTGTCTTATGTGGTATTGTTATTGTAGAATTCACATAGAAAATATGATGCATTTTAATGGCCATGTCAGTTTTAATGGTCTCACCAACATATCGTAATTTCAGCTATATATCTCAAAATCTTGTTTGTTTCCTCAAATTTAACTTAATGTTTCATTTTTAAGGTTGAAGGCTCATTGTTCCAGAGTTTTGATGCATGTTTTGGCTTGCACAGGAGAAAGACACGTGGTATGTTAGATCTTCCGCCCCGTCATGGAAACCTTGTAATTGAGGATCAAATTGTCATTGACAAATTCATAGAAGAGTACCCAAAGACACAGAGAACAAAGAATGCAGGGGAAAATGTAAGCATAAAAAACATGTTTCATTTCAAACTTAACAGTGCAAAACTTTGCACAACCTGCAAATTAGTATTAGTGTGTTTTTTACCAGGAAGGGGTAATTTTTCTTTCTTGTAACAAGCTTTATATGCTTTTACCAAAGGACTGCAATGATTTTACTGCGGGATCCCTGGGTCCATTGGATGTTATGACTGGAAAAGGAAAGGACAAGCTATTTGATGAGAAAGCAATATTTGGAAGTGTTTGTAAACATGAGACACCATATAGATTTGTCAACTTAAAGCATGGTGAGAGGTATGTAATATTTCCAATCTCTAGTACAGAGTGTTTCAATTTATCATCCAATGGGAAATCAAAGAAACTGTGTGCAATCTAGCTTGTGAAGTTCTTATTGTTCATTTAGTTCTTTCATGTTTTAAATCATTAAAAGTTACAGCACATTTTTTATTCTGATTTTGTTGATTTGAAACTTCCTCTTGTTGTGTTTGTAGTACCTCAATTCAATTCAATATTTATCTGCAGGCTTGGATACTCTGTCTACTTGATCCAGAATATTTTGGATACGATAGATACACTGAAGATCAGTATCAATATCTCATATGATATTGCTTGTAAACTATCCAGTCATTTGAGGGTAAAAGCTGCTACTTCTGCTTAATCATATTTAAATATATATTATTTGCATGTCTGTCAAAAATTTTCCCAGATGTCAATTTTCCCTTGTTCTAGATATGATTTTGCAGATGAATCATTTTGGTTGATATTTATGATATTTTATTGAATTATAGTTTTATTTTTCAAGAGCATTCAAAGAAGTTATAATGTTTTGTTAGATGAATTTCAAGAATTAAATCATAATTTTCTTTACCTCTTCAGAATTTAGGAAGACAAGACCTGCTTGAGAAGATTACTCTGATCCTGCCATCCTTTCATGCATATGCACATTCTGCACCTTGCCAAGTATGCTCTGTTTTCGTATTCTCCTCACAGTGGTCACATTCATTATCAAAGGGTATTCTAGTAGTCTTGTGGATATGTGGCTACCAATTTTATGTGATGGAATTTATAGTATTTTTATGTTAAGAATTATGCAATGTAGCATCAAACAGGAAAGAAAAATGAAAAGGAAGTTTTAGTCCTTGTTGTTAATCCTAATAGCATTATATTCATTTCCAATCAACCTTTCAACTATTTGTACATATTGCTAGATAAAGTTTGCACAACAATACATTGAGGGATCTGGAAAACCAGATGGAGAGCAGTGTGAACGTCTGTGGTCCTATTTACGAGGATTTTGCGCAATGACAAAAGAAATGACTCAAGCAAACCGCCATGATGCACTAACAGATGCAATTCTTTACTATGGCCGCAAATCTGAACGGAAATTATGTGGGTAAAACATTCTGTGAAGTTGTTATTATCATTGATGAAGAAAAACATAAATAGGAAGTAATTGACCAATGTATGACTTAAGAGCAGTTGCAGCTGGAGGCATTCAAGATTAGTTAGCTGTTGCTGCTGGAGTCATAATTCTAATTGATCCTTTTTTCCATTATATTTTTCGTGGAATGATTTAAGATTATAACTATATTATGTGTTTTTTACCCGTATTCAAATGATTCTATCGGATTTCTGTCTTTTTTCAGCATCTCTTATCGTTAGGAGAATTAACAAAGCATCAAATGCAAAGGATGCTGCCAGTCAGGAGCTGACAAAATTACTGCAAGAGGTCAACAAGGCTTCAACTAGGAACTGTGAGTTGCAACAATACCACTTTGCAAGATTTATACTGATATGTCTAATTGTTTTTTTCTTAATTTGTTGCTTCTCATTAACAAATTTGTTTTTAAAAATTTGGATCATACCATAAAACCAAAGTCTTTAAGTATCTTAACCTTTTGTTATTTTATTTGTGCTCTACAAAAGAAGAATACTATAAAAATTCTGTAATATGCACGACCCCAAGAAAATTATGGACTTATCTTATCTTAGCTGTTTACGAAAAGGTATAATTAAAAACATATATAACACAAACAGAACCTAAATTGGTTATATACTTTTTAAACGAAAACAAGATAATATGTAATGTGGATTATGTTTTATTTTTCTCTCATTTCATAATTATAATGTTTTGACAGCATATTTTTTCAGTGATAGGGTACATATTTTACATGCATTGAGGGATTAATCCATAGTTATGTATAATCCCATATTTTATAACCTTAACTCATCAAGTTTATTCGGTTTACTCTTTTCACATCATTTATTTGACGGGTTTCGTATTTATGTTTCAGATACGTTTTTCAAAAGATAACATAGGGCTTGTGGCACCTTGTCATTATTATGTTATCTAGCATAGATAATTGAACGATGTTCACTTTCAGATGGCTATGACGATATCGAAATATGGATGACAGAGATGAAAGAATCACTTATAAAGAACAAGAAAAGTAAGTGACATACAAATATCCCTTTGGGGGCTTCATAGTAGCCGGTTATAGCTCCGAAGGAATGTTTCAGTGCAGTAGATTACACTGAAATAATGTTCTTCAAGCACCACCAACTATGGCCCATTATTTTTTTCCATCATCGCCAATTATGAATGAAATTTTTTGTTCAAAAGCAGTATTGCCTTTCCTTGATTATATTTCAACCATATTTTAGCCTTGGTTTTGGGTGACTCTTACAGCTGGCGTTGTGATTATATTCAATGTCTAGTACAACATATTTGCTTGAGGTTTGTCGTTTTTTTTATTTTTACACAATGAAAATATCACAGGTGTCTTACATGGCCATAATATGTTATAATGCAGTGAATACAGGCTTTCCCACTGCACTACAGGATATATTTTAGTCAATTTCTGTTCTTTTTGTGTTTTGTTGATGAGTTCTACACATTTTAAAATTTACTGCATAATTTGGTCTTTTAAGAGATTGGTGCTTCCTTAGACAGTTTCTTGTTTTGCAGTAAGAAGATACTGCAGAATGAAAACCCTAATGAAGCAGATGAGTTGCCGCAGCTGCGGCAGTTGAAAAGGTACGCTTCACTGTACATTATCTTATATACTGCGTGATCCAGTGACGTGTGTAATGATGTCAGCACCGAGCCAGCTTCCTTACTCATGACAGAGCTGACAAAGTATATATATATATCTATTTTTGATAGTAAAAGTCTAATTCCCTTCTAAAGAAGTTGGAACTTTTTCTTTTAGCGTGGAAAAACGTCTCGTAGCCATTGAAAAGAAAAACAATGTTGAAAAAAGATGGTCAATCAGAAAAAATGCTCGAAAAGACTTGGTGTCACAGGCAATGAATGAAAGGCGCGCAGAGTTGATTTCAAAGCTGAGAGCTTTGGCTTTTGAACGATGGTTCTTATTAACCCTGAAAAGGAAATACTGCAGTATGTATTAGTTTTTGCAATTCAACTTAGATTGTTTATTTTGCTATTACTGATGTTGTTTAGTGATGACTCCTTTAAATCTTTTTGCCAACTTTTCATTGGATCATGTTTATTTTTCAGAGGGACAAAAAGTTGCGAAGTCTCTGAGCCGTAGCATAAGTGCTAAAGTAAAAGTAATTAAAAATGCAGTTTCTGTATTCAATGAAGAACTGCAGGAAGTGGAAATTCAAGCGAAAGTTAAGATAACGAGGATTAGCTTCCAGGAAGCATTATGTCTACAATCCAAGATTTATTCAATCGACAACGAGCAATTTTCAAACACCGTTCCACTTGAAGTGAAAAGGAAGGCTATAGATATCTATGTTACATGGAAAAGAAATGAAGAAGAAGAAGAACACTGTATAAGTGAAATGCGAAATGTTTTGCAAAACGTTAGAAAGGAAATAAAGAAAGTGCAAAGTTCATTACAGATGATATCTCCTATAACTCGTCTTGACAAGGGAGCCCATGCCATGCTTCGAAAGGAACTTAGGGAGCTATTCCACTACGCGGCAGTCTGCATCAAGGATTTTGAAGATGCTGGATTTTTGAACTCTGACAATGAAGAGTATTCAGATTTAAAGTATTCAGACATTCAAATAAAGCCGAGCGATCAGTCTGATTATAGCAGTCCTGATGAAGCAGAACAAACAACCGACGACGAAGAACAGGAAAGCGAGATAGTAGAAAGCGACAACGACATAGTTGTAAATAGTTTGTAAATTGTAAATATTGAATGTTTTTTAAGAAAAAGCTCTGCGTGTTTTTTAAAACCTTTGCCTTTCTAGTAATTCTTATGTGTCCACTGGAACTGTAACTACACAAACTTTTGCAAATACTCTCTTTTATTTTAAAGACTGAATCGTGTATAGAAATTCAGATTGAGAGAGTGACCAGAAACCTGCTAAAAAAAGTTATTAGCTGGATTATTTAGAGATTTTGATGAAATGTCGCATAATTTTGAGAAAATCGGAAATTCGAGAAATAATATGCGGCGAAATTGAAAAAGTGACCAGACCCTTGCTAAAAAAAGTTATTAGCTGGAATATTTAGAGATTTTGATGAAATGTCGCATAATTTTGAGAAAATCGGAAATTTGAGAAATAATATGCGGCGAAATTGAAAAAGTGACCAGACCCTTGCTAAAAAAAGTTATTAGCTGGAATATTTAGAGATTTTGATGAAATGTCGCATAATTTTGAGAAAATCGGAAATTTGAGAAATAATATGCGGCGAAATTGAAAAAGTGACCAGACCCTTGCTAAAAAAAGTTATTAGCTGGAATATTTAGAGATTTTGATGAAATGTCGCATAATTTTGAGAAAATCGGAAATTTGAGAAATAATATGCGGCGAAATTGAAAAAGTGACCAGACCCTTGCTAAAAAAAGTTATTAGCTGGAATATTTAGAGATTTTGATGAAATGTTGCATAATTTTGAGAAAATCGGAAATTTGAGAAATAATATGCGGCGAAATTGAAAAAGTGACCAGACCCCTGCTAAAAAAAGTTATTAGCTGGAATATTTAGAGATTTTGATGAAATGTCGCATAATTTTGAGAAAATTGGAAATTTGAGAAATAATATGCGGCGAAATTGAAAAAGTGACTAGACCCCTGCTAAAAAAAGTTATTAGCTGGAATATTTAGAGATTTTGACGAAATGTCGCATAATTTTGAGAAAATCGGAAATTTGAGAAATAATATGCGGCGAAATTGAAAAAGTGACCAGACCCTTGCTAAAAAAAGTTATTAGCTGGAATATTTAGAGATTTTGATGAAATGTCGCATAATTTTGAGAAAATCGGAAATTTGAGAAATAATATGCGGCGAAATTGAAAAAGTGACCAGATCCTTGCTAAAAAAAGTTATTAGCTGGATTATTTAGAGATTTTGATGAAATGTCGCATAATTTTGAGAAAATCGGAAATTTGAGAAATAATATGCGGCGAAATTGAAAAAGTGACCAGACCCTTGCTAAAAAAGGTTATTAGCTGGAATATTTAGAGATTTTGATGAAATGTCGGATAATTTTGAGAAAATCGGAAATTTGAGAAATAATATGCGGCGAAATTGAAAAAGTGACTAGACCGTTCCTAAAAAAAGTTATTAGCTGGAATATTTAGAGATTTTGATGAAATGTTGCATAATTTTGAGAAAATCGCAAATTTGAGAAATAATATGCGGCGAAATTGAAAAAGTGACCAGAAACCTGCTAAAAAAAGTTATTAGCTGGATTATTTAGAGATTTTGATGAAATGTCGCATAATTTTGAGAAAATCGCAAATTTGAGAAAAAATATGCGGGGAAATTGAAAAAGTGACCAGAAACCTGCTAAAAAAAGTTATTAGCTGGATTATTTAGAGATTTTGATGAAATGTCGCATAATTTTGAGAAAATCGGAAATTTGAGAAATAATATGCGGCGAAATTGAAAAAGTGACCAGACCCTTGCTAAAAAAGGTTATTAGCTGGAATATTTAGAGATTTTGATGAAATGTCGCATAATTTTGAGAAAATCGGAAATTTGAGGAATAATATGCGGCGAAATTGAAAAAGTGACCAGACCCTTGCTAAAAAAAGTTATTAGCTGGAATATTTAGAGATTTTGATGAAATGTTGCATAATTTTGAGAAAATCGGAAATTTGAGAAATAATATGCGGCGAAATTGAAAAAGTGACTAGACCCCTGCTAAAAAAAGTTATTAGCTGGAATATTTAGAGATTTTGATGAAATGTCGCATAATTTTGAGAAAATTGGAAATTTGAGAAATAATATGCGGCGAAATTGAAAAAGTGACTAGACCCCTGCTAAAAAAAGTTATTAGCTGGAATATTTAGAGATTTTGACGAAATGTCGCATAATTTTGAGAAAATCGGAAATTTGAGAAATAATATGCGGCGAAATTGAAAAAGTGACCAGACCCTTGCTAAAAAAAGTTATTAGCTGGAATATTTAGAGATTTTGATGAAATGTCGCATAATTTTGAGAAAATCGGAAATTTGAGAAATAATATGCGGCGAAATTGAAAAAGTGACCAGATCCTTGCTAAAAAAAGTTATTAGCTGGAATATTTAGAGATTTTGATGAAATGTCGCATAATTTTGAGAAAATCGGAAATTTGAGAAATAATATGCGGCGAAATTGAAAAAGTGACTAGACCCTTGCTAAAAAAAGTTATTAGCTGGAATATTTAGAGATTTTGATGAAATGTCGCATAATTTTGAGAAAATCGCAGGCAAAACGACTTTCAAAAAAGTTTTTTGCTCCCAGAGCCGCTGGATCATTACTAAAACAAGTAATTGTTCTAATAATGCTGTTCTAGTAGCAGTTTTTTTATTCCGGCTAATTCGAAAAATTTAACGTAGAATTTTTTAGTAGAACAAATTTTTTTTTCTTGGGTTTAAGGCTCCATACTCCTGTACTTCTAGTTTTTAGAGATTGGTTTTTTGTTTAACGAGCAGTTCTACATAAATTTGCAGTTTTAAAGGCTTTTTGTAAAAAAAATGCTGTTCTAAACATGTTTACTTTAATGAAGAATGAGAATGCAGCAAATACTCTACCCTCCCACTGGTGTCAGACATGTGGGAGGGGATTCCATGCCCGTATTGGCCTCATAAGCCACTCACGGACCCATAGATAACAATATTTCTATTATTTATTTTTTGTTTCTTTTTATTATATTTCTGTTGTCATGGTCATATTCGATCACGAATTGACGAACATCATTATCACTTTAATGAAGAAATAAGTCGATAAAATTGTGTAAAAAAGCACACTGTTAAAGCTCTATTAAGCCATGAGGGGACTTAATTTCAATTTTTTTAATTCCTAGAAGGGGACTTAATCAAGAGGTGGCTTAATAATTAAAAGTATAAAATGATATGAAAATTTTCTTATGCATCTTCTCTGCGTTATTTTTATCAAAAAATTTTGTTAGCGGCCTTGAAAGTTCATTTACATTAGTCAATTATAATGTCTTAATTTCTATCAGAATTATTAGGGTCTATTGATAACCCTGGGACATTTTCTAAACAAATTTCCTCTTCTGGGATTCCTTCGAAAGGATCATCAACCCGCCAAGAGACGGCACTAAATGCGAACTTTAAAATGCTTTGAAGATATTTCGAGAAAGAATGCTGTTTCCTCACATTTTCAACAACCGGAACAAGAAGGGGAGAGGATGGACTAGTTCCAGGAACATATACAGCATAGTGTCCAGCGCGATGACGGTTAGTGACATGAGAAGCACAACATATAAAATAAGAAATTTGTAGCAATACAATTAAAATCATCGTTACTAAACTCTCAGATTTTGCATGTCCTTTGCTTGACATCAGGGTCGAAACAGGGGGGAGGGGGTAATAAAAGGGGTTTATTTTAACGGCGGGGAGTGCCGGATTGCTAAGCGCTTATCACATTGAAAAACCTTGTTTATTTGAAGTTTGGCATACCAATCTTATACTAGACACTCTTCAAGTTCTATTATAGTATACTTTATAATTTACTTCCAAGGTGAATTAGAATCTGTTCGTTTTCTCTGAAAATTGGAATTTTTATTATAAATCCGTTAAGAGAGATTTATTATATTGAGTGTTATTTATACATTTTATCCTCCATAGGCAAGGCAACGAAACATGCATAATTTCTATGTTTACTTGTACAGTGCGCTTTGTTTATACTTGTATAAGAACCAAAAATTATTCCTTCAACACAGAACTTCCGAGAATAATGTGCAACTCTAAATTTTCCTTAAAAAACCCTGCTGTATCTCAATCGCCTACCAATTAAAAGTGAATTTTCCGCTTCTGGTTCCAGCCTCAATCCTGTTGAGGGCAAGAGACAATGAGCTGAGGGCAAGATTTATCCTCTGTCAGGCTTGTAAAGGCACTGATAGTCACAACAGACTCTACTAATCCACATAAATCTCAGAAACTTCCAATTTTATTGGCCCATTCATGGGAAAAAATTATGTTTGGACCGTATTCTGATATATTCCTTTCCTGTTTAGTGCCTCAAAAGTTTCTTTCACTTCAAGGAAACCTGTGACTGCCAAGAAAACAAAGTACGAAAAGAAAAAACATAAACTTGATTGACGTTTTAACTTATATATATATCTATATAAAGTATCGTTACTTGCAAATAAGTAAAAAAGAAACCAAAAAGCATTGAAGAAAAGTAAGAAGACCAATCTTTCTTCCTTGAAGAGGTAGTAAGTTCTCCAAGTTTATTACAGTACTTTCAGGCCCTCGTGCAAAGCCTCGATCATTCGTGCTGTTGCGATCGTTAAACGATAAAAACCTGCTTCGTTGATTTCGAAGTCTTCTTCGCGCAGGACCAGCCTCTGACCGTCTTTAACGTAAACATTGCTTTCAAGCACAGATGCCTCGTCACGCGATTTGACAAAGTCCCTGTCGCCACTTTTTACAAGCCACTTTCCCTTTATAATGTTGTTTGTTTTGGCTTTTCCACCACAAACAAACAGATAAAATTTGTCTTCTGAATCTTCCGGTGATGGAATAACCGGGACCACATTTCCTTTTCTCACAAAAGATAATTTTTTGGCATTGAATTTCTTGGCCTTCCCATTATGTATGCATTGTGCGTCAATAACCGTTGGATCATCAGCAAAAGCAGCCTCAATAACATCGTTTGGATCTCGAAGAAACGCTTCATCAGTCCCCTGGACCTCCGTTGTTGAAGAATCATTGCCCTCCTGGACAATCGCAATATTCTGCTGAACATTCTCGAACCCTATCCCTGGCATTGCCTCCATTACTGCGTTGATTCTTTTCTGGCTGAACCTTCCAGGCTGCATGAAGGGGACATTTTCTGGCCAGCCTTTCACCACAAATGAAGAGTTGAACTTCTCATATTCAACCCGCTTCAAGGTGCCAGTGAATTTCCCTGCAGGAAAAAACAAAATTAATAAATGTTAAATTTAGCAAGCAAAATGGTCCCCAATAACACCATTATTAAATTTAGCAAGCAAAATGGTCCCCAATAACACCATAAAATAGCACAAGCTCCCCCACAATTCACAATAAACTCAGTGAATAAACTCAATTAGAAATCCAGTATTGAATTGAAGTATAATCCAGTATATTGTATTGAAGTAAACTAACAACTTTTTAAAGTGCCACTATCCTTCAGTCTTCAGGAATACACCACCTGGCTTTATCTTACAAGCAAAATCCAAACTTTTGATGGTGCAGTCTCTGTTAATAAAAAACTGTAGCTTAACCATATGTTATAAATGTTTGGATTGGAAGTTGACTGTTGTAACTCCATTCTTACTCATTTGTTAAATGAAAGATATACTAAAAGGTGTTAAGTACATCCTCATCTTGTATGCCTCTTCTAAATGGGATAAAAAACGTTCAAAGGTGTACTTACTATACTTCTCATTTAGTAATCTCCTGATATCATCTTGACTATAGTCAGGTGTATGTGGCAAATCTAGCATAGAGGCAAAATAAAATGTTGTTATAAATGAAGAGCTATACTTTTCATTTTAAAATTTTAGACTGTCTTATGATGAAAATGGGAGACAAATACTCTACATTCAGCAATGTCTACTAAACTGCATAGGAATAAGTTTTATTTTCAACCAGAATTTTTAAATCACTTATGTAATTGAAGTAAGGTGATGCTCTATTCGGAAAGAAAGAAGAATTTAATTTATAACATAATATGCAGTTGCAGATTAAACTACCATGTTCTTACATTTAAAGACAGAGGTTGGTCAAAATAAGACACCCTTTGTTGTAAAAAAGAATTACTGCATCAGCAAGTTTCTACAAAAAAAATTCCTATCTGCCTAACAATGAAAAGCTTAAAATGTAGCTAATAAACAGGTCTGGCCATTTGAGGACAGCCATAGCCGTTGCTCACCTCCAGGCTCTCGTCAAATGCTGGAGGGAGCTACAGATTGATCTCCTAAATTGTTCAAAAAGCAAGTTGCTCTCCTTGAAATCTATTTTCCTTTGTTTATATAATATTCTTATTTACTTTCAAATAGCTCATCTGGAAATTACTAGGTTGATTACTGCTCCCCTGCTTAAAGTCTTGTGGCCAGGCCTGAATAAATCCACCTTCCATGCATACAGTAAATCAAAAATCTAATTTTTTACAAGTGTTGTCCTTGTGCATATAAGCATTGCAAAGAAGATACCTTGCAAAAATTGACAAGAAAGAAAGGAAACATACTTATAAAAGAAGAAAATTTATGACCAACATCTTTGTTTTCCAAAAGAAATTGTTCTCCTTTCTTGGAACCTGGGAAAACAAGTCCATCAGGAGTGTTTGGGATAAGGGCAAATCCATGGCATCCAAATTGGTCTAGAAAGTCCATCTGAAGAAAAATGATAAAGTTACTGAATTTTAGGACATGAATATATAAAAAATATACAAAACACTGTTGTTGTATTTTTAATGGCCTCAAATTTTTTTAAATCCAATAGTAGGTTAACAGTAGATTGTAAGGCACACTATCACAACACTTATTATGTAAAGACAAAAAAGAATTAACCAAATTACAGTTATTTCAGTGACCAAAGGAGCTAAGTCAATGATAGTCTAACCTTTTCATTTAGCAAAGAAAGCATGATTCCAAACCAATATTTTTCTACAGACTTGATCCAAAGATCTAGCAAATCAATAGCCAAAGTTTGAAAAGGCATAAGAGATCAGACAGTCACTTTTTGTCAAGGTCTTCTCTCATGGCAAATCCTCTCTAACTATTCAAACTCTTTAATAGCAAATCCTCTCTAACTAACAAACTGTAAATCAACATGACAATAACCTAGGAATACAGAAACAAGGACTGTATATACAAAAGGGATTTGGGTCTTTTCAAGGCAAAAACGTTTTCCAAAAAACGTTTCCCACAAATTCCTTCAAAAATTTATGCTCCAAATTTCTGTAAAATGTTCAACAATCTTTTAGGCCAAATTCCATGCCTGTGGTTTCTTTAAATGAACCTTGCAGTGTAACACAAGCCAAAGATATAAACCAGAATAAATGTAAAAGAGAGTTGTTTCCCAATATTCAGAAAGCTTTTTTCTCTAAAGACCTTTGCTAAAAAAACTTGCAAAGAGAATTCCAAAGGGTTTTCTAAATATGCTACCTGAATCATTTGGAGCTCACATTAGAGATCTTTAAGGTAGCATACCTCGGCTTGTATCCTTTGAATACTTTGGCGAATCAACCTTTCTCTAGCCTTGCCCTGAACTTCTTCTATTTTAACTTTCCTGTCAGAATTCTGCTTCGCTTTTTCTTTGTATCTTTTTTGTTCTTCTTTTGGCAGTTCTTGCCACATGGAATGTGCATGCTTGTTCTTATCATGCAATGACATTCCCTTGAATTCTGGAAGAAAATGGTGTGTGTACATATATGATTAAAAAAAACATTATCTGAGAAAATTGTTTCAAGTTCTCACAGAAAAAGGGTCATGTTGACTTTTGTGACTATGCCTGGTTATGAATAACAATATTTATTTTTTTCCTAGACTGAAATATAAAATTTGCCTATTGACAAATCCTTCCACCCGTCAGGTCTTATCTGCCTAAATTTCTAACATTGCCTTTATTGAGTATGTGTTTTGTATGTAAAAAGTAGCATGCATGCCTAAAAAATTTAATAGAAATTAAGTAATCAAACACACAAAGAAAACTGCTTGTTTTCATTGCAGCTTAGCCCCAATCTACCGATTTATTCACAAAATAAAAGCTATGTAAATGTCATGTTTCCAGGTATACTCAATCAGGGTGAAATTACCCTATGGTGGATGAAGTTGATATCATGAACTGGATTTTTTGTCTTATTGTTTTGCTTTAGAAAAATATATGACTTTGCTGATAAAGTCAGGTACAAATAAAATGAAAGAGAGATAAAACCTATTATTGTTATAGCTTCAATATTCATACCCCGAATATTGTACTGCCTCAGGGATCGTGGAGAAGGGGGCTGGGGGGACTTTGGCCCTCCACTTTTTGTAGAATATGCAGAATATTAAAAAAATGATTCACCAGTCAAGCCCGTTTAATTCTAAGCCTCCCCCTTTCCACTTTTTTAGACCCCCCCCTTTCCACAACGCTCCGCGGTGCCTGTATTTGGCAATAAGCTAATTCATATCGTGAATGAAAATCCCAAACGGCCGAAGGTTAAATACATTTAGGCCATTGGTGAATGTAAGCAAGTAGCCAGTCGGCTTACCGTCTTTACGTTCGCGAAAGACTTCTCCACAGAAAACTGCATATCCAGTTGCGGATTTTGTGGATGGAGGCTTCTTGTAACATCGCGTTTCTGTATTGCTATTTGCAGGTCTCCTGCTCTCTTCCGATTCCATGTCAACATCTTCGTTTACAGGGTTGGGCCTAAAGCAAGTTGGTCTAGGCCCACGCGATCGATTGTTTATCCACCGTTGAATAATTTCTATAGGCAAGCCAGTCTTTTCATTTAAGTATCGAAATCGATCTCCGTACTTTGTCATGGAAGTTGAGGCAAGTCCGTTGTTGAATTCGGACTCGAGGAAAAAGATCTGCGCTTCTGTGAATTTTCGTGCTGCTGCCATCTTGTAACCGTTTATCGAGTAGGTGTTCTGAAATTGTGGTCGATAGCCAGTGTGAAAAGCTTATTTGGCCGCGACCGACAAAAAAGTCGCCAGGTGCCCGCCAGGTGCCCGCCAGGTGCTCGCCAGGTGTTACCCATGATTAATCTGAACTTGGGAATATGAAGTTCAAAAGGTGTACATTCCACAAGGTCTGGGCCCACGATTAATCAAATGATTAGTGTGGATGTACACCATTGATTAGAAGTGGAACGGGTGTTTCGTACCACCGTTTCTCGGTATTCATGTAATTTGAAAACAATACCATTAAAACATCAACTGGCTGTCAAGTTATGTGGTTATCAAACGCATGCAAACAATCGAGAATTTTATTCCAGGAAAAATAAAAAAACATTGCAAAACGCGATCAAAGGAAGAGAAATACTTCAAAGCAATTAAAAAACTCCAATATTTCTATTTTTTACGCTTCTTTATTACCTTTCCTGATCATTTTACTTTGTTCAGCGCTGAACAAATGTTTTCTTGAAGTATGAAGGCCAATGTCTGAAAGCTAGAAAGCTTTCCCAAACAAGAAACCTTGCAGACATTTTTCCGAAAGTCTTTCCAGTTTGTGGGTTTAAAAGTTTTTTGTGGCTACAGTATCATCCGGTGGGTGCATCAAATTGACTGTTCTCGAAACATTATCTAGCATAAAAATCTGGCTTGGAAAGAAGGCAAACGTTTCAAAACAAGCCATTCTCACCAAACAATGTTAACCTAGGAATCGCAATTAACACACATATCCTTCAGTCACACCCACCATGCTAGGTACAATCACTGCCAGAATTACTTGGAACACCCAACACTTTGCGCTGTGCTTCCGGAATACAACTACATCCGTCCCCCTTTCCCCCAAAACAATGTTGAAAGTATAGAAAAGTATCATACAAGGCACACAAAAAGGCGTGCTCCATAACTCCTTTCTTTTCTCTATAGTAAATCAACATTGTTCCTAAGGGGAGATGGGGTGGCTGAATTTGCCTTTGAAAACCTACGTTAGTGTTCCAAGACTTTTGGCAGTGATTGTACACCAACAACAGGCGATAACTAAGTTCTACAACAAATCACAAGCATCTGTTCTATTTCTAGGCAACATATTTTATTTCCGTATATCGTCCGTTTTCAGATCCTGGTTAACAACATCTACACATTTTGCTTGGCCTTGATACCATTAGTTACTGGGGGATCGATACTTCAAGTAATTATCACCAGCAGCATAACAAAAATAGTGCCGGGCCACGATACGGGAACGGCAATAGGTGAGTTTGTTGTTTTGCAACGTTGCTCAGCTAGTTGAGCAGCTATTAGTAACCTAAACTCTCTTTATTACTGAGGAATAATATTCTAATCACATTGATGTAGGATTTTCCATTCCTTGTGTACGTCTTCTTTCTTTCCTTTGTGTTTGTGAAATTTTAAGAATGAAAAGATGTGCGTTCCCCGGAGGAAGGGGGGCACTTGACTTAAAAGTGATGGGGTGTGCGAAAAGCTATTTTGCACCATTGCCAAAATTGCCAAAAGCATCCCATAAAATGTATGCCAAAAAGACTGCCCACAAAGCTAAAATCCTCTGTTTTTCGGTAAGGGGTATGTACCGCTTTTTTCAAGAACTCATTCACGGCCTTAGGTAATCTCTTTGTGCAGACCTGCCAACTCAAGATGAATTAAAGTTGATCATATGATTTCTTCATGAGGCAGGTTGCACTGCTGACATGGTACAACTCAAACGCTTAAACACTACTCATTGATTGGCCAAAAGTTGAGTGACAGATGGCTAAAGCCACTTTCGGTCTTCAATGATTTCTGATTTGAAAATATCCAATATTGTGGGCTGGGTTTTCTTATTTGCTGGCTATGTTTAAACTTTTCTTGGCTTCTGTGTAGTTTCTACATTTTATAGTCCAGTTGATTTCCAATGTACCCTGGGTACCAGACTCACTATATATGAAATAAAATAGAGTTTTATAAAGTGAGTCTGGTACCCAGGGTATGGCCAATGATGAACGTATTGTGTGCGGATACATCTTTTTCAAATTCAATAAGCTTCAAAATGTTTCCATTTACATTTCTTCCATTTCGTTTCATGTTGTCCTTGCTTGTTGTCCTTTCCATCCCCGAAAACATGCCTAGCAAGTTTATTTGAAGTTTAGTTGATGAAAAACTGAATATAATGTCCGTCACTTGCATACTACGATGAGTAGAAAAGGCTTCTGGACTTTCAAAAAATATACTTCAGGAATGCTTGCTTCAGGAATGAAACTTAACGTTTGATAAAGTTCTAATGACATGGTTCAGAGTACTCGACGTGTACCCAGATTTTCCAGGTTCATGGCACATAAGCCTACGTAGGTCCTGTAGTACTTTTACGTGCCTTGAAGCACAATCTTTTGTTACAATAACGTTCCATTGAAGCAAATTTTCTTTATTTAGTCGTCTTCTTTGAAATCAGATATAGCTAAATGATTTAAAACCAAAAGTTTTTAAATGATGTTAAGCGTGTTACTTTAAATTTCAGGTTTATCAATGGCAACACACTCACTGATTCGTTCAATTTCGCCTACTATTGGAGGCTACCTATTCACCTACTTCGGGTTCATAATTTTTGGTATTACGGGAGTTCTGATAAATGGACCCTTAGCTTTATATTTGATTTTCCGCGGTAAGAAGGACTTGTAATTGCAACTAAGAATTAAAGTTTTCAAAACACACTTTTAGGTAGAGATTATATTAAAGGCAATTCGCATTTCTTCCTCCCCAAATGGAGCCCAAATATCTAGACTGAAAAATGTGATAGTTGGTCATTTAGAGGGCAACTGCACTAAACCTCCGTAGCTTGCTCACGGAAGCAAAATTTGAAGATGAAGAAACAGATTGCAAAATATTGTTCCGATTTCGCCTACCGTCACGCGAATCTACCGATCACCCAAGTTTTGCCAAGCAAGTAAAGATTCAACGGACCAACTCATGACTCATGACTCAAATGGTGTGTACCTTCTTATCTACACTCATGGATCTAGTGGGTGCCGATTATAACCTGAAATACGATGGATTTCACTTATTCAGTAAGGTAACTCCAGCCCCTAAAACTATGCCTACACTACCCCTTAGATAAAACAACATCAACCCAAGATTACGAGTAACATTCATTTGATCTGATCTTAGTATATTTTAATCTACTTTGTAGTTGTACCGTTAAAATGCTAATATAGCAAATATGTAGCTCTAAAGGTCCTAGATAACAAACAGTCTGTGTTGAAAGATCATTTATATTTGCATTTATATTTAGCTCTTTAATTATATCAGTTTC
The DNA here is from genome assembly GCF_013076305.1 of Rhopilema esculentum. The sequence continues at coordinate 2,884,290 of NW_027019640.1, forward strand.
ACACAATCTTTCTGGCTGACTTCACATATGATATGATGCAATATGTGACTGGCTTAACCAAAATAGTGTTCCTCTTTAATAGAAATAAATTCCACCTCATGTTAACCAAGCAACCACATGTTACATTTTTACGACAGTCTGGTCTGAGTAAAGCCAATCCTTTGCAACAGTGGCACAATGAGCCTATGAAAATCCCCAATCTGGTACTACACCCCTATGTAAAAAGCCCAGCTTTATTTTTTGAGGTGGGATAGCAGTAAATATGGTAGGAGACAGCAAATTTTGCTCCAACTGGTAGGGGGTGGGTAAAATGTGTAATCATGTTGGTAGTGCTTAGAGTCAAATAGGAAACCAAGTCAAATATAGGTAAATTTTCTATAAATCTAAAATATAGCTTCCTATTTTGTCATGCCAAAGTGACCATTTAATAGAATGGAAAAATGCCCAGACCATTTGTTTTTTTAAAGGGGGGCTACTCAGTTAGGAAATATTTTAACAAGGACGTTTATCACCAGGCTTGTTATCACAGTTTTCTGTAATACAAAAAGTTGATATATTTACAAGGTTGATTCCTTGTTAAAAACTTTGAGATTCACTTTCAATTTCAAGTCAATTTTTCCAGCTGTAGCTGGCTTGTGTGATTCACATAAAAGTCTTTTTAATGGAGCAGTTGAAAATTTGATGCTCATTCTGACACTTCAGCTAGCTCAGAAAGAAGAGAAGCGGAATTCCATCCTGCTCAGCTCTAAAGTGGAGGCTTTACCAACTGACCTACAGCTGCTTGTTATGCAAATATGTACTTTTCAGGTTCTTTACAGGACAATTTACCATACTTTTCTCAGTTGATTCTGCTTCTTTTCTTCACTATGCCTTGGTATTCATTGAAAAACCTTTTATATTTTCTATGCAATCCAAATAATTTTTTTTCATCTAAATCTCACTAGTTTTCCTTTGGGCAGGAATGTGTCTTCTTGTGGTAGGCCAGTGATAACAAAATTAGAGCCAAAGCTATAAACAAGACTAAGAAATAATCGTTTGCATATTATTCACACGTTTTTCAGACTACACCCTTTCTGTCAAATTACACATTAAACTGCATAAATACCATCAGGGGTAAAATCTAATGCTCATTATAAAATAACAAATTTAATAACATACTAATCTAATCTGCTTGCTATGAAGCATCCATGGGCATTATTGAAAAGTAATTGTGGATGATAACTTTGCTGTAGAATACTCACTATTAGTAAATATTAAATAAGAGACAGAACAGATGCTCTTGTGAAATTTTTAGTTACGTTCTGGCAAAATCAGATTTTGGAGCTCACCTTTTTTAAGCTTTTATTGTCATGTTTTTATCATTTTCTTTTACAATTGCTGTATCTGATGTACTACAAAAGTGCTTCATTTAGGACCTTTCCTTCATGTTGTCCAATAACCTTCATCCTATAAATGTGTTGGTTTGGCACATTGAATTGACATAGCAGAGCATAGCATTCTTAGAAGAAGTTTGAAAACCTGGCCGAAATAAAGAAATGGCCAAAATGCCAAACAAATTTTATCAAGAAATGTTGGGTCATGTTTTGCATATATAGGTGACTTGTTGGCCAGGGTCCTAGTTTTTCAAATTGACTGAGTTTTTAATACATACCCCTTGCTTAGATTTTACAGCTTTTTAATCAAGAGTCCTTTCTACAGTTATATACCTTATTATCACATTTATGATTCCTACATGAGTATCGCAAACTTAAGGTCATTAATTTCTGAATAATAAAATTACTTGAATAAAATTCACTAAAAACTTGACAAGACACACTAAATCACTTTATTTGTCATTTAAGTTGTATCATTGCATCAGCATTTTATTTTGAAAATCCTAATGATTTAAAATCTGATAATCTTATCTGATAATGATGTCAGAAAACTTTTATTAGAATGATTATACAGCTGAACTACAAACTTTGGTTAAAGACTATCTTTGAATTTGTAAAGAGGTTTTCCTACAAAAATATTGCCTCACAAATATTGGATGTCAGGAAACTTTTATTACAATTATTATCCAGCTGAAATTACAAATATTGGTAAAAGAAGATCTTTGCATGAAAAAAGAGGTTTTCCTACAAAAATATTGCCTCACAAATATTGGATGTCAGGAAACTTTTATTACAATTATTATCCAGTTGAAATTACAAATATTGGTAAAAGAAGATCTTTGCATGAAAAAAGAGGTTTTCCTACAAAAATATTGCCTTAAAAATATTGGATTTATATACCTAGAGCCTTTCAGAAATATCTGCATCCCATTTGATTAACTTTGTATAAAAAGAGGCATATAGGAAACCATATGAAAACTATTTTTTAAGCAGGCTTATCTTCTTGAGAAATCAAGTTCAGCATAATTCTGTAGCCCAGGTTTCTCACCACTCATGTTTACATAGTTGGGAGAAGTATCTCTTTTCTCTGCTCCTTCTTCCATGGGTTCTGGAGAGCTAGGAAAATTGATGACAGCATAATTAAGGGGCCTGTTAGTACCGTCATGTTTCTCATCTTCACTGTCCTGGTGGTTACCTTCTGTCTTTTTCTGCAGATAATCTGTGTCTAGCTCGGCATAAGCAGTCCTAGTCAAATTTGGGCTATTTTCCTCCTTGTTAGAATAATGTGTTACCGGCTTCACTGTGCAAACAACGTATTCTGGGCTTTCCTTTATCACATCTTTTATCCTTTCAACAGGACAGCCAGTTATTTTTATTCCATTTATGTCCACAATTTGATCACCTTAAATAAAAAAATTGAATCCAAAGATTTAAAATATTCAAAAAACCTGGCTTAAACACCAAAATGTTTTTAGAAACTCTTGCATTTGATAATTCCCATCTTCTATGAATTCTTTAATAACTAAACTGCCATTTTATTTTGACCTGATGTAGGCATCTTGAAAATGGGCTTACTTCTGGCACAAGATATTATTTTTACAAGTTTTAAGGTAAGTCCTCATGAATAAGGCTACAGTAATGATTTCATAGGAATCTCTTTGAAAATCACAAAATGCCAATGTCAAGGACACTTTTATCAAAATAACACTTTGGCACAATTTTCCCTACCTATCTAAGGGGAAGAGGGGTGGTTGCCCCCTGCACCCTTGTTTCTGGCATTTCTGGTCTTGTCACAAAAAAACAGGCCAAAAGTACAACTCCAACATGAGCCAAAATGATATGTTAAGACTGTAAAGAGGTGGTAGTTTAAAAACATGGGACAGCTTGTACCAGGAGGGAGCATGACAAGAACAGTGGTTGAAGGAGAAATGGAGGAAGGAAGTCAGAGCTAAGAGCTTAAGGAAGCTGAATGGGGGATCTGAAAGAGTCAGAGTAGATAGAATGGGGAACACTGGGCAGCAAGGTGAAGGTCTGGGATGGCTGGAGACATGATGTTACAGAATGGATGCATTCACAGCCACAACTGCTAAGGACCAAATGACAGAGTTGCCTGAAGCCCAGATTGGAATTTTTGCCTTGTGTGGGGGATAAATCCCCTGCGCACATCAAGTATCAGCCGCGATTGCAGCCGCACAATTTCTATTTAAAATGGTTCATCCAGCTGCACATGATTCTTCTTTAACTGTCTTAATAATTGACGCTTTTAATGAAATTTGAATTTGAAGACCCTCAGAGTTGCAGATCGTCTAGGTCGTCATTACTTTTTGCTTGTGTACACACGAGGCTGGTTTTTGTACACACATATGCCAAATAACAGCAAACATGTGAAGGATATTTTTATCATTTCTGGGAGTAAAATACACATGGGGCAGGATGATCTAATTTATTACCATGCACAAAGTTTTCAAAGTTTGAGCAGATTTTGGTTCACGGAAACTATTCTCATCTGGTTGGGTCCCCCTCGTTTTTATTTTAGGAATTATGAAAAATGAAACATCGCATCAATTTAAAACATTCTTCCTGGTTTCAAAAATTGAGCAAAAATATCATACCTGGTCTCAAAACTCCTGAGACAGCCACCGGGCCATCAGGAATGATTCTGTTCACAAATATTGCACCGCCAACAGTTTTTATTGTACAACCAATGCCCCCACCAACATCTTTTTGTATAGTCACCCTTTTGAAATCTTTTCCAATTTTCGCACTTTTGCGACGAACAGGGTCAAATTTCTCCTGTTTATTGTGTTGTTCTTGACCATGCTTGATAGATTCGATCCAGTTTACTCTTTCTTCCTCTGAGGAACAGCTCATCAGATGTCTCTTTTCCTCTTCAGTTATGAAAATGCAGTATGGCCTTCCTTTTTTCCCAATTTTCTCAATAGACACAATATCATTGAAAAAAATTCGTCCAGTCGGTGTCATGGACTCTTTTTCCTCTTCCTTTTTAAAATAACACAACACATCATGCATCAAAACAAAATATCTACTTTTCCACATACTAAGAAGGCCTGTTTTCTTTTCCATGAAACCTTCCTTTTGATTCCGAAAAATCGTTCGGGGGTGAGTGGATGATTTCTTAGCATTTCCACTCATATTTTCGAAACTTTTGCTCGCGTCGTTACTGATTTGATTCCCTATCTTTGCTTTGGTTCACGACATCAAATTGATCAAATTACCTGTTCTGTTTCAAGGGCAACTACACCATTCAGCATAAAATTTCCTGCCCGTCAGTGTGTGTGTAAACATCCAAATGATGTCCTAAATTTATGCAGTCACAGAAGGGGATGCAGTCTGCGAACCAACACTTCCCGTTTTCCTCCACACGCCAGAAAGCAAGAGGATGTTCTGTCCAGCGGCCTATTATCAGTCAGGCTGCCCTAGTAGCACCAGTTGTGTGTAAATGAAGCAAGGCAGGTCCTGTAAATTGGACCAGAGCAGTGTTATCTGATGAAGAATAAATCCGAACACCTCTGACTTCACCTTGAAAATGCAACTTATCTCAGTTCTGGTTCCCAATCCTAAGTTCGCTTGCATGCAGTATTTCTTCGAGTTTGTTATGAGTCAGAGTAACGCAACCGGGGGTAATGTCACAGTTTCATCGTACCAAATTGCTACGTACAATACAAAGAACCTCCCACAACAACGAGCAGAAACAGGGCCAGTTTCGGGGAGAGGTGGAGAGGTGGAGCCCCCTCCAGCCTGAGTGACCTTCCATTGTATAAAAAATAGGAGGTTTTCCTCCTTTTCTTTATGTACACAAAGGCTCGACCCTAATCTTGATTCCATCCTAGGACTCACACTCTGCTTTTTATAAGAACCACCTAATTTTACCGAGGCTCAGTCTTCTTATTTTTTGGAAATTTGAGTCCCGGCTGCTCTCAATAATGGTTCCATTTCAACATTGATGTTTCTACAGCTACATCTCATCAATTATCCCTAAGAGCACCAAATATCAATTTTGTAAGACATTTTTAGGAGTGTGGTTGATTCATTTCATATGGTGTTCTTATTTTTTTGTAATATCGAGATTTCTTGTATTTATAAAGTGTATTATCATGAAAATAATGTTTGCAAAATCTCAATCATCAACAAAAATGTACATCATATTTCACATCAGCTCGAGTGGCAAGATGATCGAAAAATTAAAAGACAAAGCCAACATTTTTAGATCCTTTTGAATATGTGCAGTGACAAAAATCCGTATAATGGGCTCTGCTATGTAATAACAGATGGCTGGTAAGTTTTTGATGGCATTTCATGGCATCAAGATAAAATAATAGTTCTATTTGTTTTTTCGTAATGGTATGTGCGCATTAAAAAAACCATTTAAAAGTGTTTGCTATTAAGTAGTGCATCTTTATTTTGATATTGAAGCAAGAAAAAAATGATGTCCTCAGCTTTCATGAAAATTTCAACTTTTAATGTTTGCGGGGTTTCTGAGCAAACAAGGCAAGTTCGAGGAAAGATCACCAAGCTTGTATATGAGGATCATCAAGGCAAAAAGTAGTAGAAATCCACTGTACCATGCAAGTTGAATTGCGCCGTTCTGGTCATTTCAGCCAAAATTCTGCATGCCAAGACTGTTGATACATGCTGCTGAGTGGTGACCAGCTCTATTTTTACAAGACAATGGGTGAACAATTTTGCAAGTCATAAAACTATAAAATTTCCGAATTCTGTTACTCTGGGTACAAGAGCCCAAGAAATCTGGAGGAGAATGGAGATTCCTTTCCCAATCTTGTAGGCTCTAGCAGTAGCAGTCGGGGCCCTTGGGAATATTTCAGTTCAAGACCCCCCCCCCACATAAAAATTCGTAAAACAATATAGGAGAAGCACAAAATGGTTATGAAAAGACTTTCAATTCATTTAGATTTAGATCTCACACAGACTTGCGGTCCCTTATAAATCGTCTATCACATCCAAAATGCCTGCTTCAAAGTAAAATAGCAAAGAAAGCATTTTTGTCGGGGGCCACTAAAGGTTAGGGGCACTTAGTTTTTGAACCAAAGGTAACTTTAGTCTGTCCGTTACGCCACAGGGCCCTGGTCTGGTACCAAGGGTAGTATTCCAATCCACAGGCACCGCGGAGCAGGGGGGCTGGGGGGGGCTTTAGCAAAAAATGCCAAATAATTAGTACTAAACTACAAGTAAAGCCTTTTTTATAAGGTTTTAGCCCCCCCCCAGTTTTTTAGACCCCCCGCTTTTCTCAACGCTCCGCGATGCCTGATCCATGTATCATTTTCAAGAAATTCTGTGCCAGGAAAGTGTGGAAAATTCCTTCGACAAGATTTTCTTTGGATTCAGTTGTTTCGCAAACCCGGATTACTCTTCTTGTATTGCATAGTATCTTTCGTTTCCTACAATGTTTTTGTGGCGAATAAAAACCGATTATAAACAAGCTATTTACATGGTGAGACTGCTCTTTCACTTTCGACTTTCATTTTCCCTTTCCTTTGTTGACCAAGCAATCAGTTTTATTTTCCTGTCAAAATCAAACAAAAGTAAACGAGGAAATGTAAAATTTGACTTCAAGACACGAAATTGCGAAAAGAAACAAGTCGAGCTGTGTGCCCTCAAGTCGCCAGATCAACATTTTGCCTAATGTCAAGATAAAGTAGATAATAAAGAATTTGTAATAAAGAGTAAAGTTCCTTATTTTATCTTGCTAATATACATTAGATTCTTTTCGTCGGATTATTATGCGATCTTTTGAACTATTACCCTTGTTAAAAAACATCTAAACCAAAGCTTTTACCAAAATTGCAATGCAGCCCCTCTAGACAGGCACCGTGGAGCAGGAGGGCTGGGGGCTTGAGCCCTCAACTTTTTTCAAAAAATGCCAAATATTAAATAATGAACTACCAGTAAAGCCTCTTATTATATGGTTCCCCCCCCTCCCCACTTATTTAGACCCTTCATTTTTCTCAATGCTCCGCGGTGCAGGCTAGAACATAACAATATGCAATTGTCATAAGAATGCGAAATATGCAAAAGCTCTTCCCCCGTCCTGATTACTGTTGACAGCAGAGGATATGCATGATGCCGATCCTACAAAGATCCAAGCGATGATATTGGAGAAAGGTAATCACCGGCGCCGGTGAGGCAGTCCGTGTTGTCGCTGCCCAGGGCACGCCTCGAACAGGGCCGCACTTCTGTTGGACTGTTTTTTTGCCCGGGGACCACCAACAAATAGGGGCCCAAAGAAATTTTATGAAGTTATATAGGGTGTCATAGGGTTTCTCCTGGCGGAAGAAGTATGGTAAGCAAAATAACTACATACAGTTTTCAGAATGATTCATGGGATGGTCGGTCCCAATTAACTCATAATGTTTGGGGTTGATGTAATGTTCCTGACTAAAAAAATTTCAGATGAAGATTTTGCATTCAAGACAAGTGCATCTCCGTTGGTAACTACTTAACCGGATATCATTAAAATTTCAAGCAATTAATACATCGTAAATACTAATGTTTTATGGAAATGACCGTGCATAGTGGGCTTGGTCAAGGGGGCAGTTATCAAGGGCGTCGGAGCCCCGGGGCCAGCTTAGGTACGTGAAACCATAAAGTGCAAAGCAGAGACTACAAGTAAATTATATGCCTCTCTACTACAAGATGAATAAAGAAAATTGCTTATATAACGATTTACCAGTTGAAATGTAAGTGCTAGGAGTAGCTTTTATTATTTGGCTACACAGTAATTGTTTGGTTCGAAGGACGATAGGACTGAAACTTCAAACGTAGTTTATACAAGGTTTCAAGTACAACTCCCAGCCGTCCCGATTAACCTCGGTATCAAGATTTTGGCTTGAGTTACACTATACCGGATTGCTATCGGAGCGGAGCAGAGCGGAGCAGAGCGGAGCAGAGCGGAGCAGAGCGGAGCAGAGCGGAGCAGAGCGGAGCAGAGCGGAGCAGAGCGGAGCAGAGCGGAGCAGAGCGGAGCAGAGCGGAGCAGAGCGGAGTAACTTTTAGGTAGCAGTTACACTACGACGCTCCGCTCGCTCATAAGCCTGCATTCCTTTGCATTTCTGGTACACAAAATCCACCAGATTTAATTTTTTGATGATATTTTCGAATCTATGTGCTGTTGCGAATTCGTTTTCAACAGCTATGTATAAAATGATGAAAACAACCATGAAACCGAGAGATAAATGATGGGGTTCGTAGGACGGTTAGCGAGGTTGTGTTGCTATCTGATGTGTTAAAGTTTTTCATCCAAGGGCCATAAATACGAAAATGTTGGGGGACGATTCCGGTTTGGCATTATCCAATAGCAACAAAATCTCAGAAATGGCCATTGTTCTTTAAAGAATCGAATTGCTTCAAGCAGAAAACAATAAGAAAATCCTTTGTTTCGAAGTGGAGCGTTGTGTACCGGATTGATGTGGTGTAGTGCCCTATCTGATATGAAAGAAACTCCGCTCCGATAGCAATCCGGTATAGTGTAACTGGTACCTTTGTCCCATCCACACAATGTGAGAGGTTTTGTTCCGATCTGAAGAATAAGTAAAATTGCTTGAAAAATTGCATTTTCCAGCGAACTGGAATCAATCATATTCGGAAATCTCTCAACCTTCTGTGGCAGCCGGTGCAACTTCAGGTAGTAAGTAAATCGAGACGCTTTGTTCTGATTAAGGATGATACGTATCAATAAAAAATTAAGCAAAGAATTCTAATTTTTCTTGTACATAGTAATAAATGTATTTGCTCGACACATCAGTTGCATTTTTTATAGGAACAGAGGCAAATTTTCAGCTTTCAAATAATTCTTCAATGACTCGTGAAATTTCTTTTATCTCAGTTTCTTCAAATAGAATGTTTGGACTTTCAATTTTGTTAAATAGGGGGCATTGCTCTCTAGCCACCGTTTCGAGTGGCCTTGTCTCCAAAGTCTACCGTTCTTTATGCAGAACATATCAACATTCGTCCGTGTGCTTTGTGTTTTAAAAGAGAAGGTACTTTTCGAGATTGGCCATAAAAGTAACTTGTTATATTATTTTGCTAGAAATGATTAAAAAATCATATAAAAAAAGTGCTTTGAAGAAAGTTAATAGGAGGGCAGTAGAACCATGACTTCCAAATTTGTAAGATGCATTATTAATAATTGATGACCAGTCTCTTTCTGTTTTTGACCCATACACTTACACCAAGGACTCAAACTCTTTGATAGAAAAATCTTAGTCCCTGGTGTGATAGTTTGAATCATATCACAGATTGATAAAAAAGGCTTATTGATATTTTTTGGAAAAGTCATATTGTTAAAGTAGAAGGGCTTTAATACTAAGAGCTTTTTTCTTCAAAAATTCTTAAAGTTCTTTATGATCAAAAGCACAAAGGTATAAATGTCACACTGAAATCGAAGAGTCTGAGACAGAAAATCGCGAGAATCTTCTCATTTTGTTGCAATACAATTCTGAGAATAAATAACATTTGGATATCATTTAATGCGTGCTGATGATTTGCAAGACATGATTGGAGGAAGATGATTTAATGTTTAGAATAAAAAAATGCCCGCGACCTCTGTATAATACGTCACATTAATTTGACGTCATAAGCATTTAGCAGCATATAAATCAACAGAACATATATAAATGTTTTGCCATAACCTTGTTGGTTGATTAAGAGAAGGTAGAAACTGGCATTTTGTGAACGAGTTCTGATCGTTAAGGAGGAAAAACAAAAAAGCTGTAGCTTTCAAGGCCTTTTAGAGACAGACAGTGGTCTTACCTTGATAAATACAGATGCTCTAGTACGCGAAACAGAGCTGCAAGAGCGACAGCTAAATACAAAGAACAAGAAGATTGAAGAGCTGAATGAGAGATTGGAGTACCTTGAAGACATTGTGCAGAAGTGTAAGTTAGTTCAAAGGGCATACTTTTAATTTTCCTTACTTTTTTAAGAAAAGTTAACTTACCGAAAAGATTTAAGTGAAAGAAATGGGAATGCATATAGTTAAAGAAGGAATGTTCCAATCTTAAATGCGCCTTTGCTGATTTCTATCATATTCAGTAAGATATGAATGTGAAAGATAAGATCAATTGTTCTCAAAGCTTTCGGATGATTTTTTTTAAGAATGACGAGACGATTTTTTGGCAGTCTTTTTATTCCAATATGTTGCTTGCATTTATCGAAAAATCGGGGTTAAAAGTAAAGAATGTAACATTAACTTGTTAAGTTCAAAGTAGCCTATCATAGTTGGATTGTTCTCATTCACTGGGAGTTTTATAGACAAAAATAACGTATAATTGCAGAATCATTCAATTTCATGGGTAAAATGCTGGTTTCATTGTTTAGAGGCATGGCTTGATTTTAAAAAGCATCTATCTATTATTAGATGCAATTCAGCTTGAGAAAATGAGAATGTCTGAAGGGATACCTCGCACAAACTGGACAAAGAGCCTGATCGAAGAAAACATTCAAATGAGAGAAAGGCTTGACTGGTTATTTGAGGAGAAAGAACAGATTCAACATGAATGTTTGAAGCTTGAAAATCGTCTTGAAGAACAGGAGCAGAAGTTGCAACTCCTTCAAGATCACATTCATCGTTTTGAGAGGAAGCAAAAAGAAATACCCTTGCAAAAAGCAGTCCAGGTATGAGATTGAACTGCATTGTTATATGCTACGTACTATTGCAAACATTTGGAAAATAGAGTGTTAATGAAAATGTATAACGGTTCAAGTGAGTTTGGGCTATGTAAAGCGTGCTTTGCAAAGTGGATCAAATTATTTTCGGACAAATTCCATATGCATAAGAAAGAAGACTATCCTTTAATTTGAAAAGAGAATATCCTTCCATATCAGTTTGATGCACCTTTGGCCGTTAATATATAGGGGATGGTAAAATATTGCCACTTAGCAGCAGAAAAATGTAAGGATTGCAGCAGAAAGAGAGCACCATGGTTTGTCTACTTATGCTAGGAAGTAAATATTTGGGTCACATACTTTAGAGCTCATGTTAAGTATGTGACGTATTATTGCAAGCATTATGTAACGATATGTAAGGCTTGCATCAGAAAGAGAGTCCCATGGTTTGTCTACGTATGCTAGGAAGTAATATATCACATACATCAGGACACGTCTTCTTATTAAGCATGTTAAGTATGTGACGTATTATTGCAAGCATTATATAACGATGATAGCCTAGTTTTACAGATTTTGTAATCATTAAGCCTTTGGTAGACAAGAATTAGAAAATTGAGCAAAAGAAATTAGAGCCAGCAAACATTACATCAATGAGTCTAAGGTTACGTAGCGTCACATTGCACAATGTTTTCCTAAAAATTGTCGAAAAAAGGTCTCAGTTTCATCTCCCTGGTACCGAGATGTCAATCATCGGGTCGTTTGCACAGTTGCCTAGTATCTCATATGAACTTTTTAATTTACGGCTGAGAGAAAATTCAGTATAACAAAATGATCACCACTCATAAGGGTCTTTTTCTTTTTTTCAATCTGCATGGTATCCGTCAAAGTCCTAGTGATATTTCTTTTTGTAAATATGTAGAACATTGCCCCTTTTTAATGTTTGGGCCTTCATAGAAACAAGGCCTGTTGTGAACATTTCTTCATTACCAAGAACATGTCTTGTTATGATTATACATGTTGAAAAGACATTTCAATGATCTGTTGCAGGAGAAGACAAAGGAAGTGATGATTTTGGAAATGCGGATCAAATGTCTTGAAAGTCAGATTCAAGATCAGAGCAACAATGTGGCAACTTAAATGAAGAGGATGAGACCTTATCAGGAAGTGAAGTGTTGGAAATGCAGAGCGGAGAAGGATTGAACAAAGAACAGTTCAATGATGAAAAGTCTGGCTCTCAGTCTGCTTCCCTGGACCTCGGAAGCGAAGGGGGTGAAATGATTAATGGTAGAAGCTCCCCTTTCATTGAGCAACATGAAGGAGTCGCAAATGAGCAAAAATGGAAAGACGATGCAGCTTCTGGTGGGATATGCCTTCGGACAATTAAAGATCTAAAAGAAGACTCAGATCATGTTGGACAGCTGCAGATGATGCAAATTTGTATTGGCAAAATAGCTAACTATTTGCAGATTGATATAGATGTCAACATTCTGCAGAATAATCACCACGGTTCTGAAGGCAGGGCCTGTACTTTAGATGAAATCGAAGGCAAAGTCTTTGCGATTATAAAAGAAAATGAGCATCTGAAGAAAGAAACAAGAGAATTAAAAAGCCTGGTCGAATTTTTGGAATTTGAGCAAACGTTCACAAAGGAAGATTTGCAAGATTCCGAAGAAAGGAATGTGGATCTACAGAAGAAACTTGAAGATGTAGTAAAAACTGAACAGGTTTTGCAAGGACAGTTGACAACCTGGAGTAATCTTTGTGGTAAGCTTTATGCAACTATCAGAAAAGGAGAGCAGAAACCAGCAGAAAAATGTTCCATGCTAATAGAACGTGCTGTAGCAGCCAAGCGGGCACGAAGAAATGTATTGCGACAGAAATGTAAAAACATTGGTGTTCAACTCAAAGCGTGTAAAGCAAAGGCCAACGGATCAAAGAGGTGCATAGACGCATTTGCAGGTAGAAATCTGGAACTGGAGTTGAAAGTTGATTTGCTTCAGTCTATGAACAAAGCAATAACAGATCAAAAAAATGAATTAGAACTAGCATATAAGAACGAAATTCAAGCCAATATACGCATACAAGATGAACTCGAGGATATGCGGGAGCTAGCCGACAAGGCCAAAATTTTCAGATCAGCTTTGAATGAGCAAAGAAAAGAAGTAGATTTCATCAATTTGGAAACTTTTATGCTTTTCAAGAACTTAAAGGAGGAAAAAGAGCAGCATGCTGATAGTCAAAAGAAGTTACAGGTTGCATTGGTAGGAAAAGAGGTCGTTCAGAAGGGATTTGAAAAAGAAATGAAGAGGTATGAAGATTGTAAAAGAAAACTGTTCGAAATTGAGACAGACAAGGCGAGTGTTCAGGAGACGCTAGAGAAGGTCATTGAGGCGATGTTAGAAGAAGTCAAAGTTGAAAGAGAGAAAAAAGAAGATGCTTTAAAGGATTTGGAAGGGGAAATGAAGATTCGACCTGTGTACGAAAGAAAATTGGACGAATATTTTACAGAGAAGAAAATTTTGGAGAGAAACCTTGAAAGTGAGATAAAGAGAAACCAGGAGGCAGAAAACATCATATCTACGTTGCACCAGATTATTGAAAAGAAACAGAAGAAGCGAAGTCGGTTTAGAAAACTCTTTGGACGTGGCTCAGATTAAGATGATCAAAAGATTTTTTCATTTAATTCATTTAGAAATATATACGAACTTGTAGACGAACTTGTAGAGTAATCATCATTTTTTCCATCATATTTGTTTCGCTGTTTAAACGATGTCCTATTTTTGCATTTTTGATCAGATTTCAAGCGAAACATGTGAGCATAAATTGGATATATGATGTGAAGAATTTAGTATATTGGGTAGCTACATTATATGAAATGCAATCACACAAGGAATGCGATCATATATCAACATTTCCCCCTATCCCAACAGCATTCCCTAGAAATCTAGAATATTTTATTTAGAAGAAAAAGCTGCGTTGTGTTTGCTGTTTGCCTTTAATGATTATTTCAAAAGCTTTGTCAAAATATTAGATGCAGTTATTTTTAACGTATTTAGTCTTAAAAGAGTACCAAGCAACGTTAAAGAAGAAATATCCGTAAACATCAAGATGATAGTTTCATAGTAGAACGGAAAAATAACGTCCTACTACTTTTACTAACCAATTCAACCTCATTTGCTCACCCTTTTTGAAGGGCTCTCCTACCAAAATTGAAAATTTAATAAACGGGGATCCTTATAAGAGCGGGGAGTGTCAGAAATTTCTTCGAAAAAAAAATCGGGGGGACGCTTATTGGGGACCTAAGAGTACATTTTCAGATAATACTTAAACGACTCATACAAAAGTAATATGGGAGGTTTTCTAGAGGACAGCACAGCTTTACATTTTTAGCAACTTTGGCAAATCCTCCATGCAGTTTCTTCTGTAATAAAGAGTCTTGTCTCAACGTAATCTAACAGTGAACTGAAAAATGCGCTTAAAAAGTCAATTTTCATTCAACTTAATGTACCATTGCTCGATCCATTGTTGCAAAGCAATATTGCTTCGTTTAGACCTACATACTCAGGAACAGCATACATATCAGAAGATGGTTCAGTTACTGCGGGCTACTGATCCTAGGCATTTGAGTCCTTGTAGATAGTCGCCACAGCTCGACGTCCACGTAGAAATCACGAGGTGTGGTGAGATCGGTCAGATCGAGAGGAAAGACATGACATTGCTCGATCAGCACAGCTTCCATTGCCTAACAAAATCTTCCATCGGAATCCTTGTAGCAAGAAATGTAAATAAAAGCACGAACTCTACTGATTAGATTTGCTATATGACATTTCACTCTTTTTGCTTATTTTTTATACTTCTTTATATAGTCAATTTGTCTTGATTGCAACAAATAAACACGTCACTTCTTTTAACAACAAAGGTACACTAACAACATCGTTGAGATGTTTTCTTCTGTAAACGTATGTAAACTGGATGAAATCTATCAAGTGCCTAAGGTATTGGGAAAGGCAAAATAGATTGGCTGCCGGCAGGAGGGCTAACTAAGATGTTGGCACCCTACGTATGCCATTCTGAAACAACTTTGTGAAAATGTCGCGCATTGTAAGATCTTGTAAAACATAGACAATAGATTTGTTGCTGTATGTTTTTTACATCGATCACAAATATTTAGTCGGCAAAATAGAACTAGAGAAATACAAGTAGATGAGAAATTCTCCTAAAAAAATAATAATATTTTGTGAATTTTAGTTTGAAATCCATGCAACACAAAGAAAAGATGATTTTTGATTCTTGGAATTACATAATAACCCAACCTCCTTTTGGTGCTCAACGCAAATTGCAAAACATGGCGGCAAGGACGGCAGCAATTTCGCTTGCAACGATGACGCGTCGATGTATACTACTCAACAGAAGATGCATGCATCATGTGAACACAACAAATTTTCAGAAAAGAATATTATGCTCTCCTAGGTCTCTACCAGGTATTATTTAAACTTTGATAAAGAGACACTCGCAAGTTACATCGCAGAATTAAGAAGCAGGAGAGGTTTCATAACCTCTGATTCCTGCGCCATAATTTTTTAAGATTTCTTTAATTTTCTGGCGTTGTTTCCTTTTTTCCTGGCCTTCTGCTCCTTTCGTTTTTGGTTCCTTGCTGCTGGAAGTCCAGGTTAGTAAGCATGTAGTATGATTTTGGCTACTTCCAGTAACAGCAACAGCACACTATGTCATCTGCACTCCCGACAATTTTTTGTAAAATTACGAGTGCACTCTTGCACACCCAAATAAAGGTCATGGTTTGGCGTGGTTTAGGGAGTGATTGAAAAAATTGAGTGATCATCTTTAGAACAGAACCACCAAGTAGCTTAGTGACCCTGGGCTGAAATTGGAAAATGTTTTATTAAGTTTTTTAGATTAGCTTAAAATAAACTTAAAAATATTTTTTACAGTCATTTTCTTGCAATTTTTTAAAATGTTTATGTGTACTACTTTTTAGGCATACAAGTATAAAAATTGTCTAATTTTGATTAATTCCATTTTTGAAATTAAATGCCTTTCTTTATGAGGCTCCATAGACCTTGCGGCCCTTGGGCATTTTGCCCACTTATCCCCCTCTTGGTGGCCTTGCTTCATATCATCCTTTAGGATTATCATGTGTTTAGCCTTTTTAAACATTATTTCTTGAATTATTTCTTTACTTGCCAAACCTCTAGGAATTTGAATAACAGCCACTGATGCTATGTAGCATAGTTCAACTCTCAATCATTGAATTTCCCTGAGATGTAAAATTGATTATAACCAGATAAGTGCAAAATATTTGCACACACTCAAAAATGTGCATCATAAATGCATTCTTGCATGTCAAGGCAAAAGCTTGTGCACTAGCGAGATCTTGCCGTAAAATCTTGACTGGTCTGCAGTGTAAAAATATTGCAATTCATTATGAAGATTAGGAAAGAAAACTTAACCATATTGCCACTTAAATGGTTCTATACAAGAATAACTGCATCTGCATTTGATCAAAGATTTCATGGTTTTCTCATCCTGTCACAAATATGAGCTGACAACTCATGCCATACCATTTCAAAAGTAAGCATCCAATAATTTACGACCGGTAACAGGGATTTGTAAAATTAACTTTTGCTAATAATTTACGACCGGTAACAGGGATTTGTAAAATTAACTTTTGGTATGGATTTTTTGTTTCTAATAGTCTCTTAATCAGTATTTAGTAACTTCATGGTTTGCCAATCAGTGCCTCAGATGAATTATTTTGTATCACAGGTTTTCTGCAAAAAAGAAATATGTTTATCAGGATACAAGACACCCCAAATCCAAACAGTCTGAAATTTTTACCAGGATGCAAAGTTCTTGAATCTGGCACTGTTGATCTACCATCACAAACACATGCACACAGATCACCTTTGGCAAGGTAATTTTTTTCTATTGAAACGCACATAGGGCCTGCTATTACATTAAAAATTTTCTTTACTAATAAATTTTGTTTTCCTTTTTTTATTTGATAGTACAGACACGCTTTCCTGTCTCTCACATTACTTTTAATTGGCATTTAGATATAATTTTTCAGTTCACTTTTTGACTTTATCCGACGCTTTTACTTCAAGGAGTTTAAGAGGAAAAGTACTTCAGTAGGACATTTTCTGCTCTTCCATGCCAATTTCGAATTTTGTGGTACCAAAATGCGTTTTTTGTTTTTTATTTCCATAGCTTTGTTTATTCCTATTTCCATAGCTTTGTTTATTCATCAAGGAGGCCTTCTTTTTGACTGTTTGTGTGTTTCTCAACTTTCATTGAAGACTGCTTGTCATAATGTTCCTTTCCATATTCAGGATGTGTTCTATCTCTTTTCTCAACTCCTTTCTTGTTGTTGGCCCTTTGTTAATGCAAACCTTAATAAGCTATTTATGTGAAGTAGGTTTTTCATACTGTTACATTAAAACAAAGCAAAATAACAGTCTTTGTTAAAAGGTGTGTTGGGATCAACCATGTTCCTTATTTTTACAATGTTCACAATCAGTTGGAATTTGAAATGTACCAATTTGAGAAGCTTTTGAGCCTGTTGGTGACAGTTTTTTAAAGACATGCTCATATTAAGATTTATTTATGTTCACAGAAGTTTCCAAATTACATCTAAATGTTTTTACTATTAGCAAATTTAAAGTATCTAATTGGCATATTACTTTTCTTTAGGCAATTATTTAGAACAAATGGTGTAAAATCTGTTTTCTTTGGGCCAGATTTTATCACAATAACAAGGGTATGTCATTGTTATTTCATGTTGTTTACATCTGTTGGTTCTTAAATGATAGTTATTTCTTACTCTTTGTTTGTTTTAAATTCATACAAATGTGGATCCTGATGGTGGGAAGCATTCTGGAGCTAGATAATGCTATTTATACCGAGGCTAGATCCTGTTATTTTGTATTATATATCTAGTGAATTTCTTTAAAAATGTGTATTTACATATTTTATTTGGTTTCACTTATGATCTTTTACATCAGTCATTCAAATATAGGCTTTGTGGGGACCAACAGTCGTTCAGGTGCTTGACAAACTGATCATGTTTTGACTTTATTTTTTTAAATCTAATTTCCTTTTTCCTATACTGCTTATTTTTAGACAAATGAAGATGTCTCTTGGGCAGTTTTAAAACCAGATATTTTTGCAACTATCATGGACTTCTTTGCAAGTAACTTGCCAGTCATGAATGAAGAATTTCCTGAGGATGAAGCAGGTATTTTTGTTGTTTGCTCATAAATTGCCAGTTTTTTCCATGAATCTGGTTTTCACAATTTTGTTTCTATTAATCATTAATCAATAATGGTGTTAATCGAATCAGCTGTTGATCATTTCCATAACATTTTTTTCTAGATACCTTTTAAGAGAGCTGCAAACATCCAGTGTTAATAATCCCTTTCTTTTGTAATTGGCTACAATCACCCTCTTTTCATTTAACATTCAGACTCAATCATTGCATCAATGGCTTAGCCTTTTACCAAATGCCCCTTGCTTTTTCCTGGGATTGCAAGTTTCTTTGGTCCATATGTCCCTTGCTTTTTAAAGTAACCTGTCTGCCATTGATGTATATACCTTCAGTGTCATTTTAGTAGGGCTGTTTTTTATTTTTTTTGGAAAAATTTTGCTCAATTTTGCACATTTTTGTTGACGTTTTGGAAATATCTGTCTTTGTGTAAGTTTTCACAAATTCCTTCTGTAAACACTCATTAACTTTTATGTTCATAGTATGCAGATGAACATGACAAACTTGAAATAAATCTGAAATTGAATTAACCTGTTGAATAAGTGATTTTTCCAACAATTGAAGGATCTTCACAATTCAGCTAAGTAAATTGCTGCCTATAGTCATTTTTGTTGCTATGATTTTTTTTGTCCAAGAATTTGATTTCCTGATTTTGTACATTTTGTTTTTTTATCAACAGACTCATTTGATGATGATGATGAGATTGTGCTAATGATAAAAGAATTACTTGATACCAGAATAAGGTGGGCATAATTCTCATGTTCCCAGAAATGGCACCTGTGAATGATCTTGTTATATAGATATGCAAAATAATGCCTTTTGTAAATTCTAAATTTTGAAGGATGATCTTAAGAAAAGTCCTATAGTCACAGTCAATGGTAATGTAAACCTCTTTGCCACATAAAGTTTCTCTTTGATAATCCTGAGTTTTTAGCTCTTTTTAAGTGTAAGTATAAAAAATTATTTGGTTATCCATTATAGCAGCTTGGAACTATTATATTGCCACATAACTTAATTTAAAGTACATATGCCAAAAATGTATGCTCCATGTAAAATTTTGAAATTTTGCTCATACACAAAAGGAGTTTGTTTTCATCTTAGAACTCCATTGGTAACATTCTCAATAGGCAAGCAGCACTGATTGGTCAACCTTAACAGTCATGTGCTCGTGTTTCTAATTGGCCTATTTCGATCTACAACTGGGTATAATATTTCCTAGCGTAGCGTTTTGGATCAATGTTATGACGTTTTAAACTCCGAAGAGTGTCAGGCGAAAGGCTTTAATTTACTCAATTGTTTGTTTTTTCAAAGCCATTTTCAAGTTTTGTACCACCCAAAGATTGTTTGCAAATTTTGCTATGTATAGCAGGAGGTTTTTTCCTTTTGAATTACTTTTTGTTTTTTGTAGACCTACAGTACAAGAAGATGGTGGTGACATAATTTTTAAGGTTAGTTTCACCCTTGTTTTTATTTCTTTTTGGTTAATAGGTCTGGCAGTTTGTAGACTTAAAAAACACAGTGTAGAAACTTATAAAGTTGTAAAATCAGTTAAAGTGTGAGAAGATTTAACCAAGTAATTTAACTTTTAAAGTAGCCTATGCTCACAAATCATCATTAGGTAGTATCTTCTATCAGAAGGTTGGCTACCATGACCCTCCAACTATCCCAAAATCTGAGTTTTGGTTTGTGGTCATGGTCATAGATAAAACTCACACAGCTCACATAGCTATGTTTAAAAACCAATTTTGGAAAGATGTGACTACATTTACTTTCCCCCCTGGGGCTAAATACATGCACAAGCTGAAATTAGCTCCTACCTGTAAAAACTGGTGATCTGTTTTAGATTAGCATTGATGTCCAGATATTGCACTAAACGCTATCAAGCAGGCTGGTGAATTGTAGCTTGTTGTTTTCCTGGATTTACCTCTTGGCCATATTCTTGCTTATTAGCCTGTGAAGTATAGTCTTTAGTCATATAAGTAAAATATCTCTTAATCTCCTATTCAATGAGCATTATCTATAAATAGTTAATGATCTGATGATAAAGTTAACATTGGTTTTCAGTAAACTATTTCAGGTTTGGGTTTTTTTGGCAACTTAGAAGAAGATTCTGCACTACACTTGTTTTCAAGAACCAGTTTTTGCAGACATCTGATTTAGATGTATCATATTTGCAAAATGCTTTGTAAACCTGTAAACTGTGCAATGCCGCAACCTGCGATCTCAAAACTAACATTATTGACAATTTCAATCATTAAAAATTCTGGATGTTAAGTCCTTATAGAATGAAAGTGCTTACAGGCTTCTTGTATACAGCTATACTATCCTAGTTTTATAAATCTTTTTAGAAAATTTTAATTCAGGAAATCAGTTCATGTTTCTAATCTCCAGTCCTTTCAATACAGGGATTTGATCCTGACACTGGAGTTGTAAAATTGAAAATGCAGGTGCGATTTTGACAAAAATTGTAGATTTTCTGTTTACCTACCTAAGTAATATTTGTATTAGAACATCCTTTAAATGCAGGTATTTTCCCTAAACTTTAGGCTGTGTTTTTACATTGATTTCATTTCTTTGCTTCGTGAATTGGCACATTTTAACTATATAATTGTATTGGTCGTCTTGGATCTAAATGAAAAGCCGTTTGGCATTTAGATTAAAAAACTATGGGCTTAGTGCAACAGAACCTTTCATCATTGCCTGTTTATTGTGTTCAAAATCTGTTGACGTGCGCGTATCTTTGGTGTACGCAATCCTCAAAACCCCTTTTTGTTCTATGACGTCACTCTTGCGAAGTTTTGATTAATCGACTGCTTTTCATACTAAGGGCTCCTGTTCCAATTGTCCAAGTTCTGCATTAACATTAAAAAGCGGCGTCGAGAACATGTTGCAGTTTTATGTACCAGAAGTAGTCAAAGTCGAAGAAGTATTTATTTGTTTATTCATTTATCTGTTACAGATATATGCGCTTTGAGTTCAATATGTATGGCAACTATAGCCTAATTATTTTCTACCGTACCAGAACTCTTGGTGCCAATCAAATGTTTGAATGCAAGAAACCAGACACAGTTAACACTACCTGCAGTTTTTGCTGGCAGATTTGTTATTAGTTAAGACTGGAACGCGTGTTATCGCGATTAATCGATTCGTGTTTATCTCTTCCCGTAACCCAAGCACTAATCGGTTGAAGAAGATCTCATTCAGTTGATTCATGTCGTGCCTATTTTTCTGAATATCAACGAGAAAATTTACCTTGTACCTAATGGGAGATTTTGTTCCTCTGAGTGGTTCTAATTTCCTTTATTCTGCTTCCAAATATTTGCTGTAAGCAGGTTTTTATACGGTTTAAAAAAGGCGCTTTGATGTGGAAAATGTTTCACTTCAAGACTTTGTAATGCCGTTTCCAAATGGACAAAGGTTTTTCAGTCCGCTTAGGTGAATCTTCATCCATAGCGTATAGGCTTTCCCTAGATCTGACAGATTAAAACAAAACACTTGTGAAATTACTGAAACACTTGTGAAACAATATCTTTACAACAAGAGAAAAAGTGCAGTGAAGCCTTTTTAGGTAAGCGCGAAATATAATTGGAAATAGAGGACCTTCTGTCATAGTTAGGGTTGGAAATTGTTATATACAGCGTACTCTCATCACCAATTTATGAAAATTTTGGAGCGCCCCCCATTATCAACTGCCCCAACCCCAAATTTGGTCCGGATGCGCCCCTGGAAACGTCAAGCAAATGACATCGATCTTTCTCCTATTCCTCCGCTTGATTCTCCTAAGAATCTAATTTAACTGTAGAATTTCTTCGATGTGTAGAATTTCTTCGAATGTCAGTTTGTTTTTCTTCAGGTTACTGATGAACTTGATGAAATAAGTCAAACAGAATTCGAGAAACTGGAGCAAAAGCTGAATGAAAAGGACCTGTAGAGGTTTTTTCATTATTAATTGGAAACTATGCTAGACCAGAAATTCAGCCTGAATTTTGAATATGAAGCCCAAATGGTGACAAGTGCCTTTTGATAGAATTGATCTAAATTTACGTAGGAATCTGTAGCATATCTTATAAATTGTAGTTTATATCTCTTATCCACATCGTATTTAGTCTGCCTATTGTCTATTTTCGCTCAAGCCGGGTCAGTTTGCTAGGGTTTTTTTTGGGGGGGGGGGGGGTGATGGATATGTGAGAAACTTTCTGTCTTTGAAGATGTCACTTGGAATAAGGAACAGTCATAACGTCATTTGAAGAGTTCCATTTTTCTTTCAAATTGTCTTATTTCATTTCAAATTTTTAGTTCTTATTTCATTTCAAATATTTAAGGAGGTTGCCGATTTTCAAGGGACCTTCAGTTTGAATTTATAGAAATTTGATTAATTAGCAATGAGAAGTTAACTTGATAACTGATATTAACGATTACCAGCGAAATTACACTAATAATCAAAGTGAAGAGTATAGTACTAATTATTGCTTTTCATAAGGCTTTTTTGAGGTTTCCTGTTTTGCTTCTTCTCGTTGGTTGTTCAATGTTTTCTAAGCAAGAATATTTTTGTTAATTAGTAGACTTTATTTTTGGCAGCTTCAAATTAGTATCTATAATCTGTTTGTATATTCCAAAGATAGATAGGGGCTAAATTGTTCAGACTCCTGGGCATCATAATTTTCATTTGTCTGTCCATTACAAGTTACATTGCTGCCAACCGACTTCCTTTATCAAAGGTTTGGTAGGAGCGCGGAGCCTCAAAGTTTCAGTTTCAATTTGGGCTGCTGCCCTATTTTGAAGGCCTTTAGTTACCGCACCAAACGGAGTAACGGTATCGGAAATAAGGTTTAAAAAGATCTGATTTGGTAGTGGTTGGTAGACGTCTCACCCTGTGACATCCTTTATGAAAGATAACTTTTGGTACAAATGAACTCTTTGGCAGAACAAGACACGACTCTAGTAAAACACGTGCAACACTTTTTTGGACATATTTCTTTGAGTGAAAGTTTTTTGCCTAGAGGTGTACCGGATCAGGATTTTCAGAATCCGGCCGGAACCGGATTTACCGGATCTCTTCAAAGAATCCGGCAGGATTATCCGGATTTTACCGGATTTTTATGTAATAGAGAAGTTTCTTTGCAAGAAAATTGGTGATGATGATGTATGTGACGATGACGTACCACTGGAAGCCAGTTAGGAAAAGAAAAAGGACGCTGGGGGTCCCACATTTATATCAAACCTCTAAGATTTCTGGACATAAAACCGCTTTTAAACTCATTTATAATTCATGCCCCTGCATTATTCACCACTTATGATTAAGATGGTTATTTGACTGCTGCCACCTTTTCTCTAAAAATTGTAGCATGGGTACATCGCTGGTACAGTTTAGACAAGACTCTGGGAGGGAAACCTTTTCCAATGCCTTTAATTTGGAAACACCGTATCAGTCGTTTCTTTTTTCACAGTTGGTGCTATTTTGACTTATCAGATAATTTGTAACAAGTCTGTAACAGCCATTTTGAGATTTACATTCCAAGCCTTGAGACTTCTAAGATAGGACGACATTTGCCACTGAGGTGTAAACAGCTCTAAATCCTATACTGTAAATTCTTAGCACTAAACTCTTTTTTGCGCTCTGAAATTTTCCAATTTGTTTGTACTTGTTTCCTATTCATCGTGATCACTAAGGTCATGCGCTTTGAACAAGGCGACTAGTGTTTCTCCGTAAACAAACAATTGATGCTCATTCAACCGTGATAACTCGTTCCATCGGAGTTATCTTTGCTTTCCCGAACAGTAATAGCAAATAATTGAGAGAAATATTTAGTTTTTTTGGTTCAATTTAATCTAAAAATGGCCGTTAGGCCGTATACAGTGTTTTTTGCCATACTATTCCTAAACGTTATTTTTACTTCGCTTGGTAAACACGTAATCGTCAAGCGAGAGTTGATACCAGATGATGAACTTGATTCGGATGAAACATTACTTGCGAATACAATTGATAAACGCCTAGAGAAGAGAAATGTCTTGTCGGATGCTTCGCAGACCAGAGTAGTGTCGCCTGGGAAAATAATTGACGAAGAAGCCGAGGATAATGGCGACCCGGACGGAAATGATGATGGCAGTTCAGATGTATCGGGTTCAGGATACCAGAGAGATAATGTAGATGATGGAAGTGGAGCGAATGAATCGGATTCGAAAGAAAGTGAATCCGAAGAATCTGAGAATTCGGATGTTGTTGAAAACTCAGAATCTGATGCTGTTGCTCCGGAGGAAGCAGCTGATGGCGCTAGGGAAACGAAACGACAATTCATCGCTCACCCTCATTCCCGTTATTACTCGCATCCTGGATATGTTTACCTTAAGGCACCTCCTATTCGACAAAAAACGATTGTGACGACTCGCATCCCGAGACCTCCAATCATGATGTCGTACAGACAGTTTTTGAACAGACTAGCCCGCCAAAGAGCACATGGCGGATACAATTCGCATTACCATTTGGACGACGTGGATGATGATGATTATGCAGAACACGACCACGAACACGAGGAAGGTATGTTCATAAAATAGACATGAAGATGATTTCCTCTTCAACCAACACAGATATTTGATTGGATTTGTATCTGATAATTTCATGATAGTTTCTTTTGACCCAGAGGGAGCTCAGCAAGAAATGTTAGAAACAGTCACCACTCGTATTAAAGTTTTTGCAGTCTTTCACTTGTTTATGTCCTTAGTTTTATTTACGAAAACTGCAACAAGTTGTTTTTAATTATGTTTTGAGCACCAGCAATAATCAAGTAAATTTGAACTGCGACTCCAACTGATTAACACAACATGCACCTGAATTGCCATTTTCTGCAAATAACGTGGAAAGTGACTTGTACACCACATGCTTTTAGATATTATATGAAACCCAAGAAAGAAACGCTAGTCTAAATTCTAAAGCTTAAGAATTAAAAATTACATCTCATCTACAAAGGAAACTTTTGATCTTTTACATCATTTTAACTGTTCTCAAATCGTTCCAAAAGGCTCTTGTCCTTGGAAATCAGTCCCACAAAACGCTAATATCTCTATCATGAAATTCGCTTCTCGAGTACAATCTACAAGTTGCTTGTCGTTCTTGATGTAATCGGCTGATATACTGTTTGATCCTTTGGAATGTTCAACAAACTTCGCCAAGTGAAGAAGCAAATCCTCTACCTTTCTTCTCACTGGCGGAAATTGAGATTTTTTGTAGTGGGAGAAAAGCAGTGAATTTTCTCAGACACAAACAAAATTTTGGAATTACATTTTTTGATACGTTAGGCAGTTATCCTGCATCCAAGCCCTCATAAATTTTCAGCAAGGATCGAAATGAGTCGCAACCCATATAAAATCATCTGTAGTAGACTATGCTACTGCGCAGTGGTAACTACCGCTTTGATTGCAATGATTCTTTGCCTGTCTTACGCAAAGCCACACACCTAATTTTCTGAAATACAAACTCCCATGTTTTGTATCGAAGAATTCAAATGGAAGCTTAATTTTTAGAGCACAGTCGTTTTTGAGTAGATAGTTGCGTCCAAACACCGTAGTAGCAAAAACAAAGACACTTTCAGCAAATTCATATGCGTTTTTTAAATATTGACGAACATATCTACCAGCTTTTGAATAAACTCACTGAATGTCTTTATCCTGTTAGGCCACTGTGAAAGTGACCCCTGCATGAACGGAGGCACCTGCAACGAAGTGAGAGATGGCTATGAGTGTATATGCCCGAGTGGATACAAAGGCAGTGACTGCGAAGGTAGCCTTTGTATTTACAATCTAAAATCAGTTGACTTAAGAGGAAATTTTAATGCTGAAATTTTTGTTTGCTTTTATTTGAATCATGGCTTGTTCCTTTTTCGTCGAGGGGAATAACCCTTAGGGAAGGAAACATTGTAATGCCAAGATTTCATCTGCTTTTATTTTTCAAAACTCTGCGATATTTTAAAAGAATGAGAACCAGATGAACAACTAAAGACTTGAAGTTATTTACAACAAAATCATCCAAATACCCTAGTGAAACAGCACCTGAAGTGTCCTCTGTAGTTGATGAAGGTTCGGATGTATTTAATGTGTTCTTACTATTTTGAGCATGGATTTTAAGTTAGGTACAAGTTAGCTTTTTAAGTTCATACGTGCCTGTCATTTGATCAAAGTTGCCAGATGGTCGTATTAAGTGAAAAACTCGGAGTAGCAACTTAGAGCTGTTCTATACACAAAGAGCGTGTGCAACACTGCTTATGCGGCACCGATCAATATATAACAGACCAGTAAATAGTTTTTTATTAAATCTTGCATGATTGACGATGAGTAGTGCAACGAATTTAAATAAAACATACAGCATATGTACCCGACAAATCAAAGTTATTTTATATAAGACAGTCACGTATAAACTTTGTACTGCTAAGAGCAAGATAGCACGGGGAATTGAAAAAGTACAGGGTCATTTTGTTTTCTTCCTCTGACCCTTTTCTGCCCGAATATATCAAATTTTAAAGGTTTTGTTTTTGTCTTATTGGGAATTTTTTCAAAAATTAAGAAACATGTGAAGTTTTGTCTGGAATGTAAAAACAAGCATGCATGATTGCCTTGTCACTTAGACGTACACAACTGTACATTTATCAAGCTGGCCACATCCATGTAAAAAGGTTTCATGGATCTTTGTAAACACGATACAGAATTCACTAACTTTTTTTGTTTCATAGAGGAAGATCGTTGTCATCCCAATCCATGCCATAACAATGGAGTTTGTACTGAAGCTAACGGGCAGTACGTCTGCACTTGTCCACAAGGGTTCAAGGGACTGAATTGCCAAGGTATGTAGCATAGCAACTGTTTTAAGCTAAGTTTATCGTATATTAGTCTTTATTCGGTTCATCTATTATGAGAAAAACTAGTTTCGTTGTTACCGCCTTCACCTACGTACAGTCAACTGATTGTCCAGGTCTTCCTTTCATAAGAATCTATCGAGTTTGAGGTTCTTTTGCGAATTGTAAAAACAAGCTTTGCAAACAATCTTTTGGTGGTACAAAACTTGTAAATGGCTTTGAAAAAAACAAACATTAGTAAACTAAAGCTTTTCGTCTGACACTCTTCAGAGTTTAAAACGTCAGAACATAGATCGAAAACTCTACGCTAAGAAATATATATACCCAGTTGTGGATCGAAATAGGCCAATCAGAAACACGAGCACATGACTGTAAAGGTTGACCAATCAGTGCCGCTTGCCTATTAGAATGTGCCGCTTGCCTAAACAAGCTTTGAGTAAACGCTTTGTCATTGCCGAAAAATCGCAGCAGCCCATCGTCCACACACTGCCACTTTATAGCTGCAATTTGTTTTTGCAGAAAGTGTTTCAAAGCATCCTCGGTGAAGTAAATTTATCTCCATCCTGAAATATGATTTTTAAATCATTAATTTGTCAAGAATGTTTATATAGACACCACCGTGATTCCCTTGATCCCTGCATTAAAACAGACATTTTGATATGCACTCTAAGAAAATAAATTCCAAAGGTAATGCTGCTTAAAGTCCTATCTACACTTTCAGATTTATCGTATTCGATAATGGGTGGCTATTTGAAAGAAAAATTGAATTCTCAACCTGCTGAATCTGGTTATTGATGGCCTCCGGATGCTAAGTAGCAAATACGAATCAAACAGAAATCAATAACCTTTTCAATTTGTTACTTTGGATGAAAAATCAATGATTTTTCCTTGCAGTCACATTATAATTCGCCTGGTGATACTTTGAGAATTACACATTAAAATGTATTCTGATTGTGACAAATATATCTGACGGAAAAACTGATTCTATAAATCGAATTCGATAGATCTTACTGTGTTAGTCAAGCCTTGCATAAAAAGTGAATAGCTACCTAATTGTCTCTGTTTCTGGCTTTACTTTCAAAGCCCTTAATGCCTGCCTATAGCCCATAGCTCTTTTAGTCAGTAGAGTGAAGTCGTAACCTCTGTTTCAGAGCTAAACAAATGCCAGCCAAACCCATGTCATAATGGAGCTACTTGCAATGAAGTAAACAACGATTACGAATGCGTTTGCACTGCCGAGTACACGGGCAGGGACTGTTCAGGTATGGCTATAAACATTGCTTCATATTTGCAGTAACCATGCACGAATTTCCCAATGGGAAGTTTAGAAACCCAGGTTGGCGAAACTAAAAAATACAGATAGGATAATCCATCATACACGTCAAGGTGTTTTTTGACCGTATTAACGAATGACGGGTCGCCTAGGGTCAGGAAACGCTCTCCTACGAATATGACTTCCAGCAAAAAATGATGCCTATCCGGATTCTCAACATACATAGCCGAGCAATTTTGAACATTGTGAGTGCACCATATCTGACCTAACTGTAATCCAAATTTGAAATTCAAGCAACGGGTAGAAAAAGGTCCAATTTGGAGCTAGGTTCGTCGGCAGACTTTCATTAGGGTCCAAAATTTCCATAAGGGTGGAGGTTGCAATAACCAAAGGTCATGCATCATTGTCTCTCGGTACCCTGTAATTACTTTACGCATGGCAAATACATTTTTTTCTAACTGTCACACAAGCTTTCTTTTCCTGACGTCATGTTTTGTATGCCATTTTTTTCGGTGTATGTAAAGATGTTTCTAAAAATATTGACCTTTTTGTGATTATTTTCTCGAAAGGAGTCAACCATTGTCACATGACCCCATGCTTAAACGGAGGTGTATGTTCATCAAGTAGTGGCATCGGCTTCTCAAGTCTCGTGTCATGTATGTGCCCCCCTGGATTCACAGGGCAGAGATGTGAATGTAAGTGACTCTACCAACTGGCGTATGTATCAAGAACTTATTGATATGGTTATTCATGATTTTAAGATTATGTTTTCGTCAAAAGAGTTAACTGATTGCTTGTGAGAGAACCTCATCACATAAAGCATTGGTTTAGTGGAATTCATAATGGTTAGAGCTTTGCTACATCTTCAACGAAGAAAGCTCTCCTCGTGGGAAAAAACCCAGAAAAGCAGTGCTAAAAACATATCAAAAAGGATTAAATATTTTGGTCTTCTGTCTGTAGCATCTTAGTTCAGATGCTAGAAACAAATCAAGGTATCGGTGATCTGATTTCATGGTGAAGGAATTAAAACGAAAATATTAATAGCAGTTTGAGTTATCCACTGGTTAAAAAGCTTAATTAATCGATTTAAAATCGATTTAGAAAACATAATACATCCAGTGCGTTTATAACAGAACTTGGAAATTCCTCCTTATATGAATGCTACGACTTCTTCTGCTATGTATGATTATCTTAATGTTAATTTTGACAAGTTTATCTAAAGCGACTTATAGTTGGCTGATTTATTAAGGCAAGTGAAAACTGACATGAACTCAAAAATAATTTTAAAAGACTGTATTTGAGCTAATCACTACATTGCTATGTGTACCACAGTCCTTAATAGTTGTTCTCAATTTCATGTGGTCGTTTTCAAATGAACATCAAAAACGAGTTGCCTGCAAATTAGGTTCTGCTACTCGATGGTATAGGCAGACATTATCGTCGGAGTTACTGTCACTCCCAGTTGAATATGAGCACATTTCTATAGCTGTGCTCCAAAATCGTAGTTGATAATGACCTATCTACATTATATCTACATTTTATTTGCTTCCATAGTCCAAGACAAATGTCGGTACACTCAGTGCAAGAATGGTGGGGCATGCAGGGAAGGACATTGTAACTGCATCAATAACTATAGTGGAGAATTTTGTGAAGGTACCCGTCTATCAGTGTTGCAAGCCTATATTCGGTTCTGAATTCTTTTATCAGAAAAACTTTTAAGGAAATTTCACAATCAAATATTTCTTATGTTCCACCCACAACAAAGTGATTTTATATCTATAAGACATGCGTCTTTCGAAAATGATTGTTGATCTTCTAGAGATCCAATTTTGTTAAACAGCTCTATGTTCTCTCCCATAGCGGCAAAATTGCTCATTATCATTTTTGCCTTAACTTTTGAGAGTTCTCCCTGCAATTTACAAGATTTGCAGATTGAGCATTGTCTTTAGGTAACAAACTGAATCGGATAATATCTGCTTAAAAACCCTAATCATATTTTCAAGATCAGTATAGTATTTTTTACTACTTAGCTTCAGAAGGTAGCTTTAGGGCACTGAGAACTTTGTCTTGTCAAGCAGTGTCCTTGTTCTTTACTCGATGTGACCCGACATCGTGATTTCAATGCCTGGAATTACAGAGAGCAAGTGACTACCCTCACTCTAAGTGAATGTTTGGTCATGCCAGGGACTCGAACCACTGACCCTTGGATCCATAGTCCACGACACTTCACACCCTAAGATCAGTTTTTACACATATTTCAAACTTGAATTCAAACTTGATCTGTCTCCCTTTTTCACAGTGCCTCCATCGCCTTGCTCAGTTTCTCCTTGTCTTAACGCTGGCACATGTATGGTTAAATCACTCACAGAATACCGATGTGTTTGTCGTCATGGATACAGGGGAAGCAATTGTGAAAGTAAGGGATTTATTTATACTCGAAGTAATTATTACAGTAAACTCAGAAGCAAGAATAAGCCAGTTGTCAGAATAACATCTGTTTTTCAAAATTAAGAAATTTTTAACCAAGAAATGATCAAAATCTTTTCTTCTTTTAGTGGAAACACAGTGCTCTCCAAACCCATGTCTTAATTCTGCTCAGTGCGTAGATTCTGATGATGGATATAAATGCGAATGTGCGCATGGTTTCAAAGGTCATCATTGCGAAGGTAAGCTTATGGCTTCAGTACCTTTTTGGTCTATGTGCAATCTTTAATAAAAACCAAACATTGTAACTGTATTGGAATGTACTTAAAGTGTATTTTTTGCACTGATGTTAATGAGTGAAGTCCACACCATAACATTCTCTCCATTTTTGTTGTATAAGAGCAATGTTTTCGTATTATAAAGACCAATAGCGAGCACTAAGCTTTCAAAGACCATGTTTTATCCAATAAAATTATTTAAAGGCACTATTTCCCGGCAGTAAACCGATAAAACACTGAAGACTAGCCGATTGGCTCCGTAACAATAGGTCTATTGTATAGTTTAATCAATGGGAATTTAAACGGCCAGTGAAATCCGTTGGGACATAGTGCTTTTAAGTAGCTGTTCCGTTCCAAAGCTAGGCCCATTTATGATTGATATCTGAAAGCGTGAACAAATCTCTACCTAATTACATAAAATCCTATATATGAAATTTATATCTATGGATAATTATTGAAAACTTTCTCAATCAAAGTATCAAGCCACAATACGTTTGCCTCTCTGCGCTGTCTTCATCGAATTGATTAACAATGGTGCTTTCCTCACCGTAAAAAAACCAGCTATGAAGGACTTTTCTGATACCGTGTCTATTTGATTGCAGACGAAGCTTCACTCTGTGATGCAAATCCTTGCTTAAACGAAGGAACTTGTTTGAACGAAATAACCAAATTCAAGTGTCTCTGCAAATCAGGTTATAGAGGAGAACATTGTGAAGGTGAGTAATGCGTGTTTGTGTATGAAAACAAGTTCTAAGGCTTTTGTTTACATCGATTTTGAAACCAAGACATGATGATAAATTTTGCTATGGAACTGATACCAAAAATATACGTTCTTATATAAAACTTCTCTTGCACTCTAATATCTTTATTGCAATGATTCTGCGTTGATTAAATTTTGAAGCAATTTCTTGTTGCGATTAAATCATCTAATTTTCAAGATTCCGGTCGAAAGGCTGAACTCAGAATAGAAATAATGGCAGGTCGATACGCTCAATTTTAAACGTTTAAAAGCTCAATTCACTACGAATTTTCGACCACATAGTACCAAGATTTTGTTTATAAATCAAAGTAATAAAAATCTCATGGCCGTGATTAAATGGTTAAACTTATTCCGATTGAGCTGGAAACTGCTTTACAGATGTCTAGATTCAATAATGGCCAAAATTCGACTAGAACGTCGTTTGATTTGAAAATGCCAGCCAATTGTATTTTTCTTTTTTTAGCTCGACTTTTGAATTTTAGAGAAACTGATATCTTGAAATTTTTTATTTCAGATATTGATCATTGCCACGACCATCCTTGCAAAAATAGTGGATTCTGCATTTCAGAAGGAGATGACTTCAAATGCAAATGTCTCGATGGATACAGAGGCCTTCTATGCGAGGGTCAGTCTATTATATAATCGCAATAACGTTCTTCCATTATTCCCTCTCTTCAAACATATAATATGAAATTCGAATACACTATATAATTCTAGTTAAGTGTTTGCGATAAATTTGAAGAGGGTATTTTGGAATATTGAACTTTTTGAAAAAATTGTCAGAATTAAACCTATTTTCTGCATTTGATTTAAATACATGAAAGCTGATGTTGTCTTTAGAAGCTTGAATTCATTCACTCGGTTATTAGAAGTCATATTTTCAATTGCATGAGATACGTTGCACTTGCCAAAATTTAAAAATTCAGTTCAAAATTGTTTACAAGTTGCGGTCTTATGTTAGATATATTATGAAGAAATTCCTTCAATTTTACAGAGCAAGACCGCTGTGCAGCAAGCCCTTGCCTCAACGCTGGAACATGCTTTGAAAACCTAGCTGACGTCATGTGTACATGCGCTCCTGGGTTCAGAGGAAGGCTTTGTGAAGGTATGGTTTTAAAGAATCTTTTCAATACTTACAATTTCCATTCCTATTGTCATTATCAGGACTTTTTCTGTTCATTTTTAACCATATTTTTAACCAAGTTTCATTAGAGATTTCCAAATTTCATGTTGAATTCAGTTTCTTTTGGATTGCTCTTTAAAGAAGTTTGGTTCATTTCAGAGAGAGACCCTTGCCATCCCAATCCTTGCCATCATGATGGACTTTGTTTGGCAGATGGAGAGGACTACCGCTGTACCTGTAATGGCGGTTGGATAGGCCATCTTTGTGAAGGTGAGGCTCAGTAGGTCTCTTTATCAGCATCGATATAGCTACTGTCTTGCTTCAAATATGGCAGCCATCTTGTATTTTGAAAAGCAATGAAACTTGGTGGAGGTAGGAAAAGTAACCTGATTTATGTATTTGATACAGAAATAAAAAACTGGGAAGAAATTACTGTCTTGGCTAAACTTTTCTTTGTGTAAGTCTGATCTGTTTTTGTCCAATTTTATAATTCTACAAAAATTAGACCGGATGTTAGGTACAGGGGCCTTAGCACGATCAGAATGAAACTATTAATACAAAGCAAGAAGTAACCATCGATGATCGTTATAGGTATACACAGCACTCTGCAAATCAGGATTTAGACTGTATTCTTGTATTTCGATTTATTGAAAGTTTCACAGCAAAAATTATTGTTGTTGTCTCAACTTTAGCAACACAGCAGGTCTTTTGTCCATAAACTTGAATTCATCCACAATTCATCCAAATTTGATGCACATATCTTTAGTGACAATTTAAAGTATTTTTTTACAACATTTAAGTATAGTTGCCCTACTATACTTAGATTAACTAGATTATTATTACAAAATTCTTTTTCTCGAGTGTTTTAAATCCCAGAAACCTTGCTTAAGCAGGTTATCTACCTTCCTAATGATTAATATATTTTTGCAGATGAAGACAGATGCCACCCCAACCCATGCTTGCACGGTGGTGTTTGTGTCTCGGGTGGAGAAGCCTCTTACCAATGCCACTGCCCAAGTGGGTACGCAGGTACCATGTGCGAAGTTGCAAATGGAATCTCTTCGAGCTATCACGAGCCAAGTAAGTTTCAAAATCTTCCTGTGTATTTTTCCGACTCTGCATTTCTGGTCCGCAGAGCTTTGCGCTTTTGCAATCATTTGCGTAAGTGCTCTAGATTTAATTATTTCATGATTATGTAATGTTATAAATTCTTTTTCGATAAAAACTGAATAAGATGCCAAAAACGAAGCCCCTTAATCCCCTCCCCGCTTCTGCGATCCCTGATAAAAGAGCCTTTCCGACGAACTAGAGGGCATGGCAAAAGAAAAGTATCTGGGGCTATACCCCCCGGCCCCTGCTTTTGACTTTGTGGCAGTCAGGATTCGTTCTGGATCGGTTAAGATCCGCTTATGACGACCAAACATTTTCCCTACCTTTTAAGAAAACTCACTCATTATCAAAACTGAAATTTGACAGGCCTATAAAATTTCGAATGAAACGATGAACCCTCTAACTTTGCAGTGTCTCTGCATAATCATGAGCCATGTGAATGAATGCAAATGGTTGTGAATCAGCATTAATCACCATGAAGCTGTGTTAACAATCGTGAATCAGTGTGCGTGATCGAGAATCATCATGATGAGTCAGAATAAATCTGCGAAAGTCATCGTGAATCAGATCAAATGATCGTGAATTTCTGTAAATCATTGCCAATTAGCATTAATTAAAACGAATCAGCCCGAGAGATCCTACTCCACCGTTAATGACAATGTCAACGAGAGTAAATCCTCGCCGAGACCCTATATTCTGATACTTTCTCTTTAAAAACATCTTTACAAAAAAGCCAAATCCTTCTTGCTAATGTCTTCTTACTGAGCTCATATTACGTACCAGACATTTTCTTCGTACACAACACCAGCCTTATGAACATGACTTTTCATACGCTTAGGAAAATCTGAATTCTGATCCTGCCTAAGCCAGAATGGCTTTATTCCGATAATGTGCAACTTAGGGCATCTTTAAAATTAATAAAACAGGTTTGAGTTCACGAAATTATCAAAATCATGAACGAATAAATCTTTAAGCAAAACGACAGTAAAAAATGCCATCGATGAAAGTCTTGCATGTAAGACCTAATAACCTGATTTTCCATCGAAATTAAACCTCGTTATATAATTATGATTATCATTATTATTTGTGGAAATTTCTTTAGCTTGTTTCAGTTGTAGCATCATACACTATTTTACTATATTTAGTAATGTTTCGAAATTAATTTACTTAAAATTTCTAGGGCTAAATTTTTGTCCACCTTTGAAAGGTTTATGCTTCATGTTCTATTTTTCCATATCACATTGTCTGTATTCATAGATTCCCAGCATATATCATTCTATTACTGGACTCTTTTGCCCGAATAGGTCACTTAACGATTGCATGTAGAGATACGCATTATGGATGCTGTCCGGATGGTGAAACGGCTGCAGTTGGACCTAATGGCTCAGGATGCCCTGGTGAGTCGTCTCAAAAGTTATATTATTTCCAAGTATTAGGCTCTTAATTTCCTTGATTCTGTCTGAAAATCTCTCAAAGGAGTTTGGCAGAGGTCAGATAACAAATACAACAGCAAAGCCTTCACTCTCATAAATGCGCTGTCATAAATGCTTTCATCTATAAGCAAGCAACCTATTCCAGAAAAGTGTCTTAGAGTAGAGATCTAATTATCTAATTGCTCTAGAGTTCCGTTTATAACTTCAATTACGTTTAGTGGAACGTTCAATGGGGGTAATGAAACGATCCGACTGAGCGACAGTCTGATTAATCCGGGGTCCGACTTTTGACTTGAATAAGGTAGGAAACTCCTTTAGGAATTGATAATCTGTCCGATTAAATATGTACGTTGCGTATTGTATTTCATCCAGAATAACGATAATACAGTTAACAAATAATAAATTTAGTACCAGAATGAAACTGTAATAGTTTGATTGTTAAAAACACGACATTTTCCAGCAAGATAACATCTTGAATCATGTCTAATTTTAAAGAAACTACCCCCTTAATTTCCGTACACAAGATTTAAAGTTTTCGGTTTAGAGCTTGCTCGTTGCATCCATAGAAATCACTGGGGGGGGGGGGGGGGGGGGGTGAATTGGGTTGGTTGACTAACCTTAATTTTTCGCCCAATCTTCTTATTTTGCCAAACGAATTATGTCACTGCAATTCAGAACGATTTCTTGCAGTAAATTCGTCATGTCAAACAGTTGTTAGTTATCCGACGAAAGCCCGAATTCTCCGACGAGTATTGCTGATTGGGGTGGTGGGTGAGCCCCCCATACCCCCTTAGTTTCCGTACACAAGATTTAATGTTTTTGGTTTAGAGCTTGCTCGTTGCATCCATAGAAATCACTGGGGGGGTGGTTGAATGGGGTTGGTTGGCTAACCTTGATTTTTCACCCAATCTTTTTATTTTGGCTTTTTATTTTGGCCCAAGTTGACCGAATGCCAAACGGAGTATGTCACTGCATATTTGTAGAAAGCAAATACCCCTATCTATAGGACCTATCAATCGTTTTCATATCTTATTTCATAATGTCACAGTGCTTAACAATGTGTTCTACGAATGTATTCGAAGAATTTGTCATTTATTCAACAATTAGATGATGTATATCTGTTGCCTTTTAGCTTTTATGCATCCATGATGAACTGAATCAAAACTTGATTTGAATGGTAATTTCGTAAGTTGCTTAATGTCTTTATCTATCAAAGATAACAATGATAATCTTTATATGTTTCTTTTAATTACATTCTTTGAGTAAGCAAACGTATTATTCACTTAACCGTCAATATTCGTAACAATTAAAATAAATAAAGGCTCTAAAAAATTTGTCCAATTAATCTTCAATTCATAATTTAGAACTTAGCCTTTAAATCCTTGAAATTTTATGGTTAACTGGAATAATCCTAGCTTTGAGAATGCAAGTTGCTTGCAGCGAAAAGTCCTAGCGTCAACATTCAATAAAAGTATAACATCTTTATACAGTTGTTGAAAAATTTTTGCGCCTTTTCACAAGTCATACTTTCAAAGTAACCTGTAAATTAGCTCGCTCACATCACATCATCACAAAATATGCAATCAGAACCGTTAGTTGCCTCTTCTTTGCATGTCTGTTTTAAAGGATCACCCGACGACATTTATCGAATAACCACCTCCAACAGACCGTTTGGGTCATCACTTCAACAATATTCTAGCGAGATTGTTAACTCAAATCAGTAATTTCCACATCGCTTTGAACTTGCCAAACTCTTCATCCTACGCTTTATTCTTCTTAAGGCTGCGTTTAAAAATTTTGGAACGGCTCCAAATGGAACTTTTTTCTAAGCGATCCCGTTTTGGTACGGCTAGCAGTTTCATTTGGAACAGTTCCGACGGGTCCCGTGCTGTGGAAGGCCCAAATTGTGCTCATTTTAGAACGGTTCCAAATAGAGCCAGTCTTCTGTAAACGCTGCCTAAAATTCTGTCTCTCAAAGTTTAAGATTTTATGCTTTTCGTTTTAGGCCAATTTTAGGTAATCATGCTTGCTCTTTATAAGAGATTAACATGTTCATCAAGATGGTGGAGAGGAGAACATAGTTCTTAAACAATTGTCCCCTGTTATTGACAGTTCTGTTAACATATTGACAAGCACTAAATCAAAATACCAAATACAACTATCTATAATGGAATCTTGTAAGGTATAATTTTGTAACCCCTATATTTTTGTACCCCAACTAACAGCCGAAAGTTCAGGAATTCTTTGTAACATAACCGTATTTTATTTTGTTTCTTGTTAGATAAAAGTTACATTTTCATGCAGCCAGCTTCAACTAACTAGACATACGTTGGTGAATTTGAAATTTCATTTTTATCAATGAATTGATTAAGATAGCAATATGGAATCAAACTGCCATTTTTGTAAATGAAGGTTCTCCTTCTTGTAAATGTTTTTGCACCTAAATATTATCCCCAAACATTAAAAAAGTTTGCCCTAACTTAAGTCGCAGTTTCATATTCTGGGCATTATAATTTTCAACACTTTCATAATGGTGTCCCAGAAATTATCAAACATTTTGGTACTTAATTTTTAGCGCTGAATTTTAATTATTCATAGTGGGTCTCTCATTCTAATTGTAGTAATATCAATGTGAATTATGATCTTGTCTTTTTTATCTCAAATCTTGTGAACGCCTGCTAAGCGTGCGTTGTTGGTTGATGGTGACGCTGAATATGTTGCAAAATTAGCTTTCAACCAGTTAAATTTATCAAACACTCGATTTTTGTGTTTATAAAACGTCACACGTGAAGTATGGCCTCAAACCCTAAGAATTTCTGACTGCTCATAGAGTCTAGGATAAAAACACCCAAGCTGTCTAAACCTTCTCTTTTATATGAAAATTTTTACAGTTATATTTTTTGCATTGTTTGTGGCATTGTGACTTTTTCGCATCAATTGCAAAAAGTCGTCTTACACACTTTTGTTGTCTCAATTTCTCTTGTTGCCGCTTCTGTTGCGTAGTGGATAACACTGTTCCCTCTCGCCCCTGTGGGCAGACATATGCTGGTTCGAGGCCTTTGAGCCACACTCAAAGCACCATAAGAAACGAATACGAAAAGTTAGGGGCCAGGAAGGCCTACAATGGCCGCCAAAAATAGTTGGAACACCGAAATTGCACTCGTAGTGAAGGCATATTTTTCAGTTCATTTCCCTATTTCAAGCAGACAGATCCCTCCTCCTCCCTCCCCTCCTTAAGCAATGTTGGGAAGGAAGTTGAACATGACGCAAAACGTCGGTTACACTATTTTCGCTCCAAACTACATTCGTCGTCATTTTCGGGTCGGAATCCAAAATTCTGTAGGGGGAGGGGACATTGTGTAGGAAAGATGAAGAGACTATTCCAACACTTTCTGGCGGACATTGTAGGTACCTTAAAAATATATAGTACAGGGCCCATGCCACTAAGGGGGGCCGGAGTGGCCATGGACCCCTCGCTTATTTGCGCAGCAAACAATTTCGTACCCTGGGTACCAGACTCACTATATATGAAATAAAATAGAGAGTCTGGTCTAGTGCGCCCCATTCTCGTTCTGGTGTGCTGATATTAACCAATCAGGAGCGAGTGTACAGATTTCTGTACGTTCAAAGGTCACAGCGAAACAATAAACTTAGCTCTGGTATAAAACATTGAACAAAACATAACATAAATAAATCAGTTATAGCTAATATTTCGCCCGGCATACGGGGCTTCGCTTGTCATATTGCCCATATTTGCTGTGGTGACCTTCCAACGTGATGATTCTAACCGCCGCGGTGTCCAAGCGCGCTGCCTTCACAGTTAGGAAGTAGACGTTGAGAGTACACACAATTTATGAGGAAAATTACAAAAGACTATGATTAACAATTTGATAATGATTAACATTTAATAACTGCATTGTGCTAACTTCAATTTCATGCTTCGCACATGTTTTTTGCTGCCAAATGGCGTTTTAAACCTAATTTGATTGTTATCTTGAGGCAGAAAAGTCTATTACCACTGTATTAAGAATGTCGACTTTAAAGAACTAAATAAAACACATTTAAGATTTAAGATTTCCCAAAACTCCTCTGACTACTGAGTTTCTTTATTATTTATCTGACAGTCTTGTTTCACAGGCCTAGTCTGTTAAATAGACTTCAGTTCTTTCAAGTAAGTTCACCAGAACGAAAATGGGGCGCACTAGACCAGAGTCTCTATTATTTTATATAGTGAGTCTGGTACCCAGGGTAACAATTTCAAAGCTGTAATATGATTTGAAAGAAGCCATGGCCCCCACTTTAGTTAGTCTT
Source organism: Rhopilema esculentum (assembly GCF_013076305.1). The sequence continues at coordinate 2,924,142 of NW_027019640.1, forward strand.
GGCCTCCCACTGTCAAATTCGTTGGATACTTTCAACATAGAATTGATACTATTGAAAGATATTGTAATTTGGTATCATTGAATGTTCCATCCTTAAAAATGTCAAACATCTCGTAAAAGTTGCAAAGTTGTTAAGTTTTAATGGATTTTAGTGGCGTACGGTTGTCCCCGAACCAATACTGCTATCCCCTTTTTCTAGACAATGGTTTGATTTTCCTTCAAAGTACCGCCAGCATCTATACCGTAAATCCTCGAATTAGTCCCCTGGGGGCTTATTTATTTTGATTTTTTTGAAAAGGGGGGTTTGTAAGAGAGGGGGGCTTAAAGAATTATAGTCGATCTAGAAAACATTATTAAAATATCCCATATATTTAAGTAGGAATATCTTTATGAACATTCATTACCATTAGTATGATTTTTTGTAGTGATTCAATAAAACACCAACGGCAAAATCAAAAAATTGAGAAGGGCCGATTCGAAGATTTATGGTAGCAGTGGGGACTTTTTTAAAGGGGGGCTTATTGACAATTTGCAGTTCTATGGTGGGGCTGATTAGAAGGGGTATTTTTCGAGGGAGGGGAGGAATTCAAGGATTTGCGGTATCTGAAGCTCATGTTCGAGGTTTAAAAATAGATTATTTTCTGCAGGACACTTAACTCTTTCTGGTGACAACTAATCTTTAAAAGCAGTTATCAGTTTTACATTATTTTCTTCCACTTTCGATGTTTTCAAGCCAGGGAAAACGATATTTTTCGTCATGGTGTAATGAAACATTATCAGGAATGCTAATATGCCATAAAAGTAGTCGGCAACACTGCAGATCCTGAATGTTACACTGCACATAGACCATGACAGAATGAGATTTTTGCCAAGTAAATCGAGGAAAATGATATAAAAAGCTTCTTTGGAATGCTTGAACATTTTATTTCAGCGAAACTTCAATTGCATTTTTTTGCCGGTTTTTGTCCGTCTAAAAATCTTTCTAAGTGACAATAGAAACAAATATCCCGCTCGTTATATTTATCAATTATCAATTGATTCACGTTCTTATTTCACTAATGCTTTGCAGCTTTTGGAAAGAAACATTGTTTACATCTTTTTTCTTATTAGTAAATGTCCTAAACACTTTAAATGCAAAATCAAGAGTTTTTTTCCCAAAATTTCTAAGAGGTTAATCTTACCAATAATGATAAACAGACGTAAACGCAGTAGCTAATTAACTAATTTCTTGACGTTCAGTTGCTCTTTTTAGCACACATGCCATGTTTTTTTCCATTTTGCGCATTCTTCTCGTATTTTTTACTTCCATTTAAAGGTGCCAACTTGAGAAAAATTCGACTCCACAGAAGCCCAAAACTTTCTAAATTATCTCATCCACAAACTCTTTCATACAAGCTGATCAGTTTTGTTAAGTTTCGCTTGATTGAAAACATTTTGTCCAGTCATCCTCCAGCCCTGTTCAACCTTCTGTTGTTAATGGCTTTGAAAAAAAACAAACATTTGAGTAAACTAAAGCTTTTGCTCTGACACTTTTCAGAGTTTAAAATGCCAGAACATAGATCGAAAACTCTACGCTAGGGATTATATATACCCAGTTGTAGATCGAAATAGGCCAATCAGAAACGCGAGCACATGACTGTTGAGGTTGCCCAATCAGTGCTGCTTGCCTAAAGAGAATGTTACCAATGGAGTCCTAATGTGAAAACGAACTCCTTTTGTCTACACAATAGCGATTTATTCAGTTCTGACGTTTTAAACTCTGAAAGAGTGTTAGACGAAAAGCTTTAGTTTACTCAAATTTGTGCTTTTTTCAAAGCCATTGTCAATTTTTGTACCACCAAAAGATGTTTGCATACAGTTCTCGGCACTGTTTGGTGAAAGCGAATAGAATTCCATTTTTACTCATGTCAATACTGAATTAAAAAACGACCAAAACATTGTAATTCATATCTGAATTTCTTTTAAACAAACCGTTTTAATCTGGCCAGAGTAGCAAATATTTAAAATGTAGGTCATAATCTATTCTGTTTGAGAAGCCCGGATCCGCCAAGACGTTGCCAGTGGTTACATGAAAACCATTGCCGCTTCTGTAGACAAGTTAGGACCATATTAGCGATGTTTTGCATCGAGAGGTGTTATGCATTAAGTCTTTTATTTTTATTTTTCTACTTGATGTACGAAATCATTTACAGAACTAAATGCAAAATTGGCTCCACCAATACAAAAGGTTTTGACTAACCGTGTCAGAGGCGTCGCGACCGGGGGGTGTGTGTGGGGGTGTCACAACCCCCCCAATAGTAACTCAGTAGGAAATTTCAGGTAAAATATTCTCGGTAGAAGAATCGCTTTGGGCATTTCAGTATGTCATAAAATCAATAAAAGATGAAGCAAAGGTAGTTGCTCTGTTGGTTAAATATGATCTCTGTTGGTTAAATAAAACTAATTATTTGAAGACTTGAATGTTTCTTGTTGGCACTAAATAATAAAATCCAGGCCCTCTTTAGGTTTGTAACTTGTGTCCATTCCCCTAAAGTCTCTCGGTTGAAGCGTCAACTACAATTCACTATGACCTCCAGATTTTTTTTAGCAATTAAAAGGCATGCTAAATTGGAAAGAGGGATCTAAATTGACAGCCAGTGCTGCTTGTTAGCTAGCTTTAGAGGTAACTGAAAACGTGGTATTTTTCAAGACCACGGCGAAATTGTACAAATTGTTCCACTGTATAATTCCACTGGATAATTTTTTTCTTGTAACTGTAAACTTTCTTACGTTAATACTGTAATTCTGAGTATTTCGATATCCTCAATAAATTTGAAAAAATTGACTACTAGTTCAGCATGATTCTTTTCACTTTTTAGGTGAATATTTCAGCGTAAAGATATAAGTTTGCAAAACTTCAATTTGTTGGATGCTATTTTCATTTGGGTGTTGCAATACTTTTCTCCTTTGTAGTGTATGTACAATTTTTTTTATTCTGAGCCTAAAATGTACGATATGAAGAAGATTAAAAGATTAAAGAAATTTTGGACTTATGTGTATGGTGAAAAAGAAACATGAATGTATATTTACAGTTTTTTGTTGTAGCAAAAAGGCGCCTGCACATTACTTAGTTACGGGCTGAAAATAAATGTTAAAATCGATAATTAATAATCCAGTAGGGTGTTTATCGTTGCTCCAGTCAATAAGTAAGACTTTATAGTTTTCCATTAAAGCAACGAAAATAAGATATGTCAGAAGGAAGAGATACAGGATAGGCTGTCCACTCGATTCTGTGAATCATGCAATGTGTGATGTAAAGGTAATAAGCAGAAACAAACCAAAACGGCGATAAGAATATAATTGGAATAGAATATTGAAATGCAAAGCTAATTTATGATGGTGAATAAGTCCTGGTCAATTTTTTCGTCGGCCGTGCCAGTGTTACTGCCTTGTTTTCTGGTCTCTCCGCAAATTGATATTAAGATAGAGGGTTATGCTTATTTGGCGTATAGTTGAAAAATAATTTAATAACTGCGCATTCAAATCGCAGATTTTTAGTTAATGGGGATTATAAAAAATCAATGACCTGATGTATCCCGCGACATCCCGCGCGTAATCACGCATTGTTATGGTGTTAACTGTCATGGTAACGCTTCATAACTCATGGAGACATCGCAAACGAGACTAGGCACATAAATGTTCACAACACACCAGCTGAAACTACAACTCCTTGCATTAAGTTTTCTTACGTTACCTCTAATGAGTTATTTTACTGTTTAAGTAAGCTACAAGGCCACAACTGTGAAGAATTTTTGACAATACCATGTGGAACCGTGCAGTCAGATTTGCCTTTAGCGGGTTCAAAAGGAGTTTAATTATTTGAGCTTTAAACATTTTCTCGTGTCGCCTGGTTGCCCAGGATTTACGAAAAGCGATAAAACATCGTTTTGGATTGCCTTTTTACAGACTGAAATATGAGTCATTTGGATCCAGGGTATGATTCGTATTTTTCTCTTAATTTTGCCCTATTTGAATTGTTACATCTTTCAGTTTTAAAAAGGTTACAAAGTGCAAAATAAAATGATAGAACAAGCGGAAGCGTTTCCATTTCTTATTAGCAGTCCGAAATAAAACTTACAAATTGATTCATGCAAAGGATAGTCTTGTAAAATCTGCGAATTGTTTAATAAATGAACTTTGTTTTATTATCGATATCATCGACTTATTCAGAAATGATGAAACATCATTTTTCATCTTTTTTGTTTGTCGTTCTTCTGGAATCTGAAAGCAGATGCAACGTCGAATCTCAATGGATTCAAGAAATGCGCAACTGGTATGACGAAAAGGTCGAGAGCTAGAAAAAAGGATTATGGTTGTTATTAGAATTAGTCAAACTAGCCAGACTGTATGTCTGGTCTCCGCGGTTGTCGCCCTAACTTTCCACTTTAGTTGATGGACCGCCCAGGGGAGACACACAAACTTTGAAAGTTCAATCTATTGAAATTCAACTTTAAGTATCCAAAAATAAATCGAAAAAACCCAAAATTATCAGCTAAAATGTTCTGATGAGAGCCAAAAATATAAAACAACAAAATCTTGTTGTTGATCACGTAAGATACAGTCATGGTAATTTGCAAACTAAAAACACATTAGCAAGGTAATTTGCAGTTGGGATTTAAAATTTACAGAACTCAGTTTAAAAACACACATTTGTTACCTTTATTTCTGATTTTGATATGGTTATGAGATAGGTCTGCATTGTCTTGTCAATTCATTGTCTTGCATAGTCTCCACATAAACTTTTCCCTTTTGAAATCAATTAAAGACTATAAATTTTTAACACATAACATCAACTTTCACAAAATCACACAGACTGCTATTAAAAAAGGTAAGATCTGTTTCAAAAGGATATAGATCTGTTTTTCTGTGTTCAGACCTTTCCCTGTTTGTCGCCAATGAAAAGAATGCAGGGGTGATGCAAAAGAGTTTTTTGGAGGGTTAAATAAGTGGTTTTTGCCTACAAAAAGGGTGTGTTCAAATACTCTTATAGAAAAGTTCATACTTTAGTGCCATACTTTGAAAGTTCAACTAGTATAGAAATGTCAAATACATTACAATTGTTGCAAAAAGGTGACAGGAAGAGTACAAAAATTGCTTCTTTTGCCTGGCAAAATCTTGTCAACGGACAAAAATGTACCAACGGACAAAGTTTTGGGGGGTACCTCACCCCTTCTCTCACTCCCGGCAGCCTCCTTTTGGCAATGCCCCTGAAAGAATGATCTACAAAGGAATGATCATTTTTCTGTGAATAAAACCAATTTGGCTGATAGCCCTCTATCTGAATACATGTATAGAATATTTGTAGCTAAGTGCTCCTTCTCCAACTAGCCCTTCCTTTAATTTAGCCTTTATAATTGATTGATTATGGATCAGATCAAAAATTAACTTTTTTTTCAATGCATTTCCAATGTGTTTCATCACTCAACTGATGTGTACAGCACCAAAGCCAACAAAGATATATCTGATCAAACATACACAGATGTTGATGATCATTTCTTCATTTTCCAAAGTTTTTACTTAGAACTTTAAGTATTTCCAGCAGGTTCTCAAACATGCTGTTTGTCTTCTCAGAGTTTTTTGTCAAAACAGAGTTTTCTTAAACACAGCTGTATATCATCAGTGTCAAAGTTTTCATTATGCATTAGGAATATGCTATGTATAGTCACCGAACTTGAGTATTGAAACTGCAAAGTTTGCAAAATTTAGAAAAGTTAAGTATTGAAACTGCAAAGTGAGAATTTCCTTTTCAAAAAGAAAATGCATTTTTTTGTTTTGCAAAACCAATTCTCAAAATCACTGTGAAGAGGAATTATTGTTTCTTAAAAATCCTCCCCTTTTTCAGAGAAGGAGGATAAACTGCCTTTGTTTTTCAAAGGTAATTTCCCGAAACTAAGCTAACCAATAAAAAACATAAGACAAATCTATCTGGCTGATGTGTCAATAAAATATTGATTCATTTATGACTAGTTTATTCAGCAAAACCATTATTCTAGCATTCATAGACATGTATGGAGACAACTAGCTTTAATCAAATAATTTGCTTCAAATAGTTTCTATTATATGCTACTTGATGCTTCTAAGTTGCTATTCTTAATCAGACTACTGTATATTTTCCATTGTATATGTATAATGAATTCAGTTTGATCACATTGTTTGTTTCTTTCGTTTTCATTCAGCTTTAAACTTTTGGTATTAACAGTAACAATTTTATTCCAACAGAACTTAAGTGGCAATAAAAGTCAGTAACTTTTATGAAAATTATCGTTAAATGAAGAAATCATTAATTGTTATTGTTAATAAATATTAATTTGATGGACCTTTTCTGCTGAGAGATTTTAGCAAAAAGTAGATATGCATCAAGGCTTCATTTCTCATACCTAGACTTTTAAAATCTTCTAAGAATTTTCCCAATTTCTGGCTTTTAAGTTCTATTAAAAGCTATTAAATCGAAAATTGACCTATACACACAGGTTTTTAGAATTGAATTCTAAAAATCTGTGTATAGGTCCATTTTTGATTCTCTCAACTAATTTTTACAACTTTATCTTATTTTAAATAGAATGAAGAGAATCGCTTCTTTTCTGTATTGAAATTCACAGAATGTCATTACTTTTTCTTCAGACCCTTAGCCAAATACAACAGCTTGCAAGATAAGCATCTGGCTGGCTACTTTGGGAATACAAAAATGAAAAAACACCTTGTGAAGTCTGGTTTGGTGAGCAATTTTAGATTTGTTTTTATCACGAAAAATGAGCATTATAATAATTATCACCATCACTGTCATATATAATTGGTAGTAAAGTTAATCTAAAATTATAACACAAACTATAGGAGAAAGATATATAGTGATTGATTCAATTATCTTCGTGTTTATCTTTGCAAGTTATGTTGATCTTAGTGACCCGAATAAGAAAGTGATTAAATGAATAAATTCAAATATGACCTAATTCAGGTCAAATTTTGAAATGTTATTTTGGCCTCTGCTGTTTTAGAGTTGTTTCTTTAAAACAGACTCGCAACAAAAATTTTCAACTGCAGCCCATAAGGAACTGTAGAGTGAGCTGGCACCAGCAAAGAGGCTTTTCAAACCTTGTTTTGCTCGAATTATGTTAAATATAGTTCTATTTGAGTACTTTTTAGCCATGTCAAACAGTTCAAGCTACCAGTTCTTCTAATAGTACTTGATCACTCAGTTGTTTGCGTTGGCAATCCTTTTTTTGACCTCTTTAAGTTTTTATATGACGTACGTTGTCACAGTTAACTATGGTTTAATAAGCCTCAGAGACAGAATGGCTCAAAAACAAGACAAAGATCACTGCTTACGAATTTCCGTTGCCACAGCGTTGATCTCTATATTCGCAAAAAGGAACGCTAGATGCTTAAATAATTAACATGTTGCATAGTTAATTCATGATAGGCAGATAGAAAAAATTCGTATTTTCCAAAATTTATTCTGCTTTTTGTTAAACTTTAATTTATCATTATTAAGTGACTTCGACTGCTCAAGAGTAGAATCCACAGATTTCTTTATCCTTCTTTCAGATAATGCCCTTGACCTGAGCTCGGAAATTCGCCTCGGGAGAAATTGATAACAATGTCGGATTTAAGTTAGACACTGCTTGGTGACCGTCATGTTTTTTGGGTTATGCTCGAATTGATTGCAATGTTTGTACGTCATGATGGCGAATATAATATAATAGCCAGCACGGCGAAAAAAACATATTTATGTTTCGACATAAATCATTGCAATCACCTTTAATCAAATTAGAAACTACCAGCTTCAGAGCCCTTCAATCCAAATTTGATAATCAGTAAGGCGGCATAATCAGTAAGACATATTCTGTTATTAATTAAGGCAAAATCGGTTATTAATTAAGACGTTTCGACTCTAGCTAGAGTCATCTTCCGTTAATTGTAGAATATTATAAATATTATCTATAAATATGGAAAGCTTTCTATTGCTGTTACTTCTTTTCAACTTTGCTTTATGTGTCTTTAATTTACTTTCTCGGGAATGAAATACCAGTGCGCCCTCAGAAAAACTGACATAGACATCAGAAGGTTAGTCATGAGGCTACGTTCCCACATCATCGACCATCCTACGGCCGTTGGTGCATCGGCGCAAATCGCTCAACCTACCATAAAAGGGTTACTAAGGGAAGTTACACAATAACCCCCAAATATGATTGATAAAGGGGAGGGAATGGACAAGAAAAGCCCATTTTCCCCACTAATAGCCGGTGCAGCAGTCCTACCTAATAGCATCAGAAAACGCTAAAAAGCATAGAAAATGCCTAAAGGTATGAGAGGTTTTAACGATGCCATAAAAGAAAACTCAACATGCAAAGCTATACTGAAAAGGCATTTTGCATAAAGAAGCAAAATGAGGGAGGGAGGGTTGGGAAAATAAAACAACCTACTTGTATTGTGGCTTTAACCAAGCAAGGTGAGGCCCACGCTATGCCAAAACCTTAAATGCCCCTAGATTAACATAGGGAATGAAAAACGCCACGAGACACACATCTTACCCTAGTTTTCAAATCAAAATTCCCAGGAGGCCGAAAGACTTCCTCATAAAAACTGCTATAGGCATTGCCCATAAAACTAGTAGAGCCGCTACAAGAAAAACGCGAGGGAACGTGGCACAGGGGACCATAACGAACAAGTAATAACAGCAATCTCAAGCGAATTAATTGAAGCTCAAAAGCCCCACGTGAAATTAAATCTGATTAAATTAAATTTAATCATCATTATGAATAAATTGCTTTGACCGTGTTATTGTTGAATATGCCTTGATGAACAAAAAAGAAGAAAACTGATGCGAGTTGCAAATTACCTTACTTTTATAAAAACGCGGGGCCTTGCGTCTCTAGCCATCTCTTAAAGCTAACCCACTGTATGAATTAAACTACAATATCATTCACACTATCATTCACACTGGGCCTTTTTCATTCACACTACTTTACTTTGCATTATCAGAGTATGAGCATGGTGTTGACCTTCATATTGCTGTCAATGTCACTTGCAGGTGTCTGTAACCATTTGGAATTTAGGCCTTAAGTGTTTCTAGAGCAGAGCCTGATTCAGGCGTTGCTTCTTGCTGGAGTGCCGTGTATTTTATGACTAAGTTTTGCCTTATATTTTACCGTTGATAATGTTTTTCAAATCAGATTAAGAAGAATGGAGAGATTGTTGATAACAACGCCTATAGACTGAAGATGGCGAAGAAGGAGCACAAAAGTCACGTCAGGGATCTCCTAGCAACAGCGATTGTACACAAAGCACTGGACCTTGAGGTACACTGATTTCGTTTAACGCAATAGAAAACTCGATATTCTTTTGACGGATTCTTATGATATTTACGTGATGTTTCTTCACAGTTATATTCTTTGCATTTCCTTCAAATGGCGCAATAAGTTTTGCATATCTTTCTTTTTGATCACTTTCTTAGCTTTTCTTAAAAGTAATTTCTCTTATCCAAGAAAAGGCAGGTGAAACTTGTCTAATATGAGCAGGTGGATGTATCGTTTGGCAGCTTGATAACTTGTAAAAAAAAAAATTAACAATATTATCAACATAATATTCTTGAATAAAATAGATACTCGCCAGCAACCCAAGCGCATTACAACTTATCCAATAATACACTCAAAGAATCCAGTCGTCGAACAAGCTTTCGTCTTTCTCCGCTGAAATTCTGTTTGTTAAATTTGCCTAAGATTAAAAAAATCTTTTCCTGCAGCAATTAGCATTTAAACAAAACTTTTATCCAACTACTGGAGTGATAACATGACATTTTTTGGCTTTGATGGGGGTGAGTTTGGGAAAGAAGGGGTCAGGGTAGGGGTGTTAAGAGGTCATGGAAAGATAGTCTTTCGGACAGGGGCCTATGTTACGTTAGTGGCGTTTTTCATATGTATGTATCTTTGATTTAAAGAGAATGAGGCAATACGAAGTAAGAAAAAAACTCGACGAACTGTACAAAGTAGAGCTGGTCAAGAGAGTAAAGGTATAATCATTATGCTTCTGTTCTTTATACTTTGAATTTTTCATATCGGAAATTGTTAGGTCATACATGTGTGTCTGTAGGTCGTCTTTGGAGATTTTTCTTGAGACCAATATCGTCTTGTTTTAACAAACGCTCTTTTTAAAAGAATTTCCCAAGACTACGATTTTCTAAAACAGTTCTTGGAAGACTTCACTATAGCAAGTTGATACAGAGTTTTTAAGGTTTCTTAATCATTTGTAACACATTTTTCGTTTCGTAGGATCACTTTTCATGCAACTTATTATCAATTGACAATATCTCTTAAGTTTTTGCTTTATTGTTTAATGTTCAAAAGACGTGGTATATTATGTAATATCATTTTTAATTTTCCTGCCTGGTATGATTCCATTTTGAATCAAATTTTTTGTTCTCAGTACTGTTGCTGATAAATGCCTTAGCTAAATAACTATGTATTCTATTTGTAATTTGAAATCTTGTTTGTTTTTGTTTGTCATAGAATGAAACATCAAGGAAAGGAGATGAAGATATAATACCGTTATTACTTCCGCGACCTCAAACCGGTGCCAGACCTCGCAGCCATCCAGGGTCAGCTGAACGTAGAAGAAGGGAAAGTGACAGCAGTTATTCTACTACGGAAGACTCGTATGAAAAGGAGGCTCTCCCTGATATAGAGTTCGATAATCAGAAACGGAGGCTGTTTGCTAAGGTTCGTTTTAGGTTGTAACTTTTTGGTCAAGTCAAGGCAGCCAGTTATAATTTTTATTAACGATCTTTGTCTGCGATAAGAAAATTGTCATGTCTTCACTTTGCTCATCTTCTTATAATACACCGACTGTATACCAGTACTGGGATAAAATTAAGAGTCATTAACCTTTGTGTGCAAATACAAGGTAATTTTCTTATAGTTTGAATCGTTTTAAAAGATGTAATTTTCAAACCGATAACAATTAAAATAGGCTGAAAAGGGTTTCTTTATCGCCATTACATCAAAAAAGATTCGTATATTTTCACTACTTTTCCTGTTATTGATTTCCCTAGCTACGTTTTAGTTTTTAAATGTTAATCAAGTCAATAAAATGCCTCAAATTCTATTATGGCATCCCAAAAGTTTTGCTAATGCAAAAGCAGCTCTAAAATGGAAAAATAGCTCTCAATTTTTTGTTTCCAAACTTTTAGCTCGCCATGGTTACTCTGATTATAAAAGGCAATCAACAGATACTAAAATTGCTTAAGCAACCTGTCAATCAATATCAACCAATCAATAAGCGTGTTAGATGTATCACATTAACTGATTGGCCAATTGTTGATTGACAGCTTTTGATGAACTTTAAGTCCCGAAATAGGTAACTGGTGTCCTGTTTTAATTTCTTGTCAGCTAGGACGAAATGTGTTTATTGTTTGTTTTGTTCCTACCAACGAGTTTTCAACTCTCAAGCGGATCACAATTTTCTGTTTAATTTCTTTTAAATTTGATTTATTCTCAAGTGCCTCACTCCATACAGATTTTGTTTGAAAAGAAAAGAACGCTAGGGAACAGATGATGTATTTTATATTACTGTTATTAAACCAACATTTTAAAGCAATTCGTTATAGTATTAACATTAAAACATTATTTATCGCTAAATTACCCTCATCACGAGTGACGACGTCAGAAACTCGTCATCGTTTGATGTATTTTCGCAGAGTGCTCCTCCTGAAGGTCGGGCAGCTAGAATTGTTGACGATGATAACACTCCGTACCAACGGCGCCATACCCACCCTCATCCACCTCGGAAAAAGAAAGAATCAAGAAGAAAGGTCCCCAGGGTATGGTTTTCATTGTTTCGATTTCATTTGATTTCATCTACCTTTTTCATTTTACTTCTGCTCTTTATAAATTATTCCAATATCTATTTTGAATTCATGATTTTTGCTAATAAACAGAGTTTGCTAATATGAAAGAAACAGCCTTTTTAGTAATATTATTGCTGAAAACAGTATGATCTTTTGTTTTTATTCTTTCTCTGTTTTTAACAAGCAACTATGTAATTTTCATACCAAATAGTTTTTTCACTTGACTCTAAATTTTAAATCTTAAGTAACCAAACCTATTTTAAAATAATTTTTCTTTTGTTTAAAGCCATTGCACGCTATTGACCGGGCTTTCTTGATTTCTTCAGGGGCTGATTTTGGCAAGAACAGATACTGCAATTGCACACAAAGTTCAGGTAAAGTACCTCTAATGCCCTGATTTCTATATGTTGTAAGCTGGAGCCAAGTAATAGATGTTTTCGTATACTGTGCACTTTTGTTTGTTCTGCAGTAACATTTGTTTTCTGTAATAAGTCAAAAAGAGGTTTCATTTAGGGGAGACCGAGGCTGCTCTATTGTGACAACTCTGTGAAATGGTGCGTGACATTTGTTTTCTATGAACCACCGTTTCCAAGCCTCTTCTCCTCGTAATTTTGTTTTGGAATTTATCGGCTTAGGCCCTTTGTCACCATGAGCCGGAATTTGGTCTACCGTTTCCATGCAACGTTTGGTGGAATGAAATTTCATTATGTCGATGTTTAGCTAAGCACATTTCGACACCGGTTGGCGAAATTTTAGTTGGAACAAGTTTTAAGTAGGGCAGCAGATTTCAAAAAAGTTATTGCACCCTGAATAGTTTACCAATTGTAAACCGCTGTTTCAAGGAAACCTGGTTGAGTCAATTTTGCTAATTATACTGAAAATCCCCTCTATTTTCATTTAGCTTCAATCACTAGCTGAAGTTACTATTAAGTTTGTTGGACCACAACTTCACTTGACAAACGACATGTTTTCAAATCACAAGCTGCATGAAGTCACTGTCCTGCAGCAACATTGTGGAGGCAGCACTCTGTGCGTCTTCAGGGAATTGCTTCCTCCGACAAGTTAGTACTTTTCAAAATTATACATCATCTCTGTATTGATATGATAGATTTTTAAACTTTCAATAAATGTGTATTAATAGTTTGCAGTTATGTTTTTATTCAATCATTCACTCATTCATTCGTTCATCCATTCATTCATTCTTTAGTTCATTCATTCATTCATTCACTCATTAATTAATTAATTAACTAATTCATTCATTCATTAATTCATTCATTCAAGCATGGTAGCCCATTCAGCAATGCTGGTTTACCAAGAGCCATGCATCTAGAGTAAAAGAATAACTAACATAAGTTAATGTGGGCCAAAATGAGACATGTTTGGAAAATATGCTTGGAAACTAGTGCTTATGTGTATTCAAGCACTTGTAAATTTGTTCGTGACACTGATGAATTTTTGATAGTTCACAATATGCAAATTGCGAACTTATTCGGCATCTTATTCGACCAAACCATCTTATTGCTAATTGGCAGTACCGTCTTCGATTCTCTACAATTATACCAATCATCTTTTATGGCCTATTATTATTGGACTGTCTCGTTTATTTTTCTTTGTATTGTCTAAAGCATGACGTCATATTCTTCAGCCTCGTTTACGTTCATTTCACGACGGCATCGAGGTGCTCCATTCGGTTTGACGATTTATATTGATGGTGTCCAGGACATTCGCGTTAGCAGCTGTTGTGAGTATAAGCATAAACCTGGATGCAAACTTGGTGGCAAGAATGCCAAATTCGTCTTTGTTGGCACTACTGGAGCAGCCCCGTGTTACAAGTGAGTGACGTCATAAATTAGTAACATATTTTCTTAAAAGATTTTTTGCTTTATTTAAAACAAACTTTAAGTTCCAGCCATATCTTGATCTTCTGTCGATTATTCTGCAAGAAGTCGCTTTGCTAAACTGCTTCTTAGTGCGCATAATTTGCACATTGAAAAAGAACTGGGTTTTCTCTATAAAACCACTCAAATTAGGCCTGGTTCTAGAACTACTGGTTTTTTTAATGACGGCACCTTCATAGTATTTCCACTGCATATTCTTACCAATCATGAAATTGAATTTCTCTCCTTTGAACTTATGTTTCTGATATTATGTTTTGATTGTCCTTAACACATCATGATAATTTTTGAAAATTTTGATATTTTCTCCACCTTACATGAAGATATGTATATTTTGCAGATGTCAAGTTGCATTCTCCGTTGCACAAGAAGCCCATTCAGGGAAGAAATCTTCGAGAAAAAGATCATCGTCTTCAAAGAAAGAGGTAAAAAATTGCTATTTTGCAGCATTTCCAAATAAATGGAGAAGTGTCACCTGAAAGAAAACTTTGTCAGCCTTATCACAACCAGCTTCGTGCTCTTTCTGCCTCCTGTGAATCATATTTCTGATGAAATAGCCTTTTTTTAAAGAACCCAATACAAAGTAACACCTCACTTGTCTTTACACTAACCTACAATCCTTGCCAAAATTGTTCGAATACTTGCGCAAAGCTGAAGCTTTTTTTGAAAAATCCCCCCTACCCCCCATTACAATGTTGTTCAAATGGGCTGTTTTGATCCTGAAAGTGAAAATTTCTTCACTGAAAGCTGTATGAAAGTATTGAGAAAATAAATCAACATTGTACGGGGGGAGGGGGTCGAAATTTTTGAAGCGGCAGTGATATTTTGGTAAGGTAGATTTAGACTTGCTTTATTTGCATGCTGCAATGGGAAGGCGTTCCAGTTATTTTTGGCAAGGATTGTAGTTGCATATTAGCCCAGTCAAATGAAGATTCTTTCCTGCTGGACAGCATTACAATATGCCGGGTATTACCAACTTCTTCCTCTATGCGATCTTTTGTAAAGATCGTGTCATTTTCCAACTTACGCGTCTGGCTTCCTTTTCTTTTAAAGTCTTTGAAACTGCTTAAGCAGTAGAATTTTTCATCTGACCCCAAGAGGAAGTAGCTGAAAAATATTTAACCTTTTGAATCTCTTCAAATTAATTAACGCAATATGCTGTTTTATTGTTTTCTTGATAAAACCTATTTTTATGTTTTTTGCTTATCAGAGCGAGCCAGCAGCTGATGACGTCACTTCCAGTCCTCCTATGGTAGTGGATATTAAAGTTAAAGAGCCGGATGATACTGAAGAGAGTAAAGAAGATGCTCCAAAAGAGGAAGATAAGGATGAAGAAGAACCCGTTGAAAGGCCAGGTAACTAATATGAGTATAATAACTGTTTGTTTTGAACTTATTGGTTACCAATGTGTTGATATTTTATTGAGCACCGAACCCTGTCGATCCAGGTTAGTCTAAAAAGTACATTGTATCGATTTTGCTGCTACTGATATGGAAGCAGTAAACACAAACATCAGTTCTACTTTAGGAGTAAGGTTGCATTTTCAGCTTTTAAATGTATATCAGTTTTTGATTGTGTCTTATCATTTGAGAACCAGCTGAAGTTGTGTAATACCATAACTTTTTATTGCCAATGATTGTAAATTACCTACGACTTTTGCTTCAATGTATCAGTTTTTTTGTCTTTCTTAATACTGTATAATGGCCACGAAGGTAATTTTGATGATAATTGTTGCTTGTACGGAGCTCTGATATCGAACCATTGAGATCATTCATTATCCTTAAGCAACATAATATGTTGTGCCAATGAGTAGAAAATGGCTACAAGGTACCTGTTTTAAATTTAGGGATGGTTTTAAAAATGTGCACATTCCTTTGAATGATCCTTGTTTAGTTGATCTTTATGTATTTGTCATTGATCACGCCTTCTTTTGTCTCCAGAATCTGCAACGAAGAATGATATATCTACTCAAACCGGCGAAGATCTTGCATCGTACGCAGAAGAACAAGGAAAGGTGGAAGAAAAAGACGAAAATGATGAAAAAGAAGGAGAAGAAGATGGAAAAGAAGACCAAAAAGGTGACAAAGATGGCGAGGAAAACGATAAAGAAAAGCCTAATGAATACGATGATGATGAATTCGAGGTTGAGAACGAAACAGAGACTGATAAGGAGCAAACCGGTGATGATGAAAAACTTGGAGAGATTGAAGAAGATAAAAAAAGTAATCATTCTCACTCGGATTCAGAATCTAGTAGCTCTGATAGTGAAAGTGAAATTGAAGAAGAAGAAGATGACCGAGAGAAAGATAAGAAAAATGAGCAGAAAGAGAATGGTGATGAAAAAGAAGAGGAAAATGTTCACAGCGATTCAGCTAAAGAAGATGACGTTGCTGAAGAGACAATGAAGGAAGATGTCGATGAAGAAACGAAAGACGAAACTGCTTCTGAAATTGAAGATGAAACAGCGAAAGATGAAGCAAACAGTTATGCTGATGGTGAACAAACCAAAGAAGTTTCAGTTGCTTCTGATGTTGAAGAAGAAAACAAACCGAAGATTGAAGAAGAATCAACGCCTAATATTGAGGAAGAGAGTGCAAGAAAAGATGACGCGTCATCTGAAATCGAGGGAGAAGGTCAAAGAAAAGGTGGCGCTTCATCGGATGTAGAGGAAGAAGATAAAAAAAAAGACGACACATCATCTGGAGTGGAGGAGGAAGATCTAAAAATAGCTGGCACGTTATCTAAAGTAGGGGAAGAAGATGAAAGAAAAGGTGACACGTCATCTGAAGTAGAAGAGGAAGATGCAAGAAAAAACAGCGCATCTTCTGAAGTTGTGGCAGAAGATTCTATAAAGCCTGACACATCATCTGAAGTAGAAGACGAGAGTGGAAGAGAAAATATTGCATCTCCTGGAGTTGAGGATGAAGATGATTTAAAACACGGCACATCATCTGAAGTGAAAGAAGCAACATTAACTGCTGAAGAAGACGACGGAGTCCAGGTTCAAATTGAAGTTGCTAAAGAGCCAGGTGAAGAGGTTGCTGGAGATAAAAATAGTACTGATTCAGAAGATGAGAAGACTGAAAGCCTCAAAAGTGACACAGAATCTTCGTCATCCGAGGATGAGAAGAAAGAGGACTCCAGTTCCAGTGAAGATTCATCTCATTCTGAAAAAGAAGAAGACGACAGGGTAAGCATTTTCTGAAGATACAAAAGGCACACTATCTACATAGAATTGAATGATGACAAGATTTCATTAACGGCTTGTATGATGATGATGCGTGTCTCATACGAAATCAGGACCCTTTCGATGATAAAAAATCAAATATATACTGTTTCAAATGTTCGCCAGCTTAAATCGACAGATCTTACCATCAGCAAAAGGTTTTTTGTTAGTAAAGATTCTTAATTTTACTGGCCTGATTTGCAAGTTTATGCAATATGTAGAACGAGTTTTGTTAAGCCGCAAGTCAAGACAGTGATCATCTAAGGAATATTTCCGCTACAATCTTACTATTTTGAAACGAAGGCTTGTTTGACGTTATTACATAGCTCAGTTATCCAGTTTTAGATGTACACTGTCAATCATCAGAGGATTATCACGTGATACTATAATTAATGAGAGCTTGAAAGTCTGTAATTCCACTTAGCTATTAAAAGCTAATTTAAAAAATCTTTCAGAAAGTGGAAATCTTACACATATTTCTAGAGTACTTATCGTCCGGCACTCTATAAAATCTAAAATATCAGATATTGATCAAAAATAAAAAGAAGGTAGCCGAAAAATCACCTAATATTAGTGTGTTCGAGACTTATTTTGTTAAAGATAACCTCACCTTCTACCTTGCTTATTCTTGCTTGCAAAAGCGTATTGAGCTGCACACACTGAAAGTGAATCCAAAAAATGATCTGTTATGGCTAGACAACATTTATAAACTTTATTTAAACTCGATAAAAACACCATCCTGAGTTTAAATAGCGATTTTTAGAGTTCTTTTGAATTTTAAAACCCTGATAACCGATAATTATTGTTGTAATTAATTTTGCATAAAATCTTAAACAAATTGAAAGTAAAATTTATTTTACTTCTAAATTATCATAATTTGGTTTTACTTTAGTCTGTAGATGATAATGTGTTAAAAATGATAGTTCATGTAACCGAAATTGATAAACTCATCGTGTTCTTAAAAAGTAATGCAAGTGTTCCTAATTTAGGCTCCAAGAGCTCTTAAACGAATTTTCTTAATGTAGTCATTCTCAAACTTATAAATTTAATTACAGATTAAATACTATAGATTAAATTTAAGCAAAAAATTCAATACATGAATGATAGTTGAATTGTAATGTAATCTATTTTAAATCTTTAACAGTGACAAAGGGATTTAAAGACTTGATTTAAATCTCTGCAATTAAAGTCCTTGACTTCTTTTTTCTGTTCAACTCTACCCCAATTACCCCGCTTAAAGCGCATGCAGTTAAGAGAAATTCACGATTTTATCATTTTTCATGATGCGGAAAAACCATTCAGATACAGGCACATGCGCCGATAAATTTTTTAACAATGAAATTGCACGAGTAATGTTTCAACAACAGAAACTGGATATTTTAGCAGTTATTCAATGTCAGCTTCCTCAGGATCCGAGTTATTATCAATGATCATTAGTACTACATTCAGCTGTTTTCTTCAAAGCAGTCTTTGTCACATGTCATTTTATACTCAATGGACAATTCATTCAGTGTATACTCAAAGAGAAATCCATTTAGGGTTTGATTTAGGGCCTGTTTATATGAGATAATTTTTCCCACCTCTCAGCCCATAATCTGGCAGGTGGGATGAAATCATCGAATGTTTACATGCAGATTCTATCCCACCTTCCAGCCTGTGTGCTGACAAGTGGGACGAAATTTGATCACGTTTATATGAACGTTTCATCAATCTTCCAGCCTCATCACACCTTCCAGCGCTTATATGGGAAAAAATTCATCCAGCCTCATTGAGATCCCACCTCTCATGCAGTGGCATCTCACTTAACCGGGCTGGCTTGTTTACCATATAAACGCAAAACGAAAAACACAAAGGATTCTATAGAAGAGTAGGATCTGAACGGAGTCCCTGGCACTTTGTAACTTCATGCATATGAACCGCGAAGAGAGCAGCATCCCACAAATTTACTATTAGTTCACCGGAAATGAAATGTTGGGAAAGTCCTGAAGTCGAAGATGTGATCGCCACATCTATATCCCTAGTAGGTCTTGATGAATTTAAAAACTATTGTAGAAGTTTGAAATACTGATAATTTATGCAACACAGTTTACCAGAGGCTCGTCAAAAGATTATTTTTTAAGCATAGCATCCATGCTTGCCTCTGGTCCATCTAGAAGGTAATTGGAGACTGGTGGCAAAACTGATGACGCCTAAAAAACAGAAGTTGATAGATGCTCTACCTTAAGTGAAAATCCCCCTTAAATGATGACCTCCTCCTGCGTGGGAGTACCATGCATGTTCAATTTAAAGTTCGCAATGAGCTATATTTTGTTTAATACTTCTATTGTCGGTTTTTGAAAATGGCTTTGAAAAAAGCAAACATTTTACAACATACTAAAAGCTTTTTCGTCTGACACTCCTCAGAGCATAAAACATCAGAATATGACGCTCTGAGGTGGTCTCATTTTTCTTATGCGATATCTTTGTGGTATCTGGTTAGTTATCCCATTAAGAAACCCAGTTCATATGCTTAGGTCAAAAAACCAAAGAATTAATTGAATTAATCAGTAAATCTTTTTCGTTCAACTTTTCGTTTGTGGTCGATGGTAAAACTCTATCGTGATAATTAATGTCAGTATCTTTCATAAAAAATGACTCAAGATGAAAGACAAGTTTTACTTATCGTTGATATTATCATTAAATTATTTCATTTCATTTTTGCAAATAAAGCAGCCAATTTGATTAAACTAAACTGAAGTCAAATTTCAAATTCCAACCAGTAAAACGTCCTAAACCTGGCCAGTGTTAATATAAGGCAAAGGTTTGTAATAAATTATCATAATTTAATAAATTCTAATAAATTATCATAATTTATTACCTTTAAAATGCAATTCAAAAGCACATACTTATCCATGGCAGTATTTATCATGGCTTAGAGCTCATTGCAAGGCAACCCTTAAACTGAATTCATTTCCTCGAGTATCTGAATCCTAAATCATTTAGAATTATTGGAATAAACAATTGAATCGTTGGCAAATTCTTATCTTCAACCATTGAGTTTTTATGTGTTATTTCATTAACAATATGAACCGGCAAATTTTCAGTAGCCTCTTGTTTCCTATATGATTCCCTTTTGTTTGAGCTTTTTCACGGTATCCTACGGTAATTTTTTTAAATTGTATTCTTCTCTGGATCTTATTCAATAATTTTCTTCAATTTTGTTTGGTTTGTTTTATGGAGGCCTAAAATGGGTAAATAATTTAGAGCAGGTGATCTTGGTACTTCAGTCTTATTCATTAATTTCTATTAATTAATTCTTCTAAAAGGTTCGGTTGCATTTTGTAGAGCCAAGCAAAAGAAAATAGTGAAAAGCCACTTGACGATTTCGATAAAAGAGAAGAGAATGATACCGCCAAGGAAGAAGTTGACGGGCCTAAAGAGGATGCGAGTGGCAGTGAAGTAGAGCAAGTGAAGGCAGAAGATGATGTTGCATTGAAAGTTGCAGACTCTGATGAGAAAGAAAATGATGCCCCTCTTGACGATACAAAGGGCAATTCAGAAGAGAATCAACAAGAAACTGAAGAAGAGAAAATTGATCCAAATGAAGTAGAAGCTGAGGAAGCTTCAGCTGATTCTGAGATTAAAGGTGTCAGCGATGTTCAGGCAGAAGAAAAAGAGAATACAGGGGAAGAGGGCGAACCAGAAGAAAAGAAAAAGGACGACACTGATACAGCAGAGCAAAATGGAAAGATTGACGAACAAGAAGATCAGAAAGAAAAAGAAAGTGAAGGAGACGACACTGTTGCTGATACAGAAGGCGATGTTGAGAATAAAGGCACCGAAGAAGATGGCAAGCAGGCTGGAGAAGAAGAAGTTGCTCAAAGCCTCGAGGACGACGATAAATCTAAAAACGAAAATGAATTGGCTGATAACTCATTTGAGGAAGATAAAGATGGCTCAACCGAGAAAGAAGAACATAATGAACCAGAGAATGCAACTTCAGAGGAAGGAGAAGATGTTAAGAAGGATAATTTGGAAGAAGAGGTGCAGGAAGAGGAGGAGAAGGTTGTTGAGCAAGGTTTGTGAAACGGATTAATTATTTGTTACAGTAGTCACTAGTGAGCTTATTCGTGGACATAGATTATAGTGAATAGATGAAAGTTGATGCTTACTTCTTTGATGCGAATGCCCCTTTCTGTATTTTTTGTACTTGAGAGGCATCAGAAACGTCCTCTTAACTGAAATGGGGCACTGTGCCGTAGCGGAAACACCTTGCTTTTACTGTTTCAGTACCTTTAGTAATTTCGTTGATAAATACTCCAAATTTTGTAGAACTTTTGGATGAAATGGAAAAGATCAAAGAAATTTCCGATAGCGAAGGACTGGATAAAGGTAATGATCCAGATGGCATTGAAAAAACCGGCGAAAATGATGACGCCCCTGCAGAACCAAACACAAAACATGAAGGGCCTGTTGCACCTTTGATCGAAAACACAGCTGACATGGAATTAAGCAGCGTTGCACTTTCTTCTGATCAGGTAAGCACTCGAGTTCATAACGCCACGCCACAGTTAGCTCTATTTAATGCGTCATTTATTGAAATGGAAGCCTGTGCCACCACATATACTCAGTGCTGTGGAGAGCAAATTCGGGTCTTGGTGTTAGAAAGTAATAGATACAGTACATATGAGAGATCATCTCAAGTTACTGATTCCCCCCGTACAAACGTATGCATATACAACCCTTTCCATCTAGAGTGAGCTGCTTTTTCTCCTTTTTTGCCCATTTCTCTCTATCTCGTCCTTTGTTTATGCATAGTCAATGCAAGGGAGGACTATGGTTTATGAGACCCCAAATCTTTGCAGCTAGTCTTAGATGTGTTGAATATTGCCAGTTCTTTTCTCAATAAGATCTAGATTATACAAATAAATTTTTCCTCTGCTATTATACCAGATAAAGCGAGCGTTTTTGTATATTTCGATTTATTTTAATCCGGGTAAAAATTTCCGTGCAGGTCGACGAGATTTCAACTGTCTTAACAAAGAACTCTGACAACGTTGACAGCTTGTCCTTGAGGAACGTAGCATTCAATGACGAAGACATTGGCAAGATCAAAGAAGCTGTGAAGAATGCAAAAAATCTTAAGGTGAAACATCTACCAAGAATGCCTACTTGTATTTAGAGTTAACAGTTTGTCACTTGCAGAAAATTTAGGAGCAATCCTTGCAAAAGTCTTTGCACTTAATTTCAATTACACTGCACTTAATTTTTGAACTTCCATTACATCTCCGTCTCCCTCTCTGAAAGATGTTTTTATACAATGTCAAGAGGTTCTTTATGGACAAAAGGAATTATTTTGAGAGAGCTAAGATATTCAACTCTACAGCCAACATTTTTCAGGGGAGAGGGGGTGCAGCATCAGTCTTTTTTCCTGAAGCAATTAATTTTTTCAACAAGACAACACAAAGCAACAGAGCGTTACAAGGACCTATCCATGGACTGGGTGTTATGCATGTACCATTCTCATATCATTGTCCTTTATGTTAAATCTACGCATGGAATCAGTGAGCTGTTCTTGTTTATATTATGTTTTACATTGTTTTTAACTTTTAGGATAAAGAAAAAACGCTTTAGTTGCTACGAGTCTAAAGATTGTCCAGCCGAAAATTATTCTGACTTCTTCTCGCAGCCCTTACAGGGTTTAATGGTCATTTCCCTTGCATATTCCTTTATTCCATACTTATTTTGATTTTCCGTCAAACGTTGTTTGATCTCTGAACGCCAAATGAAACGAGGGTCGAACCTGGAAGAATCTATTGTATGCTGCACCCAATAGATTTCCTTCGAGCATATATTTGTTATGTCCTTCTGTGCTCAGCTGATATTATCCATCTTCTATTTCAAGTTTAGTTCATAACTCCCTTTTTGTAAAACAAAACTGCCGCAAAAATCAGAATCGATTATTGGCGCACAAGCGCGTGTACAGAATCACGGAGATGTAAAACAAAGGATGTATGATTGTTATTTGTCGATGGTAGAAACTGAATACCTTTCCAGCTTTTCAAATCTAAGAAATGACATCATCTTGACTTTCTCTCCTCAGATGCTCAATCTCAACCTGAACAGCGTTGGCCCTGCTGGAGCAAAGCACCTTGCTGAACTTATAAAAGAGAACCAAAACCTGAAGATGCTAATGTAAGCAAATTTTGTGTTCTATTGACTTTTTACTTGTGATATTTTGCTTACGTTATGTTTCTAGTTTTTTGTTACTATTGAGGCAAAAGTAAGTGAAATAATTGCACAGCAATGCAATAGTCTGCTGTAACTGCTCGACTAAGGGTAATGAAATGGCAAAATACACTTCATGATAAAGAAGAACTTTTGCCTTGCATACTTTTGTTGTATATCTGCAACTTTGAAATAATTCCTGAGTTAAAATGTTTTGCAAATTGAAGCAAGCCAGAATCACTGTTGTTTCGTGACGCATTGTACGGTATTTTGTGAAGGGATGGAATCGCATTGGATCCTGGTCCCACCAGTTTTGTGAATTTCTGTCACTCCTTAAGAAAACTGCATTGAAGAATGGTATTTTTCTAACAAAATCAATGGATTTAGCATGCCAAAAAAAGCAGAGCTACAATAATGTTTTTTATTTTAACTAGTTTTCCTGGGATCGCTTAATATCAGTATCAAAACAAAGTATCAAAGTATCCTTTTCTGTTGTAATTTCTGTTTAGAATTGACACAAAAGCTCAAAACTAATACGAAAGCTCAAATTTAAGCTCTGGAGCCTTTTCCGCTGGTACTAAGGTCCAAGGGAGTATTTTCTATTCCCAGGCTAATGTTATAACAGTGGTGGAAATTGGGGTTGTAATTTTTTGGACACAACATTTCGCGGAAATAAATTTTCACTTTTCATATTCTACTAAGGTTTCCTTCAATTTTGTTCCAATTTATTAATACCAACAAAACGACGAGAACAATAAAATCAGAGTATCTGAGAGGGTCAATAAGAAAAGCTCTCTGGAAAGTTCAGCGAGAATAATCTTTCGCGAGTTTCCTACTTTAGGAACTTTCGCTGATCAAACTTTCGCGATTTTTAGGCCAGGATTCGCAAAACGTGAAACTGTATTCCTGCGAAGGTCCTTTCCCTTAAAATATGTCTACCATGTCGTATACGCCAGTGTAAACCTGTTCATTGTTCTATTGATGCATTTTACAGGCTGCATGGCAATCAGCTTGGTGATGAAGGCGTCACGTACATCGCAGAAGCATTGGTTGGTGATAAAAACATTAATACTCTGGATATTGGGGACTGCAAAATAGGTGACGGAGGAGCCTTGAAGATAGGCCATTTGCTTAGCAACAATGAAGAAATCACGGATTTGAATCTAAGTGGAAATTTGATTGGCAAAGCAGGATGGGAAGCGATTGCCGAAGGAATAAGAGTAAATAAATCGCTCACGACATTATCCGTTGATTTTAACAATCTTCTTGATGAAGGAACCGAGATTTTGTGTGAAGGAATAAGGGACAATTCATCGTTGAAATCAATAGATTTTGAAGGAAACAAGATAGGTGATATCGGAGGCAGGAGGATCTTAGCTGCAGTCAAAAGCAATAAGAACATACGAGATGTGACCCTGATGCCTTCGAATGACATTAGTTTGGAGCTTCAAGAAGATATCAAGAATGTTTTACGGGAGAGAAATCAATGAAGGAACAAGTTTGATCATGGGGCTTTGTGTAATCATACAATTGTTCAGTGTTAAACGTTTTTTTGCAAAAGATTCGAATTAAGCAGCTAGGCTTGGGCAAGGGCGGCAGAGGTTGCTCCCTTTTGTCCTTATTTTGGGGAAAAGTTAGGAAGTAGGATGTCAATTTAAGGAGAAATGACTCATTTACTAAGTGCGTTGACTTAAAGGTTAGTTCAAAACAGCTAGACATGTCAATACTTCAATTTTCTGTTGGATGGGGGAGTTTTTTTGTAATGGCGTTTCCATAGAATTCTTGCATTCGGCTATTTAATTAAGTTAATGTTTATTTAACCTTGAGAAGTCCAATTTTCTTCTGAATAACGTTTGCAGCATTGGAGGTAATAACACCTTCCATTTTTGAGGGTTCTTATACTTGTAGGCACAAACGGATGTTAGGTAATGCTCTTTAACAGTCTGCGCATAAACCGAGAAGAATTTGTTTAGAGTTTTACAAAGTCCAGAATTTTCGTTGTTTCTCTGACAAAGATACTTGGCACCAATCAGTAACTGTCCACTGCTTTACGGCCACCGTTACTCGTATCTTATCCTTTTCAATCCCCTCGGTTGATGCCAGCTTCATTCAAGAAGCAGTTCATTCTTCCAAAAGACTATAGAAGTGCGTCCAAAACCAACAATTCCTAGGGAAGTTGGAGGTAAACAATAGGGTTTCCGCCAAAGTTGTACGAGAATTCGATGGGATGATTTTCTTCCTCTATTTTGTATTCCAGTGTCGTGCTACAAACCTTAAGTCTGAAGGTACCGTTTAGTTCTAAACCATTTCCCAAGGAGTTCGTTAACTGGGCTAATTCAACCTCCAATTCCAACTCCCATCTCTGTATTTGTAATCAAAGAATCGAATGGCCAAGTTCATTTTTGAGAGGACCCTGAAGAGAACTTTCTCTGTATTCGAATAAGAAAACGAACTTACATAAAAGGCCAACTCCCCTTACTTATCCTTTTGTTTCCATTCTCCCTGCATGCTCTCTAGGGAGGTGATCACATGCACAGCAAAGTGTTGATTTTTATCTGTTGCATTATTGAAACATTTATTTCAATGAGAATAAATATTGATATTGGTGTCGCCCCAATTTCACTTCAATTTAGAAACTTTGCTTGCTGATCTACAGAACTTACAACATTTTTTTAAATTCTTCTGTATGTTGATATAACAAACAAGGTTGTAAATATTATACACTTTCTTTTTATGAGAACCAGTAAATTTAAGTTCAGGCTGACTGTTCTTTTATTTTTTCGAAAATCTGAGACTGGATTGTTCTTAATTTGTTCTTAATTTGATAGCGTGTAAGCAGTGCAAGTGCTAGCTTTTTCACTATAGAGAGGTGTTCAGGCCTCATTTGACAACAAAGTGAGTGAAACAACTTTCATTTGCCGACAAGTTTGAATATTCACTGAAAAAGCATCCACACATGGCTAAAAATCCTCGATTTTGAGAAAAAACGTTGTAGAGGCTCAGCCTCAGCTTGTTCTTAATTTGTTCTTAACTTTTGACCGATTTTGAGGCTGGTATTCGTATAAAAAAGAGTGTAATTGTTATTCAAGCGTTGACAGAGTCAGGTTCAGGCAGATTTTTGGATGTTTTCTAATTATGAAAACCAATCTGTCCATCAATGTGTTATGTTGTTTTTTATTCATGATCAGTTCTTTGCGTCTGTTGTATCTTATTTATTGTAGCAAATGGTTTACAGTGTTGTGTTAACTAGAGAGGCATAGACAGTACTGCAAAGAGCTGGAATTGCTTTGGCATGTCTGATCATGCAATTTTTGTTGTAGATTGTAGTATGGTTCACGGAAGCCGTGGCTTGTCTGCCCTTGGAGGGGGGGGGGCAGGGACGTGGGCCAGACCAAGAGTTATGCCCAGAGACGCCCAATGCATTCCATAAATAGGGGCACATGCAAGCGAGAAAGGAGCCCCTTCTGTGTGCAGCAAATAGGCACTTAACCTCATTTTCTGAAAAGTGGTGGGCATGTCCTCCCCTGTGCCCCCAGCTCCCAGCTCCTACGTCTATGACTAAATCAACTACAATACCTACTTGCATATTGTTAACTATGATTATACGCGGAATGATAAAATTAAAAAGAGGGGGGTGGGAGCTTTAAGTTAAGTTGCAAAATTTGTGCCCGGTTGCATTGGGTTGTGCCAGCACAATCTGTATTACCAGGTTCCTTTTTTCCATAAACTTGACAGTTTATTGCCTTAACTTTAGTAAAGAAGTATCCTTGTCTATAGGATTAGTTCATTTCATTTTGTTTTACATCGCAATCATCATAAGCAACGAGTCATAAGTTGTCAGTCCTTTATGAAAACTTGCAAGTATAAGATGAGATCATTTTTCGATAGAAAAAACTCTGCACTAACTTCAATAAATCTGGAAAAGTTGTTTTGATGTTTTAGGAGGCTTCGAAATTGTCGAATTTTCCGAAACTTTCTTCTCGAATGCAATGAAGCCACAAGAGGGAAAAAAATTATCCATTCAAAAATCAGCAACTCTTGTCTATACTTGGCTCAACTAAAAACTTTGAGACATCCTTGCAGACTTTGCTATAAACTTCCTGGAACCTCATTTTGAAGCAGAATTGTACACATTTCATGATGAGCGCGAGGCACATGATAATCAGATGATTAAACATGGCTGCCACGAAGAAAAGGTAACAAAGCGAGTAAGAAGGAAGTTGTGCACTTTATTCATGATGTCTGAAACACAAAAGTGCTGTGGGTGCTTTGGAAATTTATTTGGAAGCTTGCAACATGACAGAAAAAGAGGAAGGTAAGATGTCTTTTTTTCTCACTTCCTGATCAAAATAAATCCCACATATACATATCGGCGGACTACCGTATCCTAAACTGTAAACTTGATTTTGAGCTTCCTTTTACAAGTAAATGTTTCCATATTTTGCCAAAATTTGTTCAGTTTACAAAAGTTTCTGTCCAATGATAGAGGAGAAGAAAGCTTTATCTGTTTACCAAGTTATAAGGACAGACACTCACTGGTACTTACCTTAAAGAGAAAAGTAACTGTTTGCAATGAAATAACGCAGTTTGACTAGATTGAAGATCTTGTATGATTTTGACTAGGGTTGTACCGGATCAGGATTTTCAGAATGCGGCCGGAACCGGATTTACCGGATTTCTTCGTGGAATATCCGGCCGGATTCTACCGGATAATCTGACCATTTATAGAATTTTCAGTAATAAAAAGTTTTGAGCCACTTTGCGAAAAACTGTATAGCGAGAAGATCAAAGAGACCTATTCAGGGTTGCCTGATTGAATTTACAAACGAAGGCTAGACTGGTGAGCAATTTAAGCCAAAATGCTCATAAAAAGGCCAAATCAAAAACTCTCTCAAGAATCCATTGAGCAGGCACTGGTTATATTTCTACGCTTGTGCCTGTTAGATAATTTCTTAATTTGATAACAATCTTACTTTTTTCCAAAACCCTTTGCTAATATCAAGATAATATTTAGGTTGGGTGATAAAATTTGAAATTTGGTTAACACTTTTTAGTTAACTACTAATTATTCTATGAATGTAGTAATTACTTATTAATTTTGGACGTCTGCTGAAAAGGCCAACAAGGTCAAATTTAAGTAGTAAGCAAAAAACAATTTTTCCAGGCAATCCAAATCTAAAAACCAAAAATGAAAAATTTGGCCTAAAAAGCCGATCTAGCAACCCTGGACCAAATCTGTGAATTATATCATCCAGTCTTCCTGTTTCGTGATGGCGAGCACTTTCATTTCAAATCTGTTTTCAAGGCGCTTGTTTTATCGTCGATATTGTTTAGTTCTGGAAAATCCATTTTTAATCACTGTATGAAGGGAGTCTGACTTGGTTTTCCAAATTTTCTTGGTTATGATTAAAGTTCTGGAAAATCCGGCAACTGGCCGGATTTCGAAAACAAATCCGGCCAGAACCGGATTTTCAAAAAATCAGCGATCCGGCGCCGGATTATCCGGCCTACCGAATATCCGGTACATCCCTAATTTTGACCAATTTAGCTGCCTGCAGTTTAAGTTAAAGTGTGAGCTCCAGTCTGCAGAGTGTGGCATGTGCACATACAATATTTTTTCAGAGGCTGAATTTGTGTTTGTCAGCATCAGAACAATCTGATTGTCAGAAGTTAAAAAAGTTGCAGTCTATAACTAAATTAGAGAACCTGTATATAGCACTTTTGCTATGTGCATTTTGTGAGTAGATTGAGTTTCTCTAGACGATATTCTCTTCCTGATTTGAAAAGCTCTGGCATGTAAATGCATCAAATGAAATATGAGGCACAGCTTTTTGGGGTTGCTCCTGCAGGAAATTTTTTAAGGGCCACACCCTGTATAGATTACCACAGAATCATCCCATATCTCAGTATTTTGATTTGATATTTTAGAATGAGCTATGCTTGCCCTAAAGCCATTGATTCCCAGAATTATAAATCTATTGACTAGTATATTCCAATTCTCTGAAAAACTCTCCTAAGCAAGGGCCAGTAAGAGGAGGCCTTGCCGGTTACTAGCAAAGTGCATAAAAAGGTCTGAATCAGAGAAAGTAAGTTTTTTGGGAAACTACAGCACCTGAATTGTGCACAATCATGGTTATAGGGTCAAGAATTTACTCTGTAGAGAGCATTCTGTGGACTGAATTATGTTAAAATCAACTGACTGAGTGAACTTTTAGGGAGTTACATTTCAATCCCACACCCTTACCTAGGGGTTTGACTAAGTACAAGGGAGGGGGTCAAAATAATTGAAATTTAATCATACAAAATATATGATTAACCCTATGCTAAATTTTTATATGAGCTCAAAATTTTGTGGAATGCTTGAAAGCACTTTTGCAGAAATAATTGCTGTGCACACATTGTGAGACAAATTGACAAATACTTTACCCATTAGAAGCTAGCTGCACGCATTGGATCAAAACTGAGCAGTGTGCACACATTGCACACTTTGTTAGCACTCATGTACACATGCACACATTTATATTTGCTCTTGCACACACAAGATCTTGTTGAGGACTGCCACCCTTTGCAGACTGGGCTGTTTGAAAATGGAATGAAAATGTCATGCGAGCATAATACCTTAGTTTTTTTCTAAAAAAGAAAAAAATTATTTTATTGCAAATGTAGATATTTGAGGCTTGGAGTTTTTGCTGTCATGTAAAACTGTTTGTAAAGGCAAGTTTAAGGAATGTTATGATTAAAAGTTAGTCTACATTTGAGATATTTAAGGAAGCATGATATTCACACTGTAGTGTTTTCTTGTAATGATGATTAACTTACAGTGAATTTTTACACCGTAAAATGTTTAACATATTAACTGAGTGCATCTTTGTCATAATGTATTATTTCATCTTGAATTTGCTAGAAAATTTCGGTCATAACAAGAAAGTTTCAGTCAATATCAGGTTGGTCTGAATCCTTGAGCACAAAAATTAACCCTTTTAGAGCATCCTTTGACAGTCATCAATCCATAATGGGTATCAAGGTCCAGAAGAGAGGACCTTTCTAGTTTTGGTGTGCCTTATTGAATGCTATAATAACATAATATTTATATGAGAAATAGATTCAGATTTTGGGAAACACAGCTTGATAATAAAACTTGTAACCAGTAGTATGAGAAATGCTTGAAATGTTTCTTTATATAAAATCTTTTTGTGTGACTTAAAACAGAATTGAAAGCCTTTTTTCAATCTCTTTTCACTAATAAGCCTTCAATACAGCACACCTTCTTTTTTATAGTTCATTTGGCAAACTGCAATAATCTTTGACAGCAAGGTCCTAGAGGGGGGGGGCCACTTGTTCCACTCCTTAGCCACAAAGCATTACTTAGGAGATTTTTATGTTATGACAGTACCCTTTTTCAGAAATTCCAAATTTATCTGACAACAGTTCTTAGATATTTTGTCAGAAACTATGAGCTGATCAGATTTATAAACAATTTCACAGGTGGTATAGAAGAGCCCGGTATAATGAAAGAGAATACAGCATAGAGGTAATAGTTTTCCTTGAAAGCCATTTCTATATTATATGTAATGTGGTCAGAAGCATTATCAAAAGTATTGTGTCTTGTTGTATCCATTCATTTCATGAAGATCAGCTTTTTTTGAGGTTAACTGTTAGTATACCAAGAGGATATTTTCAAGTATGAAATGTATGTATGGAACACAGAGTAATAATGTCAATAAACAGAGAAGATTTAAATGATAGCAATGAAAATATTTACAACACCTAGACAGGGGACATATAATTTAATCTCAATGCAATTTGCTCTTTAGGAGGGGGGGGGGGGGGGGGGAGCACAGGCTTGGGTAAAAAGTTGAAATCTTTGGAAACTGATTTCTCAGCCTCACTTTGAGATATTAAGCAGAAAATTTGAAAATAACCTTTCCATCTATCAAAGAATAATTGCTAACAATTCTAGTAAAATCACAGATGGTGAAGGCAACTTTGTACTATTGGTTGATTGCATAAGGAATTATTCTTTTTAAAACAGTGCCATCAGAACAAAATTCATGCTGGGGGGCTGCCATAGTTTTCCTTCTCATTCAGTGCACTGTTTTAAAGGAAACATTCTACAGTTCAACAATAATTGGGGGGCTCCAGCCCCCTCAGCCCCAAGGTGCCAACAGGCCTGTACAAGTGTTTGTACATTTACAACTGTTGTATTTGTCGCCAAATATGACTTCTGTTTTCCATTGACTTTTTCTGAAAATCAGTAGTCTTGTAATCAAATGATATGATTCTGATGACTAAATCAAATCAATATTTCTTACACTTAAAGCTTCTATCAATCTGATGATTTGAAAATCAAATGTAATTTATGCACTCTATTTTAATTTCTTTTTAGTTTGAAAACCTTATTGAAGATGTAAGTGGTCTAGACATTCTTTTATCTTTTTATCCTCCTTGCTTATCTTGTCTACAAAAAAGAAGTCAATATTTCATAATTTTGCAAGAAAATCTAATTTAGCAATAAGCCACTTCTGGAAAAAAGTGATTATTAAGAAGTATTTGTATATAAATAAAGGAAAGACCACAATAGCAGTCTGCTTGACGGACTTTGATGGAATTCTTGTTGCAAAAATTCACTTCTGCTCTGATGAAGCCCTGTATGCCAGGGCTAAAATATTAGCTCTAACTGATTTATGTGTGTTTGTTGTTGTCCATTCTCGTCGTCTTGCAGTGTTACTTATTTCCCACTATGAAGTATTTGTACTGCACCTGTTAGCAAAAGTAATTGATAATTCCATATTTTGTGAAGGATATCAAAAAGTTTGGTGTAAGTTGATTATCAAGTTTTCCATAGGTTTTTTTAGTTACCTTTTGCTTGTCATAAAGGTAAATAAAAAAGTCATAAACCCACAATATTTGGTACCTAGTATACATGTGAAAATTTCTTTGTATCATTTACTTACTGTAAGATTATGATCTATACAAAGGAAGTATGCATTAAGTTTTTAGAAGCTACTATAAGGAATAGGTATATCTTTTGCTAGAATCATTAAGTAAGCTCTTAAGTAGATCCTGTACCGCCTTTTTGTATGAAAAATAAATCTAATAATCTGAAGACTCAACAATAAATCTGAAGAAAATGGTGTCTAAAGATTAAAGTTTTAGTTGTTGTAATTACAATGTTATATATTTCTTTTGTAGGAAGATTTTCGTCCAAGTAGAAGGTAAATATATCTAATTATGTCGCATTTAGTTGTGCATTGTAGCTCAATCCTGACTTTAATAAAAGTTTTAAAATCTGTGTAGATAGACATTGTGTTTCAAATCTATATAAAGTACTGCTGAGCTAATCCTATGCTGGACAGCCATTCTTTTCCATAAGTCAAGCCGAAATAGCTTCATTTGGTCCAGATGAAAAAGTTAGCTTACACTTTCCATCACATGCACACCCCATTGAAATGTTCAATTTAAAACAGATCTTTTACAGTGGCATTTACAGAAAGTGGCAATAGTTGAGAATCCTTCCCAAATGTATTCTTTTTCTCCATTTTGACCATTGTGTTTGGATTTGACAGAACCTTGTCCCCTAGGGGGCACGTTCCCTCAGTAAACATATAAGTTTAAACAAATCAGTGAATCAGCACAACTCAAAATAACTTGTGCTTGGAATAAGTCTTCAGTATATCAAAATCGCATATAGCTTTTCACTGCAACAAAATAAACAACAAAAATAAAAAAGAATAAAGGATTAAAGAAACAAATTACATACATCAAATTATTGTATGAAATTGAATGAAGAAACAGTGACACTTTATCCTATGTTTGGAAAGCTCTTTGCTGTTTTTCTTTAAAATGTTGCTAAAAATGTTTTATTTTGTTAGTTTTGTAGTTTCCGAAGAAGAAAGACAGCTTGTTGCTAATGGGAGATACGATGTATTAATTGAGCACCAGAAAAGAACAGATGCTGCCATAGAGGAAGAGGTAATACCAATTATTTTTTCTTCAGATATTAACTTGTTTGTCCTTTAAATATCGAAATCCGTCATCTTAGCTCTACAGTTCAGTAAGAATGATGCTAAAAAGTTACAGATATTTTTCTGTTCTGAACGCTCATCTAACAAGCAAGCCCACCAAAACCCCCAACAGTTACGTTGTTTGTGAGAAACTTTCTAAAACATCATTCTTCCAGCTTGAGCGCTCAATAATTATAATAATACTTCATTAAGATTCCATTAGAGTTTTCTTAAGCTAGCCTACACTATTAGCAGCAATTTCTATAAGTTATATTTTGCCTACTAGACCTCCTGGTATACAACGTTCAAATTGTGCAGCATTTCAGTGGCATTCTTTCCCTTGGAACTAGCAGCAGTTTTACAGCTTAAAATTCGCCCTACATATGATTCTCTTTAAGTCATACCCCAGATATTCAGAACTTCTGCCAAGTCCAACTGATTTTCAGTTCTCATTTCTTAATTAATTTCCCTAACATATTCAAGTCAAAAGTCAAACCCTGGTAAAGTTGGACATTTGCTAAGTCAGACTAAATCCTTACAGCCCCCCTTAAGTTCGACATAATATGATTCAACTGTATTTTGTATAATCGGAAAGTATTTTCAAGCAACAATGTTCTGGGATGAGGGAGTGAATTGCATATGTCCGAAAACGTTCATTAACGGCAGCCTGTTTGAAAGGCAGGAATCGCACCAATCTTGCTCTTGTCGAATAATTGAAAATATAGCACGAAAAAATGGTAACATAACACACAAAAGCAATATTCTTCCGACACTCATCAGAGAACAAACCTCAGATAATGATTTAAGATAGACAGAAAATTTATATCAAGGTCTGGATAGAAAGTTTCGGAATAGGAAGGATGGGACGTTTAACTTGTTCCATGTTTTTGACCAAATGAGCGGCTGCCAATCTCTCACTTAGTTGTAAAATCCAACAGCGAAAACAAACTCTATCAGTCTACTCAAGTTGGGGTCTTTTGCTTTGATTTGGATATATTCCAAAACGTCAAATTGAAAAGACAACCTTGCTTGCCCAAGGGTCTTAACATTATCGTCAATGTATGTTTTGGTTCACTCTGGATTCTTAAGTAAATTTATCCCAAAGCCGAATCAAATTTTATTTGAGTATACTGACTTTTGCAAAGTTATTTATATACTATGTTTCTGCTTTTCCATTCTTTATCAAGAATTTCTTTATAGTCTGGTGTAGACGATCAATCGTCATCATAAAAAATTAGCCATGATTCAACATGTCACTTTGTGTTTATAACATGATCATCTAGAGCGGTCGTTCCACACATTCCTGAAAATGCGGTTGTCTTCATTAATGATTCTATTGAGTGTAACTCGCCCCTTTTACCAATAAAAGTGTCAATGTTATCGATAATATCATTCTTATGAATACGTTGATATCCAACTCACAATGTCAGTAAACAAGCCTGTTTTTTCAGTACTACTTGAAGCGATGTATCAAAAAATACCAGCAATTCAGTATTTGTTAATCATTTAAGAGAATCTTGTCTAGGGGAATTGAACGAACGGATCCAAGTGAATAGTGACTACTGGAATTGGGACGGTTGTTTTTAGCGCATGTTCATTTCGGCTCGGTCTAATGAAAACAGGTTGTTAGATATGATAAGTCATGACCAAGGATGTTTTGAAACATGACCTAGCTAATGACGATGGTGATCATGATTATGATGATGACCATTATTTTGTAGAATACATTTGAACAAGATATTGCGTAAGCACAATTTTGCGGCCTGCATGCTAAAACAATAAGCAATGTCACAACATTAGAGTTAATTAACAACAAGGATAGTGATAAGGTCTTTCAGAGCGTTAAGAAAAATGTCTCTTAAATAATTAACAAATACTGCATTGCTGGTACATAATTGATAAATACTGCTTTTTTTTAAACCTTGCTTTAAAGTAATTGTCTCCGTAACACCGGTGAAGCTTTATTCTGTTTATCTTGGTTGCTCTGCCTGACGTTTCCATCAATGATAGCAATTGTCAGGTGTTATCTCTGTCTATCTTCTCAAATTGTACGTTGCTTTTTATTCGCTACGGTTGGTACCAGACTCACTTTCCCAGGGTAGTTATTCGCATAGTTATTGTCAATAACCCTGAATAGAAGTTCAGATCCTGCCAAATAACCCAATGGTTATTGAATATACACACTGAAAATATGTAAATTTAGCTGCTAACTGAATAACGTGGATTATGTGGACTGCGCATAGCTTTGTCTGCAACCTGATCCAGCATTACTGTTGTTGACTCGGAATGCTTCCCTTGCTTTTTACGCTCTGTTATGAGAATCAACAGTCTTCATTGGTTGTATAATGGCTACAATTCTCTATAAAATGCAACTAAAGCAACTCAGCGGGAAGCAAAAGGCCGTTATTAGTAGTGTATATATATCGTCATGTCATTAAAAGTAGTAAGAAAGTTATGCCTAAAATTTATCAACTGATTCTGTAAGTTTTAACAGGAAGCCCTTGAAAATCACCTATGCTAAACGTATAAAACTAAAATCAATCTTTGATATGTTGTTGCCGATTGCCATGTCAAGGTTTTTTTTTGAATTCATTAAAAATTTGTTTTGCCCCTTTGCAATCTAAACATCTATGATATTCAGCCGATAAAGGGTTATTAGAAAGGGTCTACCACAAAGGTACTTCTGTAGCCGTCAAATACCGTCGAATATTGTAGACAGATCATGTCGATATATTTATTCATCACGATATATCTTTAACTTTGCTTAAAGTTACGGTAAACGTTTTCTGGATAAAAGCATCTATTTTTCGATTTTTTCACATTCAAGTAGCCGAGCTTTCAATGCACACAACGATACCAAATTTAAAACAAACATAAATTTTGAAAATTGAAAAAATCCCATGTAAACGAAGGTTTCCATAATTTCTTTATCAGTACTTTTAGTTGAGGCCTGAAAATCTCTTGACCTGTTAAGCCGATTATCGTTGCTTTGCGGTTGTGATCGCATGTCTCTTTTACAATATCGCATGGCACATCCATGTATCCAATGTACGGCCGTGTTTATTTGAACAAGCTTTTTGAGCTTCAAGTGACTTGACCCGGATTACAATGTGGTTTTACGAGTGTACCTTGCAAGTGCGATCAGCAAAATCCCGTTTTCTCCGGACTTACAATTCGTCTACATACAGGAACAAAATGGCTATTTTGTACCCAAGGAACCAATCGAATGGCTCAAAACTTTGCACACGGCCAGGACAGATGTCGGGTAAGCAAAGTATATCTCAAAATTTTTGTATTTGCTCTGGTCTGTCTTTTATAGCCAAAAATATAGCTATGAGTGGGAAGAAAAATTGTTTCCCAATTTTTTGACAGGGTATAGTTTCAAGGGGAGGAGGAATTTGAAAAGTCTGAGACACGCTTTGGTAGCTAAGGATCTGCGCTTTCTGCTGATATAAGTCAGATTTTGATACCTCAAACGCAGGGGTACAAAATAGCTTTGAAGGTGGTACACTCATTTGAGCAATAAATTTGCCTGGAAAGTATTATTTTACAATTTTGCCAATTATTTTGATATGGCTGAAATCGCCACATTCTTGTGCATCGATTGATGTATAGTTTAATCTGATTCCCTTTAAGGAAAGAAAACCAAATATCGTGTCAAAAACGTTTACCATAACTTTAAGGGAGTTTCGTGTGATAATTATCAGCTTGTTTGGAACAAATTTGATATAAGCACAAAGAATTGTCATTTGAAGAGGCAGACGAACCTTTTCTGTCATACAACAAAGAATGTTACTGTCTGTAAACACAATTAAAAAACCTGCTGAGAAAGTATCATCACGAAATGCTGGGCAAGTTTTTTCATATAATTATACAGTATGCCCCTATCAGCATTTCTACAAGCTTGCTCGATCCTTCCAAATCTCTCTTAGGACACGCAATTCTTTTGATAGCTCTTCCTTACCTTCTTTACCCCCTTCTTAAAGCTTATCATCCACGACGTCTTTTATTCATAAGACCGCGATGTTTTATCTTTATACGACCACCTGTAATTTTTTTCATAACCTTATTGAAGTAGAATTCAAAAAAGGATTATTAAAGCAAATGATTTTCAGACTTTCTTTGCAAGGAAATTCAAGATGTTATTTTTCAAAGTTTTGTTTCAGTTGAGAAGGCAAGAAGAAGACCTCAGACTCGAAGAAGAGGTTTGTTTCCCTGTGTTTAATCGTATCGATGCCTTTTGTATTAAAACTTTTTTGGGTTGAGATTTGGCGCAATGCAAGCATGTAGGTAAAGTTTCCGAAAAGAGCATAAGATCCTAAAGCCAGGTGCACATAAGACAATTTTGCTGAGCAAATCGCCCCGATGACACTTGGTTAAAGCAACACGTTCTGGAGCTTGATGGTCAGTTTATTCATTTGTGGCAAAAAATTGCGAGCATCAAACTTGCTTGACAATTTTGTTTACTCTTGGCGCTTTTCTTCTTGCGTGCCGCAAACAAAAACATTTTGCCTTCCGCTGAGAAAGGAATGAATTAGTTAATTGTCTGAAGTCAACATACATGAATGGTAAATTTCCAAACGACTTTGGGGTAGTATTCTAAATTTATGTCCACGTAATGGATTTTGTCATTTTCATTCCCCCTTGAAATCAATTTTTACGAACAAAAAACATCTTTATGAACCTCTATGAATGACTTAAGACTTGGGAGCTTACGCCGAAAAGGATAACTCCTGATGTAATTACTGCTCAAGTTTCAGGTTATGATTGGTTAATTTAATTTTTCTGGATGAGATAAGAAATGGCAAGCTTAATGCTAGTGTAAATCTAATGGGAGGAATTTGATTCTACTCTGTCAGATGAATAGCGATAGAGCTCTGATTAATGTAAAGGTCTTGAGATTAATTGAACTTTTCTTTAGGCCTACACCCAAGCAAAGAATGAGGCAGCAAAGGTCTCGACTCAATCGACAACCAAAAAGGTATTTTTAATTTTAACTTTCGGATAAAAATGATTTATATCATAGACTTGTTGCTGAATTCCAACAGATTCGTCAAGAGAAAGTGTTTTAGCGTTGTTGGTGTTCATAAGTGACATTTAGCCTGGCAGGCACAGCTATTCTTAGATACTATGCATCGTCTTGTTTGCAGTGAGACGCACTTCTTCCCGGGGTATTAGTTTTACTCCACTTCTTTACTTTCTGCATAATATCTACATTTCCTGCTAACGTTTCGGTACATTATACTCAACTCTCAAATATTTTATACTGCATCCTCCACTCCCCTTCCAAATAATAATGTTTATGCAAAAGTTAGAAGGTTCTGTTTGGTTCACTAGATTACTATGATATAATTTAACTAAGATATTAAACTCTGCAACCAACATTATTTTTGGGAGAGCGGTGTCTGTCAAAACAAAACTTGACCAATTGGGCTTTTCGAGGAATTTTGGCAGGAATTATATTACACAAGGATTTTTGCATCAATTTACCTATTATTCATGAAATCACAACACAGAACAACCTACGTTTTGAAAAGTCAGATTGTTCTTCAGGCTTGTTCTAAAAATGCGTATCGGAATCGCATGATTGAAGCTTCTTACATTACGTTCTTATCTTTAGGGTGTTTTTTATGTATGCATTGTTGGTGTCGGCTAGCAGTATGGGTGTTGCCTCTAGTTTCAATTATGGCTAGGGGGGCAAGACCATATAAAATGAACACCTTACGATTTGCCAGGAAAACATAGTTTCTTAACCAAAATTCTTTCATGAAAGAAAGAAAGTCGCTGTTGCAGGAATATACTGTAGCAGCAATTTCCTGCGTTGGGATCGCTTCCAAGTCACATACATGTAGTTTTTTACAACTACATAAACACGTTTATTATTTTTAGGCAAACCATGTATGTTGACAAGCCATCCTCTTAATCGGTTGTTGTTGTTGTTATTGTTTAAACATAGGCGGAGAAAGCAACAGTGCAAAGTCAAAGGGCGTTTGATAGCGACGAATTCACAAGTTGGCTCTCTCAAGAAAATCTTGAAGTGAACAGGTGAAAAATTAACTTCATAATCCCTTTATCAACAACATAACTTTGCTAAACATTGTTTAACTAAGACTCGCATCAGAGAGAGCCTTGCGAGTCTTAGTTAGTCTTAGTCCGATTTTGTTGTAGCCGGGGCCGGAGCTAGGGGCAGGGACTAGGGGCAGGGGACAGGAGCAGGGGCCAGAGGCAGGAAGGCCAGTAGCACCTGTTTTAAAATTTGTCGGATTTGTCGGAAATTCCAGTAGATTGTTGACAAAATTATAGGCTAATATCAGATTGTTTATTGTGTTTTGTTCCCTGTCTAACACCCCCCCCCCCCAAAATGATGGATTGCAACGACTGTCCTCCCTGTTTCTATTGAGCGCCAGATATTTGAAATATTATAATTCACATGTTATGAAGTGTCAAAGATTATCGACTTCGTTGATAATATACCGCTATCATTTTGTCCTAATTAAATCTCGTGGGCGATAGCAACTTTGGTTTTTGATTTTTAAACTAAGGTTTGAAGTGAACGTCTTTATAACGCGCGTGTAGTTTGTAAATTGAAGACTCATATGTGCATTTTTTGTTTTTATTAAAGGTGCCTTTACTTAAAGCGATCGGCTCATTATTTTCATGATTTCACTAAAGTGCATTTTTACCTTGCCTTATTGACTCGTTTGCTTGTTTTTTAAAGCCCCGAGCTGGATGTTGAAGACTTTGACTCATTCCTCGAAAAGGTGAAAGCACGCTCCCTCGCAGGGAGTGCCAAAGGTACGTTATATTTATTGCGATTACCCAGTCAAATTCCAACAACAGTAATTCCAACAACAGCAGTAATTATCATATTTTACGCGGTATACTCTAACATAGACAAACACCATTGAGATGTCCAGGTACTGTAATAGTAGAGGATAAAGAGTATTTTGCAAATGTGAACGTCCCGTGACTTTGTACCCATTTGTTTTCTTTCAAATACGGCTCAAGATTGGTGTAATGGCTTCTGTATAAGCATCCATCATTTCATAATTGATATTTCTAGCCGGAAGAAAAAAATGGTTGCTTCAAGAGTAGCATTCAAATATTATCGAATCATCCACATAAAATCACGTTTATGCAAAACTGGTACTGAATATGCACAATATCAATTATGAAATGCTTGGCTATTCACAAAAGTGTTGTTATGTCTATTTGTTGAAACTTTAACTATGCTTGACAAGGGCTGGAGTAGTTTGTAGTAAATAAGTAACACCGCAACGCAACGAGAATGAACAACAACAGACACACGTAAATCAGTTACGGCTAATATTTCGCCACAGCATACTTCATCAGAGCAAAATTAATAATTTGGAATAGTTTTGCTGTCGAATATCAAATTTCTTTTTAATTGGTTATTTCCATTGCTCTGGAATCTGAACGACAGTCGTAAGGAATGATCGCATTTGTTTTCTCTCTCTTTCAGCGACAGACGAGACAACCGAGAAGTCGGCAATTTGGGAAGATACCATGAACCAGGGGCTTGAGGCGACCAAAATTGCGGGCAATGCTTTGAGCGCCCTGAGCCCCGTCGACGACGATGATATTCAGCGGACTGGCAGTACAATGGATACAAAAAGTCTGGATGATGACGATGAATTACTTATTTAGTTAATGCATAAATAGACAGGTATCTAGATTTATAATGATAATATGCAAAGTTCCTGTGCCGCAATAAATGCTGTATATCCTCAAAGCTACCCAAGCATATCTAATTTATTCTAAGAAGAATTTCATGCTTCCTATCAAACTCTAGCCTTCAAAGATCTTCATTTCTTTAAACAGAGCCCTAGAGTAGTCTCACCCCCCCCCCACCCCGCTGCACTAAATAGACTCATGTCCCGATTTGATTTCTGAAGTCTTTGAACTGATTTAGTAGCCTTTTAAATATTAAACATGAATTCAAATTTAATTCAAGTCTTATTTAAACAACTAATTTAAACAGGAACATTCAGCCCTACATGAATAATGGTGGAAACTATTTCTGGCTGTCAAAGTATAGGATGGGTGTTTATGCATTCATTAAGATAATGACACATTGCGATTTTTAATAATTAAACGTTTTTGCTTTTATTTCCTCTACTAGAAGACTCCTTACTTTATCTGTTTCAATAAAAGTTATCAAATCTTTTAGGATCCCCTAAGCCGTAGGATTTGCTCTAGCCATTTTTTTAGTTTGTAACACCACTAACTGTATTGCGATGCTACCTTGAGTAACAGTTCAATCCAATCTAACACAATTCCAAAGGAGTAGATCTTAGCAAGCTCGATTAAACTATCTAATTGTTTGATCAGATGCAGCCTTTCCACCTCTTCAGATGACGCCCCCCCCCCCCCTCACCAAATGTCGATTTCCAGAGATATCTTAAAAGGATGCACAGTTTTGTCGTTTCTGAGGTTAGTTTCTTGCATTAGCAATTTGCGCTTTTATATATTTTTCATCTCTTTTTCCAAATATTACCTGATAGTTTAGGCAAATATCATACAGGTCACTCAAAAGGCGCGCTTCCCAATTTCCAACGTCGTGTTATAGAAAATCAACACTGTTCTCGATGGGAGAGGGGATTGAATTTGCCCTTGAAACTGACGTTAGTGTTCAAAGACTTTTGGCAGGGATTGTAGGTCAATGATTAACACAAATTTGGTAGTTCAATATTGTTAGCAGTCGATATCTGTAGTGAACTTCAATAAATATTTATAGAGCTGTAATTTGAAATTATTGCTCAGGGTTGTGTTATAATATTAGTTAATATCACAATGATTGAAAATTTTCTGGAAAGAAGAATTCTGGCATGTCTCATAATGGTTTCTCTGCTTGTACGAGCTCTCTAATGGTTTGATAGCCCCCCTCTGTTCCACTTAAGTTGTCCCGAATGGAATTTCGGGAGAAGTGGGAATTATTCTGCACTTTTGCCTTTTATACAGCAGTAATTCGTGCGTTCCGTGAGGAGAATACTAGTTTCTTCAGACTTTCGTGCACATCCTTCAAGTTATACCGCGATTAAGCAATCAGAGAAATATTTTCTGAAGTTTCAGCATACTTGCGTAATAAGGAGCAATCTACATGATTTATTTAAACAAAACAAACAAAACGGAAATCTTATGAAATGCAGAGAGGACCAGTTTGCTTCGAAATGTTCTTCTTTATCTTATCGCCTGTATATTTCGCAGAATCTAGCCGTGAATAATTTGCTGGGTTTTTTCCCAGACTTTAATTTAGTCCAACTACCACTCAATAACTCTTTGGCCTATAGATCAATCTGATTGTAACAGAGGATCGTCTTTTTCAGGTAAAAGAATTTTCTTAACTGTGTATTGATTCAAACGCAAGTAGCACTGAAACATGATTTTAAAAGAACAGCTTTATTATAAATTGCAGTGCTAGAAATACCCAGTCGACGCTACGCTGCATTTTCTGGTATTTCTGATCGAATTATCTTGCTATATATCAAAATAATGTTTCTTAATATTTGTATTGTTTTAATTTTAGGATTTTTTTGGTAAAGAATGCCTATTCAAGTTGGATTAGCAGCTTTTTCTTTCTCTGCGATTGATTAGCAGGCGATTTTCTTCGGGGCCCTTTTACCAAAAACGTTCAACTTAGACTACCGAAAAACTCTTTCCTAAGTCCACTTTTGTTGATTTGTGCAAACGAGCCATTACATGATATTCATCGAGCCAGCCAAAAAGCTGGATCACCTCAATATACACGTTTAAAAGTCGACAGCCTCAAGATTTAATTTCACGCTTTCTATTTCAGGAATATTGTTTTAAGAATATACGGACTTAGATTCATCCAATTTTTATAATATTATA
Source organism: Rhopilema esculentum (assembly GCF_013076305.1). The sequence goes on from NW_027019640.1 coordinate 2,967,224, forward strand.
AGAATATTGCCCCAATTCACCTCGCATATTCTGTCTAATTTTTCAGCGATGTTTGTAACAGGGATTCGCTCGACTGACTCTCGTATTCTTCGAAAAGCGTTGTTTAAATTTAAGGGCGGGCAATGTTCCCTTGAAATTATACCCGATTTGAAAAAATCAAGAATGCATTTAAAAAATAAACAGGCTCTAAAGGAAAATTTCTAACCTGGGTGCCAGAGTCTCCATTATTTAGTCACAGAAATATAGTTCGAAACTAATCACAGAAATATTTACCCATTCTTTGCCACAATACTTTATTGCCGGATTCTTAAGGCTCTGGTACCCAGGGTAGAAAATTCCTTTAAGAATATCAAGGCTGCACTAAAGATATAGTATTGTACGTAGGGATATAGTATAGATATAGTACAGGACGAACGATATAGTATAGATATAGTACAAAGATAAGCTGTCGCTTAATTCTTCTTCGTTTGCTTCATTAGCTGGGTCAATTTTTGCTCGAAAATCATTTGAGTCACTTACTTGGACTCTGCATTCAAATTAAACCCACTCTGCTAGACTTGAAAATCTCTAGTATGAAACCGGGTTGTGCAAATCAATTTTCTGAAAGACTCAAACAAACAAATTGAGTGCCTTCAGCAGTGAGAAGCTCCAACCATTTATAACTATTTATATTTTAGCTTATCTTGAAATCGTGCATATTCTCTTATCATTCGGATTGTTCACTGTTATCACTATCATTGAATTTTTGAATAATCCAAAAAACCATACTTTAAAACTAGCTAAACTCGACAAACTGCAGTGTCTATAGGGGCTTTTTGCCTCTATTTTTGGCCCACGACCGTTAATCTTCATAACCGCCGCGCAGGCCCAGGGCTTCAGATTGTATCGGCTGTTTGGCGTTCAGAAACACACGTGAAGAGTGTCCAAAGTAGGCAAATTTGAACGGTTCTAGTTGACGTGGTTTTCATTTTTGAAAATCTAACAGGTAAAGTTCCCGAAAATATTTATTTTGTGCCAACTTTCAGTAAGAAATCGATATATGTTGACTCCATCATTTTTATCGTTCGGCGCCCAAATAGGCTTAGGCCTTACTTACTTACGAATGCTCTTCATTGATAAACAAAAAATTAGACATAGCTATCGTGGAGTATATACCTGACAGCTTTTGCATTGCAATGCATACTGCTTTTTTTCAGGAGACTGATTGTTCAAATTTGCTTACGAAAAAGACAACTCCTGTTCTGAGAATTCTGAGGGATAAGAAGATAGGTACACAACTTTTTATTTAGGCCCATTCATGTTAGTGTACACAACATCTTCAGCATATGCTACAACAGCAAAGAGATATTGTCCATAAGCATGCAGAGTATTGCATCATTCTTTCGCAAGTGAACCTAATTCATTTTATTTATGTCATTAAGACCTCAAGTCAAGTCCAGTTTATATTTCCCTATATTAGTATATATACTATGCACACAGTATATAATCAATAGAGCACTTTCAACAAATCTGTCAGCTTTTAGCTAATAAATTCCGTTACATAACACCTGCATGTGTAGATATCAATAAAACATAGGTATCACATGCCTACTGGTCTGCAAGTTTTTGAGGCGAAAAATGTTTTCAAAGCAATTAGATTTTATACTGAGTGTTTACAGCTAAAAAACAATTTGACAAACTCAACTTCAAAAAGTTTCTGCCTCCTTGGTTAAGCAGTCTTAAAGTGCCAAACTTTTGGATTTTTAAGTGTAAATGAGAAAAGTAGCTGTTTACTTTACACATCCACTTTTCCTCTTTATTTGAACCGGTTTCAACATTATGTTGAAATTGTTGATTTCTTCCTAAGGCTACCAAAACTTATATCTATGCAAATTGTGTTTATCTTTATATATATAGCACATGTTTCTTTTATCTGGTATGTGTGTTTCTGAAGCTGGAATTGCCAAATTAATAATATTATTGAACTCTACCAAATAATCTGCCTTGTTTATTTAAGTGGAGGAAAAACATGGCATTTAGGAATTTTTGTGAATTCAGGGTTTGATTGATGAAAGATGAGAATAAAGAATGGTATATACCTTGTTGAAATTCTTTTTTTCCCCTCAGTTACCAGGAAATGGCAATGCAGACACCATGTAGCATCTTGAATGAGCTTGCCAAAAACAACAAGATACTGCCCATTTACACAACCTCTGAAGACAAAGGATCCCCGCACCAGAAGACATTCAAAGTTGCTCTCCAGTTACCTGGGCTAGGCACTTATGAAGGCACCGGGCCTAGCATAAAAGCAGCCAAAAACAATGCAGCTGGTGTTGCATTACAAAACTGTGTCATGTCTGGAATTGGATCGATAAAAACTGGGATGCAGATAAGCCCAACAGTGGAGCTAAACATTTTGTCAATGAGATCTGGTGAAATAGTTGAATATAAGGAGTTGGACCCAGGACAGATTAGACACCCTAACCTAGTTACACATTACGATAAGCTCATGATGGGAAAGCCAGGTGGAAACATGGCTGTCTACCGTGAATTTGTTAAAATCTGGAGGGTAGCTGTTTATGTGTGTGGTCAGCCATTCCTTGGTGAAGGCAAAATGAAACAAGAGGCTAGGAATGATGCTGCAAGGAAAGCGCTAATTGCAAAGCGGGATGAGTTGATGCTAAAAGCCTCTAAAAATGTTCCTCAAGGACAAAATGGTTTCCAAAGCTCAACCACCGACATGTATGTTGCACCCTGCTCATAAGCCAATCACTTAGTTTCAATCTGCTTGTTATTTTTGTTTTTGAGTAGGCACAATGTCTGCTTTTCCAATTCAAAACTTGTTGGAAAAATCAAAAAAAGAAAGATATAAACGTAAGCTCAATTTATGGAACATACCATATTAATTTGAATTAAAATGCTAGACAAATTTCCTCAGTTTCAAAATAAAATTTGAGACTTTTCTGATATGACACCACCATTTATGCCTAAAAATTAACAAAAAACATCAAGGTTAAGTTAGCAATGATAGTTTTATGGAACTAGCACAGTAGTAAAGCAAGCATCTGGCCAAATTTTTATGGCTGGTTTATATACTTAAGGCAAATGTGTTATCCACATTGAGAGCTTTCAAATGATGTAAGAATAGGCAACTCTCAGATGGTTTGGTTTTGCTATAAACTGATATTTACTTTCTCAGATTTAGTCCAGATATCCATTACAGAACTAAAGCTTTACCCCCAACCCCTTATTTCCTTAAAATCCTTCCTTTGTTTCCTAATTAGCTCAACCCATTCATGTGGATAGTATTTCTAAGTTACTTCTCTCCTAGAAATGAGATTGCCAAGTTACATGAAATTGCAGTGAGAAATAGGCTCAAGGTCACCTATGAAGTTGTTACAACAAATGGTCCATCACACATGATGAAGTTCACTGTAAAGTGCAAAGTAGGCGAAAAAGAAAGTACAGCTGAATGTATTGGAAAGAAAGCAGCTAAAAAGCTTGCAGCTCAGCAAATGTTATCTTTGCTCTTGAGCTCAGAGGATATCAAATCTTCTTCTGAATGTAAGCTGACATTAATAAGGCTTTGTCAAATATATATATAAACTGCTTTCCTTAGTTGTTTTATGCGAGGGATTTTATGCAATGTGGTGTTGCTAGTGGAGACCTTACACCAAACTCCTTTTAGATATTTTCCCACTTTCACAAATCTGATTGTTTAGTAAACCTGAGTTTATCTAACCCTTTTTTAACTCTTCAACTTAATGTTGGTCGAAAATTGTCACATTAGCCAATTCTGGGTCAGCTTCCCTTTGTCATTGGCTTACAGGGAGTATTTTAAATATTTTGATATCATATCTTTCTTAGATATGGGATAGAGGGTTTGCACAATGATATTGAACCAGATCTTATGTCTTTCTCTTCTTTTAGCCTTTTTGTCAAAAGCTTGTTTGCCTTATTTTTGTACCCTGTAGCTTGTAATTTGCAACTTTGTAAATTCAATATTTGTTTTTAGATAAAACAGAGAAGAAACAAAATAATAAATACAGAACTTCAAATAAGAGAAGAAGTGTAAAATCTCACCGTGTAATTGACATTTTCCTTGATCCTGTTACGTATCTGACACAGCTGTTGCAGCTAAGGAAAGAATCCATTCCATCATATGTGCTTCTAGTGGATCCAGCAAACAAAAATGACAAGAAGTTTGAAATTCAGGTACATGTTACTTTAATTCACTGACAGTTAAAGAACCCTCTAATAAGTCTTGCACTTGGTGTTTTTTCTTAGGGTGGTATGCTCTAAAAGGAAAAGGAAACCTACACCTACATTCCATCCACATAACCCAGAATCATCTCCTACACCAGATAAGCTCCATCACAGGTCACATGCCTGAAATACCTTAGTTGGGACCTCTCAATTTCACTAACACAGAATTGGCTTAAGAGTAATATATCATATATACTCTTGCAAAATATCCTAGCCAACTTTAATCCTTGATGATCAATTCTATATTGTATTGTTGGTTTTGCAAGAGTGAGAAACAATCTAATGAAAATTTCTTAAGAACTCATCTTTCAGAAGGTGATTAATCACATCATCTAGCAATTTAGGTTGCTTTTTGCACTAGGCTTTGATTGATTTTTGCATGATTTGCACCGATTGTTGCTTGATTTCCACTGATTTTCACATGATTTGCACTTGTTCTTGCTACATTTCTCAAAACAAAACAGGTCTGTTTTTTATAATAAAGCTATTTGAGTATTGCCAAAATATGCCAAAAAGTTTTTGAGTTATGTCATTTTTACTAATCAATGCTTGCAAAGTAGAACCTGCAATTCTGATATTTTCCAATAGTACCCTCAAAATGAGCCTTTCTTAATCAAGGTGTCAGTCGGTGACAATCCTGAATTGGTAGCAACTGGTATTGGCTCTACCAAGAAGGAGGCAAAACAGAAAGCTGCAGATAATTTATTAAAGGTTTTAGGTATAGATCAGAAGAAAATCAGAGAAGCAGAGAATGAAGTGAAGAAGGTATGTGCAAATTTTATGGCAATAGCTTCAATGCGTAATATCCTGTATTTGATCGTAAAGCTATTCCCAAACTTACTATAAATTTGAACAGATTCTTATATGTTGGTTTTTGGGCTACAATGGAATGATGGTTAAAGTTATAACGCCAAGTAACCCTCATGAAATATTTTATAGCTCAACAAGGATCACATTTGGGGCTGATTGTGTTTTCATACTTGCAGAAAATCTTCAACATGTTTTGCCAATACTATTGGGTTTGTTAGCTATCTCTTGGTCCACTGTTTCTCCTAAACGTGACATTTGCTTCTTTTACCTTTTCGAAAATAACATATATTTTAGTAATTTATTTTACAAGCGTGGCAAAGAATCACACTGTGAGTATCTAAATTGAAAACTATCTATTGGCCTATGATCCTATAAAAATATCTCGATCTTTCAAGGTGGTTCCTTAGAAAGTCTCATTTATAAAAAGTTTAATGTTAGCTTTTTACTACCCATTTTTAATAGCTACCCATTTTTATCCTCTGTTGATGGTGTATTTGACTTGTATTGGAACGTGGTGCGATGTTTTATCGCATTTCAAATCTCTGCCCTCAATCGATATTGAAAGTTTACTTTCGTGAATTTGCAAAAATATCATTTCCCAGGCCTACATGAGTGCCGCAATCGGCCTGCCTAAAAGTGCTGCGAACCCAGTCACGCTAAAAATAGACGAGAAGCCGCCAATACAGATGTTAAACAGAGCTCCTGGTGGCCCTGTGCAGACTCGCGTCAGTCTTCAGAATGGCGAGATGACCCAAATGTCCAATACAGATCAGCTTAGAATTTTAACAGAACGCGAAGGCCTTCAAATTTTGTTCAATGATTATGGAAAGGTAGGTGGAAACTAATGCATATTAGCGTTTTCATTCTTTTATCTCAAGTTGTGCATTTTCCTTCCACAAGGTTGCCAAGTCTCACGGTTTGTTCTTACGTTTAAAAGCCTGTTCTCTGTGTTTTTCTGAAATGTTTTAAATGTCAAATAAACAAATGTTTAGGCATTCTGAACGGTCTAGTTTTAAGCCATTTGAGCACTCCAAATCTACTGAAATTTAGAATTTCTTTGCCCCCAACCCTGGACCCCAGTTCCATTGTTCACTAGTTGCGCTCATGAAATCTCACAGGTATTATTTTCCAAAACTTGGCAACCTTGTTCCAGGAACTGTATGTTAGGGTGCAAAGGGCAATAATAATCTATTTTTCCCGTTGTTTTTGTATTTCACCTTTGTTTTGAAATAGCAGCTTCTGTTCCCCTTCCTGCAAACACAATATTAGTATATATGTGCTTAAAATGAAATTTGTTGCAGCAGGTCTCCACGCTTTCAGCATCTATGGAACTCTTATTTTCCTTCGGTTTGTATAAACTGTGCATGCTTCAAACGCTATATTTATTAAACAAAAACCAATTCTCAACCTTGTAAAAAAGAAAAAATAATGTCCAACCTGTAGACAGTTGTAACTCCTTAGAAGAGATGGCCTAGTGACCGGCTCGGGGACCCAAAGCCCCCCAAAGTCGCTGCTCAAAGCTTAGTACTTTATGCTTTAGTTATGTTCTATACATGTATTATTCTTTTAGCGCACGGAATCAGAGCCATACACGACCCACTTGGCTGTATGCACAGTACCTCCAGTTGTTTTTCAAGGGATGGGTAAAACTGTTGATGCATCAAGGGAAGATGCAGCGGCCAAAGCCCTCGTTAGCCTCACTAAAAATGGATTCACCAAGCCAAGCATTAAAACTGATAAAGAGGAATAAGGAAGGTTTGTTTTTTGCATTCTTGATAATTTTTGCCATCGACACCACCACCTTTCTTGTCTACTCTCCAGCCAACCAAACCGGGCCGGATTTTATCGGAAAACATTGGGGGAAAGGGTGGGGGAGTGTTAGAAAATGATTTGATTTTGCTGCCGCACCCTTCTGGTGAATTATGGAAATTCCCATTTTGAACAGTCTTTAGCTTTAAGATATCAAAGATAAATAGAATAATTTTTGCATCATTCTCTTACTGCTCACTACCAAGAATTGCTTTTTACCGAATCAAAGCACAATTTGCCAAAGGACACAAACATATTAGGAGGGTAAGTCCCCCGGTAAGTCAGTCCCTGCACCCTAAGGTAGTTGATTCGCGTAGGCCTATAAGGGAAACGTGCCATGATGCTAAAGAAGTCTAAGTTGGCGATACATCGATAAGTATAACCTTTATTACTATACATGCAAGTATTACGCCTAGAATTTATAGATTCTTAGAGTGCTTGGTGAAAATGCAAGTCTCTTCACAAGTGCAAGCTCTTTAGGAAATATTTGTAAAGAAAATCATCATGAGAAAATAAACAATTCGTTACTTCCACCACCAATCACGCCACCATCAATAATATCAATTATTATAACTCTTTGCTCATTATCATGGCCATCACCATCAACAAGTTATTAACCTAGATATGGTTGTATCCATTCAATCCCAAATCTCGCTTTCCTTGAAACACGCTTTCTGCATCAAACATAACGGTTCTATGTTGGCACTCCGCGTTTGGTGCTTCATGCAATTATCATGCAGCAGGAAATATATGATTATAAACAAACCTTTCATTTTTCCAATACTTTCTTGTGTTATATCGCAATAATTTTGTTTTAGGTAAATCTTCTTTGGAAAGAACTCCCTGTACGTAAGAATAGTGTCATGTATACGAAGGTAACCACGTGACTGCAGCCAGCTAATTATCCCTTTGACTGTTCACTTCAGTTTGCTATTAGTAATTAGAGCCCAATTTCATGTCCAGTGCACCTATGAAGCATGATCCCTAAGGTTACACGCCTATTTGAGATTGAAAACAATTGAAAGCTAAATTTCGGAATATATTTCTAATTATCATTTTTTTACTTCCTAACACATTTCTTCGAAGTTTGGATTTTAAGTTTTGATAATATTTATAAGTGATTTGAAAATTTAAAGGAGGATCGTGACTCATAATATTTTTAAAATGGTAGGGACATGGGAAATTAGCATATATCAGGCAACTCAGTGTTTGACTTTTTGCACCTTTGAACCAGAATCAGTTTACGTCATTGTACCCAGACCCCCGCTTGAGAAAACCAACAGTAGACCTATTCGATAGATGCACTGTATACTTAGCATAACAGCATTGGCTGGCTGTAAAGATTGTTTGATGAGTAGAATTTTGACGAATTGATAAAATATAGAAATTTGCCGTTTCGATACCGGAGTGTTTGAATAGATTATAACTATCGGCTGAGATATAATCTTAAATGAGTTTAATTCATTGCCTTCTCAGGGATTATTACGACTTGAATGTAAATTTCCAAAATTAGAGAAAACCCTTGGCTACTATTCCGAAATAAGGCCCTTTAAGGCTTTGCTAAGATATCCTGTTTTTATAGGTTTGTTGACTGTGCTGATTTCCTGTTCTTATAGATACATTTTCCAGAATAGCATCCTAGGCCAAAACATGAACCTTTTTGTAGTCAAAGTCAAAAGTTGAAATGCAAAGTTGGCAAGTTTTGGAAATCATTGGTTTTGCCCAGCTATATGCCAATAGCATTCTTTGTTCCGCGTGCATCCTTAGACCCTGCTCAATTTTAGTTAGGTCCTTCCCTCTCAAAACTGAGGATAAGATTTTTCCACAAACTTTCCCACCGAATTAGCAGAGCCTTTCAGAATCTATATGAAATTTGATGGATTATTTCACTGCCTAACGTATTTCATAAGCTGCCCTGCCACAGAACAGCCCTATTCTATCAAGCACCTCGATGGACCCTAAACATGAAGTTATTGCAATTACAAGTCGATTGTTACGTTATTCACGTAATTTTTACCCTATGCTAATCGAGACATAGATTGTAGTAGTTATTTATTGCAAAGTGCCGCAAAAATTCCTTTTAACATGTGTGATAAGGATATTCAGTTTAATATACGTGCTAAATATAGGCCTATGGTGGCTTGTTGTGTTTGAGGTTGTGGGTAGGGGACTTGTGAGAATTATCTTTGCCGGGAGATCGTAACTGCGAGGCATGTCAATTTTGGCAAGTGCACGCTTTGTGTTGTTAAAAATTATAGGTTTTGATGAAGTCAGGGGCGGACTGACCTGTTCTTAGGGCCGACCCATGAGCTAGACGGACTCCGTGTCGCAAACAAAGTACTGGAAACACATAGAGCTGGTCCCCTGTAGTACCCGGCTCTCGGTCCGCGTCCTATGTGCCCGACCGGTCAGTCTGCTCCCGGTTGTAGTAATGAATATAAGGAAATTGAATTTCTTAGCTAGACCATGGAAAATTTATAGAGTTAAGCAGCTTCGTTGTGACCGAACCCGTTTCCACAATGTTTTTTAACTGAATTGACTTGTAAAACTCTGCAAAATTAGTATGTATTCAAGGTTTGATATAGTGCAGTAAATATTGATTCTGAAATCTATGCTAGAATAGCATTGTGTTATGTATCAACAGAAGACATTTGGGTTTTTTCTCGATTCAGAGCCTCTTTGAAATACTTTGCTTTTAGAATTCGAATTTTAAAAGTAAAAGACGATTCAATTTTGGTGCCATTTTGGTTCAATCATTAAGTTTTAAGGCTATAAATCAACAAATATCAGGAAAGCTGGTAATTTGCACTGAGCTTGGGTTGAAAATAAACGGGAGTGGATGGGGTCTACAAAGTAGATGGATATCTAACCAACCTCTTTTGTAATCCTTGAAAATTTTTGTCTATTCTCCTAATGTCGATGCTGGAGATCTTAAGTAAGCTTTTTTGTCTACACATATCTGCTCGCCCCCCCCCCTATTTTTTAATGCATTTAAGAATAGCTCACTACGAAGGGCCAGAAAAAGTCCCCAACCAATATTGTAGTATGCCGAGGGAAAGTGATGTATCCAGATTTTCTTAGCCTGCGCAAGCTTGCACAGAGATCTGTGAATGTTGTTGCGTGATCATTTGGAAAAACAAAGTTCATTGAATGGGAGTGGTCACTGTCAAGCAGAAAATGTAGGAAGTAGTCCCTCTCTTCAGTACCGCCGAGAGGAGCCGGGGTAGCCGGGGCAACTGCCCCGGGGCCCGTAAAAAATTGAAGCTGCTTTGTTCTGTTATATTTTGTAATGATATTAAAGCGAAGACTTAAAGTTATGTATTTTAGTGTATAAGACATTTTAGAACTTTTCAGCTTAGTCAATAGCAAATTTTTCCGTTTTTGATAATCTACTTGAAATGATCAAAAATATCTTGTTTGAAAATTAAAAAAGTTTAAAAGGGGCCCGTTTCTATTAGCTGTCCAGGGGCCTGTTCTAGCTCTCGGCGGCCCTGCCTCTCTTCCTCCATTATATTCTCTATGTTGCTTAGTCTGTGACCGCTCATAAAGGTTTCTTGCGCCACAATGTTTTGTGCAACAATGCAATGAAAGTCTTAAAAGGCTTTTTCAGTCTGATTGATAGTCATATTTAAAGTAGAGTTTTATCTTACTTTGAATATTGAAGCTGCTTGTATTAGTGAGAATAATAATGACATCGTGCCATCTTCCCATTTCCAGGATAGAGTTAAAAGGGAAACAGTTTACCATTCCTTTCTTTTCTTCGCTAAGCCTTATATCAAAGGTTTTCATCAAAGTAAGGAAATGCGTCCCCAGTACCAACTGTTTTTAAACAGCAATCTCCAATAGCCGCTGTTGTTAAACAGCACTTGTCCTTGTGTGTTTTTGAAACGTCAAATTGTTTAGAAACTGTGACATTATGTTTGTCTAAATATATATACATTAATTTATATTGTACCAATTTAGAAGAAATTTACAAGGCCTTTAGACTCCAGCATTTGGATGCAAATAATCGTATGTACTGTATTAAACCCTCGTTTCGTTTTCTTGTATTTTGTCTCTAGTTACTTCTTTTTAGTTTATTCTGAGATACTTTAACACTTAAGACTCGTTTTTACTCTTCGCTGATTCTAAATGTTTTTATCTCTACTGATTCTGATTGTTAATTTTCAAACCAAAATAATTTATATAATATACATATCGTCAAGTCACTTAAACTGGTCACATGGCTTTGATGCCCTCTCTGTCTTGAGTTTCTTCCATGCGGACAGTAGCTAAGCTAGTAACAATTCATCTTGTTTATATAACTTACTTATGTTATCCTATCCCACAATTTCTATTGTTTATTGTAATGAAACAATTTAAAAGTGACCTAAATTGTAATTAGCTTGATATGCTGAAACAAATTTAAGGTTGAGTCGGAGTTTGATGTCGTCATCCCAAAACCTGACATGATAACTTGATAAGGACTGTTGCGGAGGAGCATCTGGATTGTTCCTAGGATGAGTCGGTAGGTGAAATAATAAAGATGGAGAGCAATCGTGATGAAGCTGAGAAATGCCTAGAAATTGCAAAGAGATGTCTGCGTTCGGGGCATAGAGATAAAGCCAAACGATTTCTTGAAAAGGCTTTGCGCCTTTTCCCATTAAAAGATGCCAGTGGTATGTATATGAAATGCATCTGCCGTGCTATTTCAAAACTTAGGCCGGTAAGGCATTGAGGTTGTCATGTTTGACCTTGCTGCGTTGTTCTGGATGTACAGGACCACTTGAAGGTTACTGATAATCCCTAGAATACCTAATTGATAGGTATGATGCTAAAGTTTTATTTAAATGTTCAAAAAACCATTCCATAGCTATTTATGTCACGACTAACACCACTGGTACACTTACAGATCCCGCCACCACAGGCTTTTGTAGAATCCTCCCCCCTTTTACCTTTCTCGCGACAGCACAAGAGGTTGGTATTTTATTCTTGCGATTGACTGACCGACTCTCTTATTAGACTGGAAAATTTTTGTTTTGCCTGCAATAGCCCTATTATTGTTAAATAAGTTAAGGTTCTGTCATGAACAAATCTCTCTTGGCTATTTTTCCGTGAATAATGCAAGCCTGAAATCAAAAACTACACTTGGTGAAAAAAATTATTACACAACCTGCAGTAGAAATGGTGGTAATGCTGCATTTTTTTCAAGCTAGCCAAAATTTGAATAGCTACAGTGAGTTTGAAATAAGTTGTATATGGCTTCTTAGTTTGATAATAATATAATATTTATCAGGGTTTAGTGCTTAAAATAGCAAATGAATATTCTTGGTTTTTGCCTATTCTTATCAACATCTCCAAAATATTGAATAATATACTAAATGTCTTGGTGGGAAATTTTTGTTTCTGAGGTTGGCCTATTGGTGGCAAAAATTGTGTGATATGTTGCAATAGAATGCAATTGATAAACTATTCACAAATCTTCAGCCATATCTTTCCGTGTCTATTGTGATGTTGTTTGGAACAAATAATGTTGCCAATTGCTCAGAGCAAAATTTCATCTCTTTATTTATATAATTGAACGATCAAAGTCCCTGCAATAAATTGATACACTCAAGTGCCTTGACAACATTGACAGAAAGAGTGACTATAAAAATAGCTGAAATTTTATCACTCACTACAAAATGACAAGTCAATGATGATCATCTTGGTACTCCATCACCTAAATTTAATTTGACAATGTTAATCTAAATCAACCATGTCACATTTAGCACAATCAGTGACTCTGGACCTGTAAATTTTTTTATTATTTGAAAAGATAATTGTTGGAAATTCTAAGTTAAAAGTATTGCCATTAGTTTAAAGATTTGTTTGTTTGAATTTAAACTATGTATGACCCTAAATGGCTTTACAAAAGTGGTTTGAATTTTAAAGGGCATATTATGTTGGCAGCATGCAAAAATCACCAAAAAACTTTCAAGTCTCCTTAGTGCTGACCTTCTTTAACAGATGTGTAGGGGAAATTTCTTGTTCTGAAGTTACCAAATTTTTGTGACTCAAAGCTCAGTGATGACATTGTTTTGTCATAGCAAAATGTTTGTTCATAACAGTTAGTCACAGTATTAGCAGAATATAAATACAATATAAAGAATTAAAAAAAAGATAGAAATAACATTTCCCCAAGATCTACATGGATTTCACCATTTAGCAAATCAACATAGCCTAATATCGTTTTTCGAGCTTGGCTTCACGAGTGCAATATTCTGCACAGTAACATTTTTTTTACTTTTTTCAATATGAACTTAATTTATATTTTTCTTCCTTATGTTTTTCCTCAATTTTCTTAAGAACTACTTATATGGCAAGATTTGATTGTGATTAAATGTTACCATGTATACTTGAAATCTAGGTTTATTAGAAGCTCTAGAAAAGAATGGAAGTTCACCTGCTGGTAGTGGAGAAGAAAATGAGAGGCACTCAAGGAAAAGAACAAAATCTGAAGGAAAATCATCAGCTGGACCTGAAGATGATGATTATACTAAAGAACAAGCTGATGCAGTTAGCAGGTTAGTTGACAAAAGGAAAAAACAAACAATGGCTAATGAGTGCTGAAGCATAAGAATTTGTTGACTAAGATTAATGTTATCTTATTAAGAAGCAATCTAATATTATTAGTGCTATCTTAATAAGAAGCAAGTTAGGAAAAATGTTGGTTTATATACATGCTTATGCTCAAAATGGTACCTAGGCAAGGCAATTGGCCTTAAGCCTGTAACTCACTAAAGTTACTTAGAACTGTCTGGTAAAACAGTTCAAAGGTATGTCAGACTGACAAAATTGTAATTTTCATTATGTGTGTTATGCTTATGTTTGTATAGATTTGTGTTACATTTTTTTCCTTAGGAAGGGTTGGGTTTCGTGCTAATGGATTTGATTCTGCTCTTGAACTATCTGAGTGGGGAACAATTGCTGATAAGTCATAACAAGGAACCGGCAAAAAACAATCCTTATTCTTGTTGTGTTTTTGCCATCTAAATGTGATTCTTTTCACCCACCGGAAATGCCTTAATGTTCCACAATATGTGACCAAAAATTAATTATGTGCCATTCTGAAAAGAAGGAACATACAATATGCTTCTCTGGTGCTTTTTCTTATATTTGTAAGTAATTAAGGCATCTTTTGATTGTTTTGCTTGTTTTTAATTTAATCATTGAAAATGCATTCTTTCAGGATACGAAAATGCAAAGATTTTTATGAAATCTTAAATGTGTCCAAAAATGCAGATGAAGCAGAGCTGAAAAAGAGCTACAGGAAACTTGCATTGCAGTTTCATCCTGACAAAAACAAGGCTCCAGGTGCAACTGAAGCATTCAAACGTATGTGCTTAACAGTCTTCTAAACTCAATTATTGTTGACCAAAGTAGGCCACTTTTCTGGTTTAGAGTGACTGTGAATGTTTATTTAGAAATCCAAACATTAACACAAAAAGACCAGATATATTAACTACAGCTAAAGCGTATATTATTAGCATCTTAGGATCTTTTTGAATTTTTTAAGAACTTTTAATCATGTGAAATTTTATCCTTTGTTGAGAAACATTTATCTACTCTTATTGAAAACCCTAGGTGTTCTTCAAGCTTATCTTCATGAGTGAAATATTCTGTAGAGTAACCTTTTTAATTTTTTCAATATGAGCTTAATTTTTTATTTTTCTTCCTTATGTTTTTCCTCAGTGTTCTTAAGAACCACTGAAAAGAACTATACACTCAGGGAATTTTTCTGTGTCTAATTTTGCTAAATGTTAACCATTATTCAGGCTTGAAGTAGAAACAACATTGCAAAAACTATAATTGAGCTCATCTCATATTCCACCAAGAAGCTAGAGAAAAAACAGGAGAAATTGACAAAGGGAAAAGGCAGCTTTGAAAGTAGGCCTTGCATAAAATTTGAAATCTAGTATAGTTTCCTTTATTGTGTATTATAAGTCAAAATGTCTGTTTTCCCAGGAATTGGAACTGCATTTGCAGTGCTGAGTGACCCAGATAAGAAGAGGCGATATGAAGAGTATGGAGAAACCCTTGGGCCTGCTCAGAGGCACACTAGACATTACAGTGACGTTGAAAGGGAGTTTGAAGGTTTGGCGTCATTTCATCTTTTGTTAAGCTTTTTGCAAACCGAGTTGAGAATAATCTTCAACTTAACTTGTTTAGCTATAATGTCTGAATTATCATTTCCAAAATATTCCTCGCTCTTGATATCTTATGTAGGCTACTAATACACAAAGTTCTTACAGATTGCGAGTTGAGAAACCTGGTGAAAAATTCATTGAATAAGGCCCCAATAAAATTGTTTTTGTTTCATTTCAATATAAAATATCGTAAAAAGCTTTTTGCTCTTCGTTTTTCAATTTTAAAGTGCGATCTAAAGAAGCATTTTCCTTCAAAGTTCCCTTTATGTATTATGTTATCAGTGATTTTCTAATCTATGGTTTTGTGTTCATATGCTGTAATAGAATGCAAACAATTTATATATTTATATACTTTGTTTTTCCAGATATTTCACCCGAAGATATTTTCAACATGTTCTTTGGCGGTGGATTTCCTACAGGTAAACTTTCACTTAATTTTCAAAGTTTATGATAGCCAGTACTGAAATATTAGTAGCCTCTACTCTCTCCTCCTTTCTTATGTGTTCATATACCTCTCGACTCTCCCCTTCTTTCGTTTTTGTTTATTTACCTGTTTCCACTCTCTTCCGTTTTATCTGTGTGTATGCACCCCTTTCCACCTCATTTTTTCTATAGTTATGCACCCCTTTCCTCTCCTCTTGTTTCTTCAGAATTCAGTCACCCCTCTAATCTCCCCCCCCTTTTTCCGTGTTCATACACCCTTCTATCTTCTCTCTTTTAGTCTGTGGTTATGCACCTGTTTCCACTCCCTCCTTCCTTCTGTATTTTTGCTTCCCTTTACTCTCCTCTCCTTTCTTCTATACTTATGCTTCGCTTCAATCGTGTTCCTGCTCCTTGCAAAATTTCATCTTATGGCTGCACACAACTTTCTTGTGACTTTTCAGGCTCATGCTTTGTTCCAATTAAACCGTAGTCGAGTCAATCCGTATTCAAACTAGGAGGTCATACCAATAGAGTAGATCTAAATGATATGTAGTCATCAGATATATAACTTGTACAGGCAAAAGTTAGGTTATAAAATCCATATGGAGCTCAGTATAAGCAGGCATAGGGCTTTCTATTGATTTATATCTATATCTGTCTGCGATCGGCGATTTTTGGTACAGTAGAATCCCGTTATAACGTACTCGGTATTACGTACTTTCGGCTATAACGTACTGGTGTGCTTGGTCCCGGCAATTTGTGCTTGGTTTTAATCACTTTTTACTCACCCTCGCTACAACGTACTCCGGATATAACGTACTTAATACGCTGGTCACCTAATGTACGTTATAGCCGGACTATAAATTTTGTATCATTAACAAAATGAGTACAAATAGGAGCCAGTTTAGATGGATATTGGAATTTCTTTTCAGTTCTGTATTCTGTAGTAGATTCTGATCGACTCTCCAATAACGATAGATTATTCATGGTTATTTGTCTATAAAACTGTCGAATTTTTTTTGTCAGGTCGTGTTTACGTTCACCGGAGAAACCGAAACAATCAGCACCATCACGCTCATTTTCATAGTCGAGAAGAGCAGGTTTGTTCCTTTGCTATTTTTAGGGCTTGATTTAATACAGAGGTCTGAGAAATCCACCGTGCTGGAGGTCCCAACCAACTATAATAAGTCAATCAGCAAAACCCAAGCACATGACCAGCATAGTTGTCCAATCAGTGCTGCATGCCAAGAGAGACCAAGAGAAAGCTGCGTTTTTCTGATTGGCCTATTTCGATCCACAACTGGGAATATATTTTTTATCGTGTTCTTTCGGACCCTTGTTCTGACGTTTTATACTCTGAGGAGTGTCAGACGAAAAAACTTTATGTCGTGAAATGTAGTATGTCGTGAAATGTTTGCGTGAAATGTCGTGAAATGTTTGCGTGAAATGTCGTGGAAACTTTAAGTAGTATGTCGTGAAATGTTTGCTTTTTTCAAAGCCATTTTCAAGTTCTTTGCCGCCAAAATTTTTTCATATTGATATTACGTCAATATTGAAATAAATATTTGAAATTATGATGAAGGTAAGGTGGTAAAGTACTCCTACAAAAGTATTTTCAAAAATAGCATTCACACAGTTGTATAGCATGAACATCATAACATAAATTTTATATTATTTTTTCATTCATGTTCTACTTGACTACACACTGATTCGGGCCGGACAGAAACGCCCAAAAGGCTAGATGAAGCTCGTGGACTGTACGTTGCCCAGGCCTTGTCCAAATGCTCAGTAGGCCCTGTTCTCCTCTCTTCTTGCTTAGTGCACTCGCGCAATTGTTTCATGCAGATGTGCTATTTTCCTGCCTTATAATAAGCATCGATGGGGTACCAGGGGCTCAGTGCCTTCTGCTTGGGGAATGGACGCAATTTAATTGGCAAGCAATCCGCGCTAGAAAAATGCAGGCTGTTTTTCAAGTATTTCTCTTGCATCCGACCAAACTTTTTTTTTTAAAATCCCAAAATGAATCAAAACCCCAGGTGATAATTTCATACCTACCTTGTCCTGTGTCCTTAGCAGAGAATGGTTCTGAGATTTACTTGTAAAATTTGAAAGAAACCGCCTGGTATCATTTGTACCATCAGCTGTACTATCGATCAAATATTTTCATCACCCAAGAAAAAAGAATTAGTTAGAACCATAAATTCTATTCTAGAAAAAGGAGTCACTAAATCTTCGAAGCCAAATAGCACCAATTAGAAATGTAGGCCATTTGGGATAAACAATCTTCTTTTTTTTCTAGAATGTTCCTGCCTATTATCCGATTATGCAGTTGCTTCCGATTTTCATCCTAGTCGCGTTCTCTCTGTTTAGTAGTCTATTAGTTCAAGACCCTCCCTACAGTTTTCATCAGAATGGGTAAGTAGCGCCTTTAAGCCTCTTTTGTAATATTCCAACCTCTTATTCCCTAAGAGGCTCAAGATTCATTTTTCTTCAAGGGCAGATCTAGAGAAAACCTCTTTAAAATGTTAAGAAAATCTCTATGAAATGTCCTCTGCATGTCTGTTGTTTAACGTTGGAAGGAGCTTTACCCCAGCATTTAGGACTCTTGTCTCTAAAGTAGAGGTATATTTAATTCAAGGCATGAAAACCAAACATGTGACCGGGCGGTCGCAGGAAACTTTTCATGAATAAAGTTCTGTAGGAATTTTTTTAAGATATAATCTTTTGCAAGAAGCACCTTTGTTTCTTTCATGTTCATCAAAAGAAAAAAGCGTGAAGACAAAACAAATGTAACTCCCATTCTCTCAGGAAATTTATGCATTATTTTTGTCTGGTCGAAGAAAAATGTTTTCGTACCCTGATTTAATTTAACCCTTTATTTATAATATCTAAGTAGTTCTAAATGCAGAGTTTGTATCTCCTTATCTACCCTTCTGTTCCCTACAACTTGATTTTTAACCCTCAGACTGAAACTTGCGTTTATCTTTGACTTTCCTTAGGATCCAAATCGATTTCAACCTTCAAATCCCATTTTTAAGAATTCTTTTTAACGTGTTGCAATACAATTCAATTAATACCAACCACCGATTCATTTGAAAAAAGACACCAGACTATTTTATCAGATTGATGACCTCTTATTCGGATAAGGGACCACAATTTTAGTCTGGGCCAGAACATTATGATTTCATCGATAAAACATGTTATGTTAGTTATTTAAACTTAATGGCAACAAAATGTGACCTAGATAAGCCTGGTTAATCCTCCTACGGGCTCAAGTTAGTTGTACAACGTAGTTTGTAGTAATTTTACCGTTATTTGAATTTGTGTATTGTCTGTACAAGAATTTTCTAGAATTTTCTTTTTTCAGAAATTACATTCACCCAAAAGTGACAAACAGATATCGAATACAATATTTTGTACAGGTAGTTATGTCGTATATAATTACATCTTTGCTAAACGCCCCTCGCTGCACAAAATCTACAAAGATTTAACAAGTATCCTCTGGTATCTGTTGGTTAAGAAGCCAAAAATGCCGTTTTTCACCCCTTTGTTAAGCCTTTTAGACATAAAAAATGACAAGGGCCTGGGAGGGGGGGGGGGCTACCTTGGAGAAAATGGTAATAATGTGCCCTCCAGAAAAAAAATTATTTACCTGTTCTGGAATAAATTACCAAAAACATGATCTCTTCAATTGGCATACCTGTGCCAGAATAGTAGAGAGAACAGGCCGGAATTTTCAGCTGAAAATGACACAATTTTCTTTGGAATATTTTCGAAAAAATTTGAAAGTATTTTTTGATTTTAAAGACCTTGCTGAACATTTTCTAACTTGTCATCATTTTTCTTTTTAATTTATCATCAATTTTTTTCTGGGGTTTTTGCTTGCCTTTCTCTATCTTGTTGACATAATTATTAATGTTTCCGTTTTAGAAAACGTTTTCGAATTCCTACTACGGTGATAGCTTAGAACAGTTGGAAAGACGCATAGAAAGAGATTATATTGAAAAAGTTCAAATAAATTGTTTCAAAGAACGCCAGTATAGTAAGTATTCTCTAAATTAAAGTAGATTAAAGTATTCTCATGATTTATGACCTGTTGTTCAATGTTCAAAGAATTGGCACAAACAATTAATTCAAAGCCAAAAATAGATCAAATGGGGACCTGCCCCCCTAAAGGGCATACAAAAGCACGAAAGTTGACCACGGGAAGTGGGTAGGGACCGTGCTAAAACACGAAAAAAAACTACCAGAGTAACTGCTTATTTGCCTTGCCAAGGCTTGTTTTTGTCAAAGGTGGTCACGTCTCGGTTACTCGAGGGGTTTTAGTTAGACTATCATAGTTCTTATTATTTTGTCTTGGTCCGACGTCCAAGGTATCCGGGGTACAATTCAACGGGGTTCCACTGTATTTAGCGGAGTTGGTCCTGAACTTCGCTAATTGTGCCTGAATAAGGGCATCAGTCGGTTTTTTCCACTGATCTCTATGAAAGACTGGATCGAGTTTCTGCCGTTTCAGACTGAGGTTAATGTTGCTTGTCCGCGTGGGACCCATCGTAGAGTGTGGGCCTACATAAGATTACAAATAACTGTGTCCAGGTTAAGTTATTGGATAAGTTTGAAAAACATAGGTTGAAAAACAGACCAGAATTGTAACTATAGAAATTTCGCAACGTTCGATGCGATCAAAGATGTTAATTGTCGTGCTACACGCTGCGTCTAATGGACCTAATAGTCGATGCGCTGTATGTTCTGCTTTACTGAAAAATGGTCAATTGGAGATAGAGGTAAGTTTTTTGTAAAACGTACTTTTTTACATTGAGTACCCTGTTTAACACTCATGTCGGTTCCTTTCGGTGTTTCGCGGTGAACGGTGCGTCCCACGGTTCTAGAGCCTAATCAAATTTGGCGAGCCTCGGTTCTCATGTGGGTGAAACAATAAGAAGCTCGATCCAGTCTTTTATAGAGGTCAGTGGTTTTTTCCGGCATCTCAAACTTACGTTAGTTTACAGCAGTACCTTCAAGTTGCGAAGAAAGAACTTGGCCTTTCAATAGGCCCAATTTTCTGAATCATCTTATTGACATCCTAACAGATTTTAACCAAGTCGCCCTCGCAGCAGTTATGCGTCTGTGCAACGGTTCAGAATACTTATAGAGTGGTTCAGAAACACGGCCTTGTAGAAGGAAGTAGCAAGCTTTTGTTTGTTGTTTGTTGTTTGTTGGCAGTAGATAAGAAAAGCTAGTTTGTGGCAAACAAAATGATCAGCCTAGGTAGCTAACAGACTGTTCCATTTTTATGTCTGTGTTTTCAATTCTAGAACAAGAGATGCTGTATCAAGCGAGGGTTTGGGGCAACCATGAAATGCTGCGAAAGGCGGAGAATTTGGAAATGCGTTCTTGCAAGCAATTGGAGGACCTTGTCGCACAATAATTTGTCGAAGACGGAGAGAGAACAAGGCTGGAAGGCCCTTTTCATTGCAGCTGGTTAATTATAGCTGCGGTGATTCTGCGCCGTGTGAACATATTTGTGAAGCACTGCAGAGTCATATGAAATGATAACGTCTCGTCCCAATAAATCTACGAATCGGTTCGCCCTTTCGCGTGTTTGGTAACCAACTTTGGTACTCTCCATATTGCTTATTTTCGTACGATGTTTTGTGTACATTTAACAACAAATTTGAAGAATTTTTAAAGGTTCGGTTGACCGTGTATAGCAATGAGACAGGCAGAAAATTCTTAAGTATTTCCAGCTGAACGATAAAGCTGTCTATGCTATGGGTCGCATTTTCAATGAAGGTTATTATTGTATAAAAACTCAATCTTGAATTCTAAAGATCTTTATAACATGAATATTGCAATATGACTGAGCGAGAAGTCAACAATGAGGAAAAAATATCTTGCCGATCAACTATTGTCAATACATGCAAAAACAGAGCATTATTTAGACTCCCGTCCCCAATTTAGCTAGTATTATTTAGAATTCTAGGGAGTTTATAATGACATGCTTTTAAGTTGAATTATTGCGCGAAGAATCTTGAGTTTCGTCTTTGGTTTAAAGCCTTGGTTTCTTTTGTCACTTTTTTCCTAGGTCACGTCAGCTCCACCCGCTCGGAATTCTTCTCCACATACCCTACCCCCAAAACGATGTACGCCTTCTCGATATGCCCCCTCCTTGTTCACTGATCCTCAAAATGCCTGACCAAAGAGTATTAAAATATCGTCAAAATTGTCAAAATACTGCAGATCATGAAAGAGATCATCCTGGCCGTGATATGCTCGTATTTCAATTTTCAAAGCCGTATATGTTTTCGTAAACCTTGCATCCATTTGCTTTGTTTACTAGGGCACATCACGTGCTTTTAAAGCCGCGACATCTGCAACTGAAAATTTTTACAATCGAGACCTGTTCTGATGTGATTGTTGTGATAGAAAAATTTACTGTACCAGAGCATCCAATTTGAGATCTTTTTTGAGATTGCTGCGAAACAACAAAATCTAAATCGATGCGTTAAGCAATATTGTCAATTATGTAAAAAGGACAGGAACCTTCCTTCTCACTCATCTTCAATGAAATTATAAACGTTTTAGAAATTAATTTACTTAAATTTTGTTTAATAAGTGAAAATTTCAATGTTCAATTGTAGTGTTGTAATGCTCAATAAAGGTTGCCTTTGTTGTAAAGTCTATTTTGTTGCTCTGATAAACCGGAAGTAAACACATACTACTGGACCCCTCGCGTAACAAGTGATGTTTAGAACTAATATGTCCATTTAAATTTCTACAAAAAAAAGATATTTTTTTCGGACTCATTGCAATAGTTTCAACCAATACTTATTGATAGATTAAACTCAGATCGGTACTTCAGGTACAGGGTAAGAATGAGAACGATTTATTGTTTAGGCTCAAATTCTAATTCCAATAGAGGATTATCCAACTTCAATAATCGTAACGTTAATTTTAGTTTCCAACTTCAATCCGTTCTTATTCAATGCCTAATCTAATCTCATTCAATCCACTCTCTATGGCATATTTCAACGTGTATTTTAAGTGACAAGAACCACTGTTGAGGCGTACACCCTACCATGCAATTCTTACATTGCTTAACATAGCTTTATACTTTACTTAACTGTTTTTATCACCCCTATCATGGGAATTGCTTGAAACTGATACTTCTACATTGACGTTTGTATATTGGCCAATCAGGGCGTGACCTGAAAGTCCGATTCTCAATTGGGCTGGCACACAAGAAGTGTACCTAACAATCTGTCATAAAGTTCATTTACAGCTAATACACCAATTCGACTTACGGCCTCATTTTGAAAAATTCTCCAAATTCTTTTATACAAAATTTTTGACCTCAGATTCTGATTGAGAGCAATGATTTTAATCTACTTTGAAGTTTTCATTCTGGTATTGCTGACGATATTGATTTTATAACGACATAAAATTTTATAAGGAATTAGACCGTGATTGGCAACTAGGGGGGTAAAGTTTCCCCTCGAAACGATTTTTGCGGTCAAATCCCTTACAAGTTTTCAAACTTGATTTCTCCGTAAAATCTAAAATATAAGCTCAAACAATGTGAAAAATTGTATTCGGCCTAAAATCATGGCAATAAAATCACATCTGAGCTTAAAAAAGTCGTATAATTAAGTTTGGAGAAATTTCCAAAACGAGGTCGTAAGTCTAATTGGTGTATTTAAGACTAAAGCTAGCTGAACTTGCCTCTCGGCTATTCTAATTCCAATCTGGAATTTGATTGTCACGGATTTAAAAAGGGTATTTTTTAAGTCACAGATAGTAGACATAATCTAATTGACATGAATAGATTAACATTTACTGATTGCAGAAGCCATTAATATGTAAAATTCAAACTAGATATTCTTGGTAAGGATTATTTATGTGTTTGCCTTGGAGTAGAACATTAGGCATTGTCTTTGTTGTTTAGTAAGTCTAATTGTAAATAATTAATTCCCGTGAGATCAAAGACAACTTGCATTAGCACAGGATATTAACACAAGAATTATCTGTTTGAGAAAATTTTAGCCATTACCAGACTGGCAATCTTAAAATAAGCCATAAATAGTGGGTGACGAGCGGATCCGCGTTTGCCTGTCTTCTGTCTTTAGCGCTATAACTTTTAGGCCCGGTGGGTAGTTTTTCCATTACAGTCCCTGCCGATATATTCTATGAAGAAGCAATCATTAATTATTGATTAGAAACAGGGGGAGGTAAGGTTTATACATATTTATGGAGACGGTGGTCGACACTGATTTTGTTTTGACGTCATAAGGACTGGGCCGAG
Source organism: Rhopilema esculentum (assembly GCF_013076305.1). Next base: position 2,990,981 of record NW_027019640.1, read on the forward strand.
GGCTGGATTTGAATTAAGCGCGGGAAAATTCATTCTATCAAAATTTGGAAAAATGGCTGCAGGTGTGTTACTTTTTTATTTTTAGCTAACACAGACGAAAAAAATAGAAAGCAAAGCCATGTAAATAAAATGGAAGTAGCTGAGATAGTCTCGTTTACTTTGTTCTTTGATAAAGGGTAATTGTGTCGTTTGAATAACTGTTATTAAATTGCGCATGTTGTGTAAACTAGGCCGAAGGAAAAATAAGTCAGAATGCAGTTGAACTAGATATCTAGATCCAAGTAAAATAATTTGCCATGAGACAAAAAGTCGCTTATTATTCTAGAATTCTGCTGTTCCAAAGGTGACTGTTTGAATGGTTTGTTGTCAAATTCCTGAAATTATATTCAATATAAATAATATATAGACCGTTTTTCTTTGCTTAAGTTTGTTTCAGGCTCTTAGTTTTAATTTCCATATTTCTACACATATCAAACTTAATTGCTTTTGTATTCCTGATACAGGTCTCTTCATTTTACTTCAGTGTCTTTTTTGCTTTGGTTTTTAATGTAATTTGAAATTTTAGCCAAATTCAGCTGATCAATTTGCAAATTCATTATAACTAAGTATTGTGCCTCTCATTAAAACTTGATCATATTTTTCAGTTAGAAACCAATCTTCAGTTTGATTATGAATATACCAATTCCTTTAAAAAACTAAACAAAACAAGTTATAGAGTAAGAAATTTAGGGAAGAATATGATTATAGACCTGATAGAATGCAGTGGTATTTTACAGTTGTCTCAATGTCAACTTTTTTCATTGGAGATTTTAACTTTTGGACTCACTTGGACAAGGCAGATCAATAAATGCTGTCAGATAACACTCACTAAGATATACTCTTTATGATATTCAAAGTGGCACCTCCCTTTAATAATAGCTGGTTCTCTTTTTCACATACAAGTTTGAAAAAAGTATCAGTTACATACATGTTCACTCCTTTTGAACCGGCAGCATCAAGAATAAAATCAAAGATTGTAAGAAGCATGCAACAATGTTGTGTCATTTGTATATTTGTGCTATTGTTTAACACTCAATGGACTCTTTCAAAGCTATAAAGATACCATGTTGAAAAGATTGGTGTCCCTGTGAAGGAGATGCTGCAAGGATAGAAGCACTATGGATGGTTCTGGACCTATTTAACCAAAATGGTTTATTCAGCGACAACTACATCTCTGATTTGTTTATTCATCAGTGCAAGCATCACAGCAAATGTAAGTGTCTTGATATTTTTGTTATGAGAATGCTTTGATTGAATTTTAGTTTCTGGCTGCTTTTTATCTCCAAATTTACATATTATTTACCATGTTATTCTAACTGGCACACTATGCAAGTGTGAGTCTATGGTTTGTATCAAAATCCGGCTCATAAGATGACCCAAGAAGAAAATTTCATCAGAAACAAGTGTAGCTATTTTTGCTGCTGAAAATCATACAATCCACAAGATTGTTACAAGATTGTCCATTTAACTGCTTTAAATCTAATAGCAAAATAACAGGGCAGGGTGTGAGTTCTCTGTCTCATATCAGAATTGTCATGAAACGATATTTGCTGGAAGGAAGGCTCGCCACCGTTCGTCTTGGAGAAGTACGTGTTAAATGATCAACGAAGGAAGGTCGATGAAAGAGTGACTAGGCAGAAAGACGTATTTGAAACGAAGCGGGCATGATCTCGTGTAGAAGCCTTTCACGCTGTGAGTTTTTCTGATTACGTCAATGATTGAAAAAGGCAATGAAATAGAAATTTCGTTTCTTGTTAAATACTGTCAAAGACAGAGATAGGAAACATCCAGGAAAGTAAGTGATTGCATGACTAGTGACAGCGAGAAAGGCTATTGTAGTTACTAAATTCTAGTTACTTCACACTTACCAAGTCTTGTTTATCCGGATGGTTGTTTTGGAAGCTTTACTTAATCGCTAGAGAAAGAATGAACTCTTTTCTTGAAACTGCACATGAAAGTAGCAAGCGAAAAAATTTTTCTTAGCTGTTTGATCTGTTTGTGGATATTCTCAGTTTTGAGTTCGAAGATGCACAGCTGGGAAAATGTTTATAGTTTCTAAATCAACATTTCGATCCTTATCCTGTTGTTCCTATTCTGAGGAGTATCAGACAAAAGCTTTCGTATTCTAAAATGTTTATTTTTAGAAAGCTATCTTTTTGGTTTCGCACCATAAAAAATATCTGCCAAATTGTCTTCCTACAATTGTATAATTTTTCTTCCTTCTTATCCTCTGTTAGAATAAGACTTTAAGTGTAAATGATGCGAATATTTCAGAGCTCCTCCTACCCGCCTTGTTGAATTATCGAGACTAAATCTCTGCTAATGTTATCAACGTCTTGTGAAGTAATTTACTGCAGCTAACAATTTTAATTGCACAGCTTATAAACTTTATGAATTGCGTTTCAAGCTACTCTTTCAATCAATAAATTTTCAAGCACTTAAGCACACAAATTCTTTTGAGAGTTTTTTATATTCCAGCTAAACACAATACTTTCAATAAAATATGTCATTCATAGCCAGAAAAGACACTGGGTCACCGAATTCAGGCTGTAAGTGGGATTTACAATATACAACATTTTATCATACTGCCTAACAAGAAGAAATGAACACAATAATTTTAGAAAGATTAAAAAGAACCAAAAGTGTGTCTTGAGATAGATGTCACAAGCAAGTAAGTAATATTTGAAGTGATTTGAGTAATTTCTACAGACCTTTCTAAAGCCCAATCTCCAGCGAGAAAAAGTCTTGCGAAATACTTCACGCGACAAATTCCTTTGAATGCTTTTGTTGACCTCACGACATTGGAATGCTAAGTTTGGAAGCGTGACAAAGGAATACGGAATATGATTGGCTGTTGAAGGATTTCGCAAGCGAAAAGCGAAAAAAGTTAAACTCATTTTAACTTTTTTTCGCAGAGAAATTCTTCGCGAGAAATCCCAGCAAAAGATTAATGCGCATGCCTAAGACGTATTTCGCGCGAACTTTTTCGCATTTCGCAGTATTTTTTCTCACTGGAGATTGGGCTTAACTTTTTTTCGCGGAGAAATTCTTCGCGAGAAATCCCAGCAAAAGATTACTGCGCATGCCTAAGACGTATTTCGCGCGAACTTGTTCGCATTTCGCAGTTTTTTTTCTCACTTGAGATTGGGCTTAACGTCTAGCCCGAGACAGACCTTTAAAACGATTGATAATTAAGAATAAAGAAAAAATATAAAAAGTTCGAAAAAAAGAAAAAACAAGCTTCTTGCCATGTACATCTCGTGATGATGCAACCAACTATGAAGTAAACTCACTGAGATTTGCTAAGTTGTAGATAATGTTTTTGGAAACATGGTTTGAATTTTTCCCCATCTGTGAGGGTGTGCGAACGCCGAAAAGCTGAAGGGGTAACGGAAAGGCTTTACGATAAGGGCGTTTGAAAATTGATTCTTTGTCTTTCGAAACTGATATTTTTTTTGAATTACTAGCATGAAAATTGAAAATTGTTTATGCATTGATGATTATTGGCATCAAAAGAACAATAAAATCTGCTTTACAGGAAACTACAAGTTGGAAAGTTGTGTAAATGCAGAACTTTTTCTAAACTCGAAATGTGGAGCTAGATATTAAATTATGTGGAGCTGGAAAATAAAACGAAACAATAAAGAAATGCTTTGGTGTTCGATTATTTTTTTATTACATTTCGTTGGAATAAGATATTTCGGATGCTGGAAAGGTTTCTTGGGATGCTGGTAACGTTTCATAATATCGCACTACGATGAAATAACATGATTTGAAAGACATTGCGTTTCACAATGTTATACTTTTGCATAGGGTACCAAAACGCATATTTCACCGGCAACAGTTTTCTGCCATCTTCCATCTGCCATGCCCCCGGTACCGCAGTCAGACGGTTTAAATGGAAACTTTTCAATCTTGTGCCGCAACCAACTTGCCTGAAGTACCGCAAGATACAGGTAACCATGCCCATAACAATGCCGGAAACTACGAGTTGGGAAGGCGCACTTTTAAATTGGCGCCAACTTTTTTGGAAAATGTCTGCCACTTTAGATCGACGTTTTCTGTTAAGAGGTCTTCTTTTTCTAATTTATGGCTACGTGAGGTCGATGCGTTCTAAACAACGGATGAAAAGGAAACAAAAATGCTGGGTGAGAAGAATTTTCATGGAACGGAATAACCATGGCCAGTTTCACGAACTGAAACTTCACGACCGTGAGTTGTTTTACAGGTAGGTTGGTACTGGATAAAATTTAGCTTAAACATTGAACTCTAGTCAAAACAGAGGTCTAAATTGGTTTGATTGGTCGAAGTTAACAAAGGAAGACAACCGCTTGCCGGCGGCTGCCGCGGGCAACCCATTTCCATATAAATTTTCATGTATGCGGTACCGGAACAGAATGCCTCTCTATTCTTTGCCGCAACAATCAAGGCTGCGGCTGCCGGCGGTACCGGGAGAGGTGGTTTCCATTTAAATTGAAATGGCTGCGGCATGCCGGAGAAAATGGCTCCGGCAATGGCTGCAGCAACCTTACGGTACCTAACGGCTATATGGAAACAAGACTTAAGCATGTGCTCTTCTGTGCACCCCCTGGTTTCATAGCACATAATGATAAATAATATCAACAACAAGACCCGCAGCTAAGCTCGACCCAGACTTTTTCTGACTCATGCTGACAATTAATTCCATTCCCAATATGAATAATGCTAGTAATTAAACATCCCAGAGACTAATCAGTTATATGTTTTTACAAAATAAGTTTTCAAAGGTTCATGAATGGCTGTGATTTTTTCATTACAAAAATGAAGATTCTCTTTTACTCCGTTATATTATATTTCCTAAATTGTCTTTAATGTTAATATTTGCTTTGGAATATCTAATGAAGTGAAAAGTCATAGCTTTTCAGTGTATTTCTATTTTGTTTGTTGATTAATCCTATATACAGCACTACATAATTATGCACCATCCTAAAACGGAGCAACAGTTGAATTCATAGTAGCACAAAGTACTTGTATATTCTAGGAGCGTAGGTAGAGATATCCTGGGTGCCAGAGCCTCAGAGAGTCGAAGGATCTTCGCAATTCCTTCCCCCGTTCTTCATCCTTTGACTCTCTGAGGCTCTGGCACCCAGGGTAAGGTAGAGATCACTGGGTGCAAAAGTCCCCCTGCTTCTTTTGCCTCGGTATGGCTGATAATTGCCTTCAAATTATTTAAATTTAAAGAATTGTTTGTTCCTTCAGATGCTGAGATTCATTTCAGTTTTCAGGATTTGCTTTGCCCAGTGTCCCTTCTCGTCAATTTCGACTCTCTCTTTTGAAACTTCTACCCTCTTATCAGCGCAATTGTAAGCTACTGTGCTCGGGTGGGGGGTGTCCAGGTCCCATTTGCCAAAAAATAGTCAACCAACCTTTATTCGCTAATAAACAGGGGTGCTCGAAATTGGGTCTGGAGTAAGGTGGGTGCTCTACACCAATATAACTTACGGCCTCATTTTAAAAAATTCTTCAAACTTTCTTGTACAAACTTTTTGACTCCGGATTCGGATTTAGAACAAGGATTTTAGTCTACAAGGAAATTTTAATTATGTTATTGCTCACGATTTTGATGTTCTGACGTTAAGGGATTTGACCGTGATTTGCGAACAAGAGGGTAAAGTTTCACCCGGAACAATTTTGGCGGTCAAAGCCCTTACAAGTTACATGAACAAACGATAAGAAAAATTGTTTCTGGCTAAAAACATGGTGATAAACCGAATATGAGCTCAAAAAAGTCGTACAATGAACTTTAGAGTAATTTCCAAAACAGGGCCTTAAATTGAATTGGTGTATTGATACTGGAGTAATAGGCTCACTCCTAAAATAGGCCTAGATGAAAACAGACGAAACTTTTCCTGAAAGGCTCTTGCTGCTGCAGCATCAGGCCTAATTTGGGCTTTATCCTGCACGCTCGAGAGCTGGCTCTTTCTTTCCATAAAATTAAGGATTGCCTTCTAAACTTGAAGATAAAAAGTAATTGATAATACAGAAAAAGACACAGACGAAACTTTTCCTGAAAGGCTCTTGCTGCTGCAGCATCAGGCCTAATTTGGGCTTTATCCTGCACGCTCGAGAGCTGGCTCTTTCTTTCCATAAAATTAAGGATTGCCTTCTAAACGTGAAGATAAAAAGTAATTGATAGAACAGAAAAAGACACAGACGAAACTTTTCCTAAAAGGCTCTTGCTGCTGCAGCATCAGGCCTAATTTGGGCTTTATCCTGCACGCTCGAGAGCTGGCCCTTTCTTTCCATGAAATTAAGGATTGCCTTCTAAACGTGAAGATAAAAAGAAATTGATAGAACAGAAATGATGTACTTGAATTGATGTATATAATACCGAAGTGTGACATCATCAAAGCTTTTTTTTTAAAATTCATTAAATTCATATAATTCATTAAACCACAACCAAATTACAGAGGTTTGATGAAGCGGGAGCCTTTGCTCATGTGGCCATATCTCAGCCAATTCGTAATGCCTTTAACTGATTTTGCTTATTTAGTGGTATTTTATGATGCTCCTTCAGGTTCTGAGATCAAAATTCAAAAATTCTAAAAATAGATTTTATGACGTCATCATTTCGGTACCCTTTTGTGGACTCAAAAGCTATATGCATAATGCAACGGTACAACAAAGAGCATTTGTTATGACCCTTTTTCTAATAACTCGCATCGTTTTTCCCAGCATTTTTCCTTTGGATTAACAGTATTCTAAAAGTTTTGGGATGTCTTGACTAAAATGCAGAATTTGTTCTATAATCTCTGTAGTCTGCGGATTAAAGACTCGTCTTATTCATTGGCAAAGTCAGTAATAGAAATTTTCAGAATTAAAAGTCGCCGAGACAGGGTAAAAATGAAGTTGATCTCCAATATCGTACAATTCACACGCACTTGTCAGTATATTTGTGCAACAAATAGCTTTAATCTTGTTGTTGTTATGAAATTTTTGTTTACAAATTTGCTTGCGTGACAAGGTTATTAAAATCCTTGCTGTCGTTTTAAAAATATCAACCATTTTCAAACTATGAAATGTATTGTTGTGAACATTTGTAAATACGGTGATGGATTTAAGTAAAGGTTTTCTGGTTTACAGTATTACCCTTCGTGCAATGTTGGTTGTCTTATGCTAAAAGTTTCATTCCAAAGAGGAACAATTTTCCGAGGCAGTTGCAGCCTTACCACAACCAACCCTTCCCGCCCCCCTCCTCCTCAAAATCCTCATGGTTATATGTCTCTGGCAGGGAATCCTGTGATGTGCAAATAATGTGTTGGAGAACTTCTCCTTTATTGACAAACAACATTCGAAGTAAAATCTGTTCCCATAATTCAAAGAATATCTGATATCATGCATCAGAAATTTTGATTTATTCTTTGGTGCTTTAAAATCGGGGAAAACCTGGATGTTTTGCAATTTTTAAAACAACCTGACTTGGCATTAGCTTTCAAAGAAGTTGCTTATGAGCTGCTACGGAACGTCAGGCACCAGCCTTCCCTATTAAGTAAATGTGGGACAAATAAAGTCACTTTCACACTGTGTTTTTTAAAAAATAATCAAAGTGCAAGGCAATAATTTCACTTACATCAATAAAACTGTAATTTCATAAAGAAAACAAAATCAATAACACACTAACAACAATAAAGCATGTTTTTTAAATTTTCTGTTCAATTTACGTACGTCAGTAAAAGGAAATTGTACCTTTGTCAAGTGCCTTTTTTCATAAGAATAGCACAATCGAGTCCCGCTATCTCGAACTCGCACGGGAAATGAAAATTTGTTCGACATAGTGGGACTTCGAGATATCCGGACCCGGGATTTTTTCGATCAAAAGGGGGTCATCTGTGTTTAAAAGTAGAATATGAACCAAGGCAAAGAGCTCATTTGTCTCCAAAGCTTTGTTGAACTTCAAACTGAACGAAAATAGTCTATCAATGAAGTTTTCTTTATATTTTGAAGTGCTTCTTCATGGCAAAATGGCAAACGACAATGGTTTTGTTTCTATTGCTGGTGTCAAAGTAGCAGTAACAGAAAAAATACCCATTATCATTCCATTTGGCAGCCTAAGATTGAAGAGGAATTGAGAGTCGTGATGGAGCCAAACAACATAGCCAACAAATACGCAGTGTGTTTACGGAAAAATGAAATTATTGTAGGACTATTACCAAAAGGACACTCCCTTATCTAAGAGATCCTGCAATCCTTTTTTTGTGCTTGCAATAAGAATAGAGTCATCTGCCAATCTTATGTTGTTCAAATTGTGCCCACCGACAATTCCCTCCTAGTTCTTATAAGTCCTCTAGTTCTCTGAAGGTCTTCTCTGCGTATAGGTTGAATAGGTCTGGGGAGAAAACGCATCCCGGCCTTACACCTATTTTGGTCTTGACATATCTACTCAAATCATTTTAAACGTGCATACAAGCTATTTGCTCCCAATAAAGGTTACGGATGAGGGGAAGGTCTTTTCCATCCAGATCTAGTGTCACCAGGTCCTGAAACAGTTCTTCGTGTTGGACTTTGTCAAATGCCTTTGTGTAGTTTATAAAACAAATAAATAGATCTTTCTTCATCTCTGTTGCTCTTTCAGCCAGGATTCTAGTCATGAAAATGGTGTTTCCTGTACCGGTATCTTCCATAAAACCACATTGTTCTTTTCCAATTTCTTGTCTGATCTTCCCTCGAGTTCTGTACATGATGATTTTAAAATAATCAGCTTGGTCATATGACTTATCAAACTCATTGTACAGTGCAATTAGCAAATTGTTGCACCAAGCTTTTTAGGTAGTGCGATGAATATGGATTTACTTAAATCATCAGGGATTTCGCCGCTGTCGTAGACTTTGTTTACAACCTCTGTTAGTTTATCCATGCCAAGGTCGTCTAGAAACGTCAGCATTTCTGCAGTAATCTCGTCGGGTCCAGCTGCCTTGTTCTTTTTCATTTTCTTTAGTGCTGACTCTGTTTCCGACTTTAGAATTTTTGAACCATCGAAGTTCTTTTTAATGGTTGGCTTATTTCCTCTATCATCTTTGAACAATTCTTCTAAATACTCTGTTAATCTTTCCAAAGCTTTTTCTTTCTCCGTAATGGTTTCATCATCGTTGGATTGTATACACCCAGAAGGAGCTGAAGATCTGCGGCCACTGATTTCTTTGATCTTTTGGTACATTTTCGCTGGATCTGTCTGTGGTGTTCTATCTCTTCGCATTCTTCATTGAGCCATTACTCTTTTTCTCCTCTACATTTTGTTCCAACTTGTTTGTCAAGGTTTCTATATTCCATACTTCTTATGTCTGTTGTTTCCTGTCTTTCCTTCATTAGATCTTAAGTCTTTGTTTTTCTATTCTTGGTCAGACCTTCTTTGCCGCTGAAACAACTGATTCTTTGGAGTTTTTCCAGCAGGTGTTTACTTCATCATCTTCTTCAAAAACATTATCCTTAAGAGCATCAAAACGTTTTTTTACTTCAATATTAAAATCCATTCTTATTCCTGGATTTTCCATCAATTTTGCATACTGCAGCTTTGCTTCCCTGTTTCCTTTCTTTATTTGCTTTAGCTTCAGTTTTATTTTGCAGACGACTGGTAAATGATCGCTTCCACAGTCTGCGCTAGGGTATGTTTTGCAGTGATGGACAGGATTTCTGAATGGTATTTTGATGGTTATATAATCTATTTGGTTCTTCACTTGACCTCCTGGGCTTCTCCAAGTCCAGAGCCTTCTCGGGTGCTCTTCAAACCATATGTTAGTAATTACTTGTTCTTTTGATGTGCACAATTGGACAAATCTTTCTCCTCTATCGTTTTGTTCACTAAGGCCGTATTATTTTTCCTTCTTTCCTTTTTTCCTACTTTTGCATTTAGATCACCCATTATTATTATGATTTCTTGTGATTTACACTGGGACTGGGCTCTGTCCATCTGTTCATAAAACTCTTCGATGACGGTTTCCTCGCTATCTGCTTTTGGTGCATATACCACAATGAGCGATCTGTTGAAGGCTTACTCATCAAACTTCTCCAACAGAACCCTCTCTAATAAGTGCCAGTACCCTCGAACACATTTTGCACTTTCTTTGTCTCATAATAGACCTACCCCTCTTCTTGGAGTGTTTTCTCCTGAATATATCAATCTGTGATCCTCGCTTCTGAAACTCCGCTATTCTTCCATCTTATTTCGCCTAACCCTAGGATATCGAGTCCAATACGTGTCATTTCTTGTTTCACATTCTGAAGCTTTCCACTTTGAAATAGAGCTCTAACATTCCACGTCCCGACTCTGATGCTTTTTCTAATCGAGATTTGAGATACCTCAGTCGCTTGATGGCGGTCTGGCCCCCACTGAAGCTTCAAGGTAACCATTCCGGGCGAGGGCTTGCTTCTTGGGGGAGAATTCCCCTTCAACCCGTTAATTTCTTTTCTGGGTTTACGTTTTGTCATCATGATATACTTGGCAAGGTGCAGCAGTGGTTTTCCATTGCCTTTTGCCGAGTGAGTTCAAGAGACCACTCCTCTCTACCCAAAGGACCATCTGCTCGCCAAAACAACCATTGTCCTCTGAGGTGTGGATGGCCATTGGCTCAGGTTGAGCTCCTCCGCCCTTCGAGAGGTCTTGTTTTTTATTCCTGCGGGATGTCCACACATCATCCTCACCAGTTGGCAATTGGTGGGGGAGCCGGTTTAGTCGCCAAACACCCGATCATGTGGCAGGTTGGGTGACAATGTAACCAGTAGCAGACCAAGCGGACTGACCAGCTTCGATATTCTTTAAAAAAATTGTTTTGGACCTGAGTATATTCTAAAATTATACTTTTTTCAAAAGTGATATGGTTTCAAGGGACAATTGTTCGCTCCTTGATAGAAACCACGCTTTCTGAAAAACAAGAAATATCAGTCATGCGATTCTTTGTTATGAACATCGCAAAATATGCAACTGCTGAAATAGAGACGATGTATGCAAGTTGAGACTGAGCTTAAAATATTCTTAGAAATTGGATTATTTTGAAAATTCTTATAAACAATATTCATATAAAAACGAGAAAACAGCTTCTTTGTTAATCCCTCGAGTTACAAAACATTTATCCATCCCCAGCCCTGGTTGCTCACTAAAAGGTGTAATCTTGTACTCAATGACTTAATAGAAAGTTTATAATGTCATGATTTGTATTTCTGTTATTTCTAGTGTAGTTTCTCTCAGTGTATTTTAATTTCTGTAGTATTTGAAGCACAAACAGGTATTTTGAAAATACCATTTTGTCTCTTGAAATAGCATTGAGCATAAGGTTTATTAATTTTTAATGCATTACATACAATATTCTTGTGTATATTATTTTGATTTTTAATCAGTTTTTAACAAAGCTAAATTTCAACCAGAATTTTTCTTTGGAAGACGATTAAGCATACAGGTATAAACTGTCGCAATTAGTCGAACTTCATAATCACGTCACTGATTAGGGAGATTAAAATCTCTCTCTGCAGTTCAATAATTTTTCGTGCCTTGCGAAGGTTTTATACAGGGGTGCAGTGGCTGGGGTAATGGTTGGGGCAGTGGCTGGTCCAATAACAAGATTCAGGCTGTTTTTACTCTGTTTAGTATGTTATAGCTTCATTCTTCAATGCAAAAATGCTCTTTTTAAATTAATCATGATATCATTCTTTATTCATTTGTGATTCCCTGACCTTATCTTTCAATTTCAAATAAATGATATACAGTTAAGATGCAAGTTTTTTGCCGTCGAATACTGTAAGAAATAAATGTTAGCCTGACAGTCACAGGGATTCTGAATTATTAAGTGATGGGTTGACCATTATTACAAGAATTTTTGTTATCTGGTAAATTTCTCTGCTAAATTGATCTTCCGAATTTAAAAAATGATATCACACTAAAAACAGCAAGCATTTAAAATTTTTAATTTTTCATAACCATTCTTAGGAGTTGACACTCTTATGCTTTTCCCTGGTTTTGCTTGAAGTAAACTTCTTGTAGACTAGCAAAATATAATTGTAAGCAATGAAATCAAATGCTGGTTTAAAGTTAACAGCTCGCGTGTGCTTACTTAAAGTAGAATAGGTCCTTTTTCAAATTTCAATCTCATCCCAAACGATCCTACTCCTTAAATCGTTACTAAACTTGCCTCCGAAATCAAAGTATATACAATGCCTGCAAAAATCTTGGAACACCAACAGTCCAACACTAACAACATTTTGACATTCACGTTAGCTGGGTCCCCTCTCCCCTTTAAAACAAAATTGGATTATTTTCTATAGAAATGAATCATTCGAACGTAACTTGTATTTTTGAACCTGGGATGGCTGAACTGCATTTCCAACATTGTTTAAGCGGGAAAGGAGGCAATTCAGCTATTTCTTTAGGGGTGAATTCAAAATTGATCGATAACCAACTGAAAATGCTTGAGTATTCCTCGTACGTTTGACAAGCATTGTAGTTAGATATTCCCTTTTTTATCTGCAGGCATGTTTCACAATTGTCTCAGAGATCTTGCAAGCCCCCGTCGCAGAAGACCTCGAGCAGATGTTTTTCATCAAGAGATGCAACTGAAGTCAAATTCAAGCGTAAACTAGTCAGCCAGTTTTGCCATCATGTTTTAAAAAGAAGTTAATATTCTGAGCTGCTACATAGTACAGATCCACAATATTGTTAAGTCGGAGCGGCTCTACTTCGAACTAAACAGACGTTAATCATTTAAGGAGCTTTTGATGATGCAGGTGAGTTAATCCTTTGCGCTTTACTAATCACAAATGCGATTAAACCTCACTGGCTATTTCCTCTGCAATTGCGAAATCCTGAAAAATCTCTTCACACTTGCCGCTTTCTTTAATACCCAGTTCAAGGAATTGAATCAATGCATTTTTCATACGACTTTTAAGATTTGTAGACACTAATTTATCTCTTTGGTTCAAAATACGATGCCTGTACGGAGATACGAATAAATCAACAATCATGGAATAAGCAAGCAATAAAATTGTGTTGTTTTGGATAACAATTTCTTTGGAAGATTTATAGATATTAACTAAGAACATTGCAGTAGACAGTTGATTTAGATTAATCAACAGGAAGATACAGGGGCGTCGAAAGGGTCTTGTATCTGAGATTAAAATATTTCAGACCCGGGTCTGAAAAGGTAGTTTTATTGTATAAAGTATCTTTCTTACGTTTATGCGGTGTAATATACGTTTTGGTACCCTATGCAAAAGTGTAACATTGTGAAACGCAATGTGTTTCAAATCATGTGATTTCATCGTAGTGCAATATTATGACACGTTATAATTAAAAAATTTAACATAATGCTTTTTGAGTTTAAAATTTCACACTTTTCAATCGAGAAAACTTTGGAGTCGCCATTAATGTTGTACTTTTTTGCATAAACTTAACAGGGGATAGCACCGCTTCTTGTTAGTACCCCCTTGTTAGAAATGTTCTTTACATTCTGAACAATATGAACCAGAACATTTGCGTTCCCAGACCGGTTCGCATGCTAAATTCCACCATTCGTTTCGGTTCCCTGTTTTTTAAAAGCTTGGGTACGTGTTTGTATAAGCAAAATTGGCATGTGTTTGTGTACCGGTACCTACAAGTTAAAAAACACTCCTAAACATTTAGCATTTTAGAGGCTTTGAAGAAAATAAGGATATATATTGACATCAAAATAGCTAAGTTTTAAAGTATTTTTTCTTATTCTCCTTTATATTTATTGGCGTTGTGTTGCTGAACTCTTCAATCCCATAAAGCACTTTTTATTCATAATATATTATGTACATAAATAGTAATTTAAAGCCTCGCTGTCAGGTAGACAGAGAATCAGACACTTTTGAACCCGATGCCCTTGATCCAGCCCTAAGTTGTTTCTTTTTTGAAGGAGTTAATGCTCTCGTTAATTATGTAATAAAATTCTTCTACCGACAAGCTGGGAAGAGTTTATATTTTAAAAGCAATCTGTCACGACGTTGATTGATTATAAGAACAAAGGGATTTTTTATTGTTTCCAGTCCCCTTTTAATTTAATGCATTGTAAAAAAAATGGCGGAGCGCTGGAATCGTGTTTAGGCTATTGTTCCAGCTATTGTTCTCTTAGCCAATCCACAACGAGACAGATTGCCTTTAAGATGTACCTTTATTGCACACATGGTTAATGTGAGGCGTAGCTAACCTAACAAGATACAAGGGCAGGGATAAAATCTACTTACAAGTGTGTAAAGCGCTCCGAGAGAAAACGGCAGTATTTTCATTATGGGATCTACTGCCCCAGTGGCCTATTTAGGTTCCTCTAAAAGTCACGGAAAAGAACCGTCGGGGCGAAATATTAGTATATTCCTTAAATTTAATTTATTTTGAAAATTTTATCTCGTGACATTGGATTCTCGTCGTCATATCGCCGTGACTTGACATATGGTGAAGAATGGAACGTTTTCAGACGGTCCTTCGGAATAAGGAAATCTTCATCCTCTAAAAAAATGACCCGCTATATTCCTGTTTAAAATCTCCAGTCCAACGCAAACAACCGCAGTCATACACAGGTTTCCGTCTTTATATGAATGTCCTTCTACTCTTGTTGTCGCGTGAGCATCGATTTAGCAACTGTTTTCTCTCTTAGGATGATCTTTGTACATATTTATTATGTATTTTTAGCTAAGGTTTCATGATTATTTGCTCTTCTGAGTATGATCGACGGATGTCAGTAATACCACACGCTTTGGCCACAGCTGGCTTTCATCTCATGCCTATCTCAATCTGCGCTGTCATTTTGGGCGACCTCACTTTTCATTCACCGATCAACTGTAAAGATCTTAGCTAGTGTTGCTACAATACAGTTATCATACACCGGCTGTATCATATTACCCATGCTAACGAAAGATGTCTTCGCACCCATTTGTTCAAAATACAAACCTCTAATGAGAACCTTGACAAAACATAATAATGGAATTTGACCATAGCGCGGAAGAGCGTATAATACTAAATATCAGACTAAAGCCATCGAACTAAAATATCTTACTAAAGCACAAAACACTAGTCAAGTTCCAAGAGTATAAACGTTGGATAATGTGTGAAGGTAAGCAGAAAATTTATATCCAATTGTGGATCGAAAGTAAAGCGGGTGAACGGAAATCGCGTTTGATTGGTTCTCCGTTTTTGACCAATCGCAACCGCTTATCTCTCTTATGAAGAGTCCAACTCTAGGAGAGAAAGCAGAATCTTTCTGTCTACATATGTCTGCACATATGGAGGCAAGGTCGTCTTTTCATTTAGGGGATTGAGATCTTTGTACATCAAAACAAAGGATACCGAATTTTTCCCGGAACTATTGATTTGTTTTTATGTTTCTTGTACTCATATTTCTTTATATGATTTTAATGCTAAAATTGTCTTTGATTATTTAGTCTTAACGTCATTTTCAAAGTAATTGTTTCTTTAATACTGATCGCTAAAGAGCTACTTTCTAGAAACTCAAAGGCTTTGATTATATTTCAACAATGTTATTAATTAGAGAAAGTATGAGTATCTTTATGTTTATAATCATCAAAGTCTGGTATATTTGAGAAAATTACTCATCATATCTTTGATCTGGTCTTACGAACCATCAAAGGCAGATATAACGACTACTAAATCCACTTCTTTTTAAAAAACAATTTTGTAGGAACACGAGCCACAAAATTAATCCAAAAATAAGGAAAATTTGAAGACAAGCTTAGGCAGAGGAACTGTGAGATCCAATTATGAGCAAAGTTGTAAATTCCCCTTTAAAAAAATCCATTACAAAAAGGGAGAGATTTTTGCAATTAAGGGGAGCTTTATCAGGGAATTTTGAACCTTCCTTTCCTAGGTCTTGTCTCGTAAAATGACAAAAGTTTAAATTCGCCATCTGTAACCCAGAACCTGCGAAACAAGAAAGGACCAATTCAAAAAGGCATTGCTAGCCGTTCAGATTCACTGTCAGTTTCGAGGGTACCCAATATGTCCCATGACTCACGAATTCCAGCTAATTTTTCAGCCCGATTCCATACCAATTCCGTGTTATCGATTCCCGAATTCCGCTCACAAAATTTGATAAATCCATTTTCCCGACTCCAAAAAACGACGATTCCTGCATCCCCGTAAAACATGATAGGTACATTTAATTTCTGACTGCCCATGCAGGAAATAAAACTAAACAGACCCACAAGGTGTTCGAATACATGACAAGCTTAAGCAAAAATGTATAGGATCTTGTAACAGTGGGGGTGCCAGGGGGAGTATAGAGGGGGTGGGGTTAATTACCTGCACAACTACATGATTCTTTTAAAAATTGATCAAAAATACATATATTAAGGGTAGGTTACGTCTTTATAAATTTGCCTTAGGAAAATATATTTGGTATAAACCACTGGAACGAGGCAATAAAGGGCGTTACCTCATTGGTCACGCTCTTTAACCTACCACACTGCAGTAGCTAGCGCCTCCACTGCCACGCAAGTTGAATCTGTTGAGAACAAAAGCAATTCGACTTACTTTCTGGGAGACCATTTTAAATTCCTATTGTTTATTGTCATTGTTTTATCTATTGGACTGAACCAATGAGAATGTGCATCATATGAGCATGCGCATTAGTGCGAAGTCAAAATTTACATCAAATGGAGCTTCATATCATTTAATCAAATCCATTATGAATCTTAGGTTCATATATAAACCGAATTTGGCCCCATCATCATTATCATAAATGAAATTTATTTATCTAAATATATATATTGTTGAAGAGCCACTCTCACATTTATTGAGTGACTCTTCATTGTAAGCAACAATTTGCAGCAGATTAAACAACAGCAGCAAAATAGATATATAAATGCGAAAATTAACAGTGTATAATCAAAAGCAATGAGTGATAATCTATGCCTAGCAATGGAGTTTCGATTCAGTTTACAGTAGAATTTCCATTTTTTTCGTTGTCTGAACTTGGCAAAATTTGTTGTTAGTCTATTGTGTTTACTTATCCTTATCAAGGAATCAAACTCATGATCTGATGAATATCGCATAAAGTAATCAGGTATATACTTTATTCTTGAATCTTTCAAAGTATGGCATTTAAGTATTGCATGATACTGATCCCCAATTTCGTTTAAGGAACGTATCCCATTTTATGTGATTGTAATCAATGTTATTCAATCGCCCAGTTCCATTGCCGGTAGCTTATGATTCGAAGTTCTGAACCAACAAAGATATTGTGATTGGTTGGTTGGTAGTACATTCAAATAATTCTTACTTTTAAAACATGATTTCATACGCTTATACATTTTACCTTTGTGCAATTTTTCCATATCAGAATTCCATTTGGAATGAAATGGTTTAATTACTACAACTAAAGTTTCAGGGCTATTAAACATGTGCATGTTCCAAGTAAAGGACAGCCCTGAGCTATCAAGAATATAAGAATATTTTTGCCACTCGTAATCCATTTAATATTTTCGTTATTGACTAAAATGCTATACAAGATATTTGTTAGTTTGCTTTCTTACCTCTGACTATGTTGGCCCAAAAACCGATCATTCTTAATTCTATCATTATGGATAATGGTAATTTCCCCAATTCCCCATATACCATATAATTTGGAGTGGAATTTTTAATCCTAGTTCTAGTTGATCCAGCAGTTTTGTTTTCACCACACCCCCATACCTCTGCTTCATAAGTTATAATCGGATTGACCAATGCATAAAAAAATTTCAGCTGCATATCTACTGACAAGCTCATATCCATAGCTCTGGAATTACATATCTCACGGCCTTGTTTGCCTGTATTTTAATGTATCTGATAAGTTCCCAATCTTCATATGACACGTTTTATCTAAATATCCTTCGTCTTTTTTGCCCGTAATTGCCACGAATTTTCCTACCACAGAGTATATTATGCAATGTAAAAATTACGTCATTGACTTTAACTGCGCATGTGCACATGCTGCAAAATTTTAAAAGGCTAACGGTCCTCCAGACAAAGTCTGGTTCGTCTCCCGCGAGATTCGACTTGCCTGTAAGTCCACTTAGAAACATTTGCGCAAGAAAGACAAGACTGACCTTTTACATAGACTTTAGCGGCTTAAAGAATCATCTAGAAAATGGTTATTTTATGAAAATCATCATTTGTGAATATGATATTCGGCGCTTCATATCATTTAGTTGAGACAATAATACCTCTTAAACATCATCAGCATCACCATAATTCATTATCGTTATTGCATGAATGCAAGAAATAAGCTAAATAAAGCTTGTTACTCCTTCAAATAAATCA
Source organism: Rhopilema esculentum (assembly GCF_013076305.1). Next base: position 3,009,312 of record NW_027019640.1, read on the forward strand.
GAGCTTCATTCTCACTCATGACACCCAATTCAAATTTTCTATTGAAGCAACGAAACGGGGAAATGGTTTTGATGCACTCCTCCCAGACACAAAGGTCACCTGTTGATATCTCTAAGAAATCCCCTAATCACATTACCTGATTAAACAGAAATATTGAAACTTTCGAAGTAAGGGGTTTGTTTTATTTTGTTCGTAGTTTTCTTCTAAACCAATGACTAAACATACTCTACTTAACTAGCAATTATGATTTCATGAACCCTTTTGAAATTTGCCCCTCATTACTTTCCTGGACGAAATGGTTTCCATTGTACCCTACACGCACATCGCCTACGCAAAGATGTTCCTCTTGCAAAAGCTACAACAAAGATTGGATAATTCAGTACGTTCGCTTTTTATAGCTACTTGGGTTCTCTTTTAAATTCTCCTGTTCATCTTTTCAATTTATTGTATTTGATGTCAAATTGTAAGCGTCAATATGCAAAAAACTAAAAGGCCTGGTGTTTTTTTAACACTGTTTTGATGCTATACTTGTTAAAATCTCATTTACACTTGTAACCGGGAGTCTCTTTATAAAAAGTGCAAATCCAGTATGACACACTCTAAGGAAATTAGATAACGAATCGGCTATCAAATCGGATTGATTTTAACAAAAGTTACAAATTATGTGTTCTTTCCTTCCATCCAGAAATCCTAAAATTTGAAACGCAACTTGTAAGCTAATTAAACTCCGAAAACGACTCGCTTTTTCCAAAACTCGTGCGACTTTTAATTTATGCTACTTATATTTTGCTTCAGTTCTTGCAGCAGAGTGAATCGAAAAGCTTTTTTAATCACTTCTATCATTAATATTCAATTGGTGCAGCAGTGAAATTTCCAGTGTCGAGAGAAGCTGTTCATATAATTTGCTCCCTCTTCAATAACCTTCGAAGTAAATTTCCAAAGTTGATCAGTTTTATGTGCTTCAACGCTAATAAGCTTATTTTGTAAAGCCTAGAACTGAAATTGCTCTTTCCAAGATGTTCTCTAGCTCTACTTTTTGATTGTATTTTGTTTATCTTAATGATTTTTAAGTGTGCAAGTTCTCGGCTTGAGCGGTCACTCTACATACATCGCTCCCTTGAATTTGTAATTGTATTTGGGTAGTTTTTTGAACACAGCGAAGTTATGCTTATCAAGCAATGTCCTCGGCTTTCCTCTCGATGTGACCACGCCGTATGACCACTACGCCAGGATTTTCAGGGGGGCTAGCTTGCCCGCTTCAATCTGGGTGGAACTTGGTCATGTCAGGGATTCGAATTCGAGGCCCTTGGATCTGTAGTCCGCGACCCTATCAACTGAGCCATCCAAGCACCTCTCTTGTTCCTTCGCACCACCCAAAGGTTTTTTAACAGTCAAGCCTAATCAGCTAACAGTTAACAGAAGGGCGTTTCCCCCCACCAATATTAAGTTTCAATAATGTAATAGAACAAGGGCCGTTGATCAATCACGTCAATTAGTGGGGTCAGCAAAATGAATGAATATGGGTGTGCAGTGGGTCATGGTACCAGAAGTAGAGCAATTTATGGTAGCTGTTATTGATACAGTTGAGGGGCAAAGGACTTTGAAAACAATAATCGAGATTTTTTTGTTTTCCTTGGGTTCTTCAGTTAAATAGAGCGTTTTATTTGGATGGAAGACATGCTATTTTATAAGGAGCCACTTTATAAAGAAATCTACACGTAGAAATATTTGAAATATTTCTATCACTGCAAAAGAAACAAGAGCGTCAGTTCGCAAATCGCTAAAAGTGAGTTGTGGATACATCAAGTGTTTCATAGAGTTAGTTTCTGGCTTTGATTTCTCAGTTTATAATATATTTTCTAACAAGAGCTCAAAACGAATATAGAGGTTTGACAAAAATAGTTTTAAGAGTCATTGCCCCTCTCTCTATTAATTTACGTGAATTAATTTTCTTTCTTGCCCTTTTCGTCTTTTGGCCTTGTTTTCCAGCTACAGTTATATTAGCAAAATCCAGTTTTATGTTTTACTCGAGTCTATAATAAAATAACTTTAGTTAAATTTAAGTAGCTATTAAAGAGGTTTTGGTACTATATTTCGATTAAAAGAGGTCCAGAAGTTAGGAACCTAGGTCTTGAGCTATGTTCTTAATGAAAGAAAGTGTAATGAATGCTCGTGTATTGTAGACCTGTTGAGATAAATGACGATTAAAACTTACATTTTGGAACTTTTTAGGGGGGGTGTAAGAGCCCCCTCAGCCCCCTCAGCCCCCTCAGCCCCCTCAGTCCCAAGCTTCCGCGGTCTCTGCTTGTTGGCAAATGAGGCCTGATAATCTCCCTAGAGCCAAAAAGCTAGCAATCGCACTGCCAATACCCTATTATTTTAAGAACAGATTAAGAACAATTCTGCCTCAGATTTTCGAGAAAAATAAGAACAGTCAGCAGGGCCGCATTTATGTCTGTTGGGACCCTGGGCCCAAAGTTAATTGGGGCTCCTTAAAATATGCCAAAAATTTGTGTCGCATGCATAATACTTGGCTAAACATAATCAAACATATTCAACCAACTATAAGACACGAATAAACTTGTATCTGTTCCGCATTTCAGTACATTCCCAATAAAACTACCTAACTGCTGAAAACTTTTCGATGATTTTATTGGGGTTCAAAACTCCCAGGACATCAAATTCTGCTGCCATTTAACGATTGTTTAATGATTAAACATAAGGAAACAACGCGCTACTGTGACATTGTGGACCTTAGGTCACACTCTTCTTATTTACCCTTTTCAGCATGGTGAATCACTTTTCACCGGAGAAACCTCTGTGTGCCATACTGAGCAAAATAAATGCAACCATTGCATTGGGGGAAGCTCAAACCAGGACAAGCGAAAGTTTCAAAAGCTCTGGGGTAAAAACAAAACATGAGGCCCCTGCGACAAGCTGAAAATTCTTGTGGTCACGCCCTTTATTCCATTCTTAAAATGGAATTCGTTAGTTAACGAGGCCCCCTAGTTCATTCAAACACAAGATTGAAAACAAGAGCACTTTAAAGGCTTTCAAAATTTTGCACGGGGCCCCCCAAATCGAAGAATTTTAGGGGGCCCAAGGGTAAATGCGTCATCGACAGTCAGCCTGAACGTAACTTTACTGGTTCCTGTATAAAAAAGAGTGTTATCCTCCAGATTTGCCAGAAGCTATTTAGCTGTGATAAAATCCAAGCAATCCTTATGTTTGCACAGATGTGTTTGCTATATTCCGCCATTTCATGGTTATATGGATAAATCATTTGCACCCAGCTTGATCTGAACCTGATACCTATTTTGTCAAACGAGTTGTAAGAAATGTGTGTTATGATCTGAGCAAAAAGCAAATCAAAATGTATTTTTTCTTGCAAAACACCCTTTTTCGTTTTTGATGATCTTGCCCCTGCTTTCCATCAGTAATTTGCAAGAAAAGTTCTCGCCCTTTCATTTTCTTGGCAGCTCCTTCCTTTAAAAGTAAGAGCAAAGTCGAGGTGAAACGTTGGTAAATGAGCAAAATGGAGCTGTAAAAAATCACTCAATTTCACAGGAGCTGAGGTAGGCGGGTACCAACCTTCTTAATCCATTTAGGTCATTCCAAAAATGGAGTACCAAATAGTACCGTAAAAAACAAGATAGGTATCAGTTTCTTCGTATCTGCTCTATATTTTTCTTTGCCAAGGAGAAAACCTTTACTAAAATGCCAGCTATGCTGCAGCAAATATTGGGCTTCCATCACAAATATGTACTATTTAAACATACAGTGTTGAAACTTTGATGACAAATATGTCAACAAATTGACCCGCGCAATGACATTGCCATATTGCAAAGTTTGAAATTGGGTTTCATTGTTTTGGAAGCCGTCATGGTGTACTTCCTCGACGTGTCTTGTTTTCCAATAACAAGTAAACTTTCTTATTGCTGCTTAAAGAACCTTTGGCCTGGGATAAGAGCGAAGGCAGTTAGCTGGCGTGTGCGTGGATGAAATAAGCGTTGCCTCTCAGCTCGAACAAGATATTAAAAGCAGGTATACAATTTATATTACTCTACAGGTAAATTCAAATTCCACGAATTAACTTACTGGGCAAAGTGGCTGTTCAACATTTAAAAGGGCTCATTATGGATCCTGACCCGATATTAATATTTTATTGAGATAAGACTGCTCGAATAGGCCTGATCAACAAATCAAGGTTTTGAAAGGTGTTAGGAAAGGCTGCCACCATGGTTGGCGGCAAGAAAAATTTTAATGATATGTTTTAGATATAAATTATCCAAGGGATGGCGAGAAACTGAATCTAAAATGGATTTTGAATGAAGGAAAATCCGAGAAGATTATTTCAAGCTTTCTTTTATCAATGTTTCGCATAAGTTTTTCTTGCAACTTTTTGGAATAACCTTTTAATTGTAGCTCGTAATCAAGCTTTTTTTAGATTTAAAAAAGAGCCAAAATGAAATGGAGGAGCATTATAAACGAATAGTGTTTTAACAGTAACATTAAAATTGAAATATCAACAGAAGCACTGTCAACTAAAATTGATAGATTATGCAAAAAAGGGTTTGAATTTTAAATTTTTCAAACTGGATTGGCAAAACGAGTTTCGATAGTATTTATAATAACGTCTAGATTTTCTCTTTCTTAGTAGGAATGGATTATTGATACAATCAATTTTGAAGCTTTCTCGACAATCTGCCGATTCTTCATTTCCCATATTCTTTAAAGTTTTCTTTCCAGCAGTTTCTTTTCCTTCAAAAGCTGATTTCTCTCTTTTGTAACGTTTTTTAGAAAGTTTCCGTCAACAACTAGTCCTTTGGAGCCAAGTTAAGGCCATAGGAAAACAAAACTCCATCATTTGGTGCAGGCACCAAGTTATTCTGAACCAGGTTTCTCGATCATTTCCTTAGCCAAGCTGTTACTCGCTGTACAACTTGGAAAATTACCGATTTTTTTGACTAAATTCCCATTTTCAATCTTCTTTATGTTTTCTTCAGAAAATACATAGTTACCAAACCTAAGCAGGTAAGCTAAGGTCATATCTAAAAATTACTAAGCATAGTTACTTACGGAATGGTAGACTAGATTTATTTACACTTTTGCCTAAAAAATTATTTTGCTCTGCAGAAAAGTGGAGCAGCCATGCCCTCCCCACCGCCCCCCCCCGGTTTTGCCGGCCCTGTTTATGAACGAAAGGGAAGACGGAACTTACATAATAATGATGCGCTGTATTCAAGATTTACTATTTGTCAGTTTTATACAACAGAGACCAACACCAAATAGGTATCTTACGGTTATAATCAGTATCGAGTTATTTTTTTCTTCAAATTTTTTGCCGTTCTTGGTTATTTTGATATGACTAAGAATGGAGCAAAAAATTTTGGCCCTTGATAACATCACGAATACATAGGTGTAGTAAACATATAGGCTAGGGGGAGGTGGGAGGCTGCACCCCTTCCAATCAGGCAAATTTTATCCAATGTCAGGTCCATTCTGGCAATTTATTTCACTGAAGCAACAGCAGTCGGACAAGATTCATACTAAGCCCCCCCCCCCCTTAACGTTTAGCCTCTGCTACGCCCATGAGCGAAGAGATACAATAATTGGTAATTCTGGTTGACGCTATCTCAATATGAAAAACACGATGAAGTATTGTATTGTTGAGATTTTTTTTAAAGTCAGATGTAGAAAACGTTCAAGTGACATAGACTTATCCATTGATCGAAATTTACTAGTACACATTTCCTAGAATGAAGCAGCCAGTTAATGTGGGTGGGGCGGACACACCCTTTCTGAAACTGCAATCACTGCTGTCATAGGATCATTTGACAATATTATTTTCAGCGAGGAAACCAGCAGATACTGAATCGAATCTCTGGCTGCAGATTTGTTAAATACAATAATAATAATAATGATAATAATGAACGATTATTTAAACTGGATAAACACTTCAACTACCTGAGGCTGTTATAAATGTGTGTCCAGTAAAGTAAAAATATAAAAAAGGGATACAACTAAGAGGAAGGAAAGAACTAGAGGTGTCTACAGTGATTTGCTATTACTTGTAGTAGTTATCTATAAAGTCCGAAAGAGTCTGGTCTATTTAGGGTGTAGCATTCCAAAGGAAGCATGTTAAACAGCTTTCCGCCAGTAAAATGGAAGCTTTTTCCCCCATATCAAACAAAGCTATGGAGCGTGTTTTGGACGTAAAGAAAGTAGCGCATTTGGCGTTAAGGGGTGAAAAGTGGCAGATTTGTGGATTTCGTAGGACCCTCGTTTGTGGCATGTTGTTAGGCTGCTAGTATGACGAGGCTGCTAGTATGACGAGGCTGCTAGTATGACGAAGCTGCTGGCAAAGAATTACAATGATTAGTTTCGATTGAATATGAAGAGCTACGATCCCCCACCCAGTCCTTCTTTTTATCCCACATATGTCTCAAGGTAAGCGCCAGGAAGTATTGCAACGACGCGTGTAGAATAAATATATGTTTATAGGTGGGCAAAACTGCCCGCCAGTTGAGAAATGAAATGCAATATATTTTATGACATTGTAAAGGCGCAAAATAATTCTGTCCCCACAATGTCACAAATTGATTGTGAGCATGTACGTATTGAAGTTAAAGTGAAATATTCGCCGCACACGTATAATCCTCTTATTATCAATAATTTTTTAGAGATAACCATATTCTCAACAACACCACATATTAGCTCACATTTAAGGTTTTTGGAACCAAAGAAAAAGGCAGGGATAACATTATATAGCTGTTTTTATGAGCTACTGTGTTAATATGATAAAAACCATACAAGTCTTACACTTACATGTTTATAAATACCCCCCAACTACTGGGGTGGGGAGCTCATGTCTTCCAGTGATTTGATTTGATTAAGCTGTTGTTTTAAAAGAGGCCAGGATGAGGCCCATCAGTCTACGTCATAATTCTATGCCCCCAAACAAGAAATATTCAGTAACAACACTGTTTAAGATCATCTGGTTCTAATTTTTTTATTTCAAAATATTTAGATTAAAGTTTGCAATTTTCGTATTTTAGATATAGAGGTGAAAGCTCTTACGTATGGGAATTAGAAAATTTAGTTTGTAATGCGGAATAACAAACACAAAATATCAGATTTTGGTGCAGTTTGATTTAGAAAACACAAGTCCAAACAATAAAAAACAGCCGTGGAAAACGCTATGCATTAGGAGTTGGTCACACCCTAGGTATAACTAATTTCTTTACCGCAAAATCCTGTTAAATGTAATTAAAATTGGATCTTACAACTTTACCTTCGATTTTAAATGCTAACCGTACCATTTTACTACTTTTTGCTCAAGTTTATCCCAACAGTTTCCAGCGTCTTACATTTGGAGGGAATTGCTACCCACATTTTATCATTGCGAAGCAGGAGCTTAGATATATTCTCTTTTTATCATACCTTGCCCTTGCGTTCGGAAAAGTCTTGTTATCGTGTGAAAGCTTGCTTAAAGTGACCCTTCACAGAAAGTGTCATCCAAATATATCTTACTATAAGCGACAAGGCTTTTAAATGTTTTGTAAATTACTTGATATTTTAGAAATAGGGTTATTTTGTTATCTAGCTTTCTCTGCCTTTCGAGTTTAAAATTTTTAGATTGCGACAATAAAAGTTGCCAGGGATCGCTAACACTGATGATGTTCCCACGATTTTGGGCCACAAAGCCCCGGCGTTGTTGGTGACTATCATACCTTTCTTACTATTTCCTGGCATATTCATTTGAATATAGTTGTATTAGTATGTTTTCACTATCTTTAATGCAAAAAAAGGGTCTGGGGTCGAATGACGTCAATGTATATATTTGTAAATGCCATAGAGATAGGGTTGTTGCATATAGTCAACATATACAGAATCACAATGGTTCAATGTGATATTACCTCGCAAAATCAAAGAAAATCGCTATAGAATTAGATTAAGAATTGTTTTCGTTTATAAGATATTGCTCAGCAAATCTTAACAGAATAACTGTTTAGCAATTCGTCGCATTGCCTAGTCTCGAACGCTAGTTTAACGCCCAGTTTAAATTTGAAACGCTATTGGGACGGTATGCAATCCTTCCCGTGTGAACAGGGCCAATGAAGTTATGGAGATACTTCAAACCATAGAATGCTTCAAACAGTCATTGCCTCTTTCGCGAATACTCGTAGATTTCGAGCGATGTATGCGTGTGTGACCAGAACAAAATACCAGCGTGAAGTACAAACTGCTAGGATTAAAATATTAGCCGGAATAAATTAATATGACCCAGGAACAAATTTTCAGCAGTTAAAACGTGAGTGGTATAATTCGGAAATCTTTCGAGAATGGGGATTCGTTTTTTTAGCAAAGAATTATTTACCTACTAATCCCACCAGATAGAGGAAAGAAAAGAGGGGATAATGATTCCATAATTAGAAAGTACTTCTTGACAAACGCATGCTAAATCGTCCTTACGTCACAAAGGTTTTCCCTGCTGAAAACACAGAATTTGTGCTTAAACCACATTTGAAAACACAGTAGAGCACCGCTTTTCTTGCGATACAGGGAGCAGGAACTAAGTTGATCAGGACTGGTCACGAGATCAAAGATGCCAAATTGCAATGATATGTATTTCTCGCAGAGGTGTAGAGCTAATGGGCTCACGGTAGCCCTTTTCTACTTTTTGCAATTATTGTCTGCTAGGAATTCTATGTTATCTGTGATTTATTCAGAATTTCCTAGAATCTCATCCCTTGATCTTTATGATAAGTTTACCTGGTTATTGAACCAAGAAGATAGGGATTGTCTGGTTTTAATTGCTAATTTGATATTCCTGGCTTTCGAATCACGGGAATCTTTTAGGAATTATCTTGTATTAACCGCTTACTGTAATTTGAGATTTGTTGTTTATTTGTTAGTTATGTTAACTTGTAATTGTGTTGGCGATGGGCCATTTCGGCGTACAAGCCTTATATATATATAAAAAGTAACCCGTTGCCATGCAATTTCCCACTTGTTGTCAGCATCCTATTGTCTCTTGGTGTTTGTAAGTCAGTCATTATGTAAAGCCGTGAAGTAAAGTCGTGTCCAAGCCGGGCCGTTTTGAGAAGTTGCCGTTAGCCGTTAAATTAAGTAAAGTGTACCCATCGGACATCGGACAGGGGGCGGACTGGGGGACACGTCCCCCCAGTTTTTGGCAGGATCAACTTTGTATTTCGTCTAAATTCGATGAGAGAATGTGGGGGAGGGGTAATATTTTGGCAACATACTTTTTGTGATGTAATCCCATGATTTCAAACTGCCTTTCCATAGCCCAAGGCTAGTTATAAGCGTTCCCTTAATGTAAAATTGACGTTTCTTGTTGGTAAAAGAGCGTTTTCTGGTGCTAAAAAGGGCGTGGCCTAAATTTTCTTGTTTTGTCCCCCCCCCCCAGAGCGTAGTAGCTGGCGCCGCCATTGGGTGTTGTTTTACATTAGTTTCCAATAGCCTTAGTAGCCATAGCTGTACGTTAAAGCTTCAGGTTGGCTGTCACTAATGGAGGCATTAAGATGTGTTTTCCCCTGACTTTCACGAGAATTCAAGGGTAAAACACACTTTAATGAGAATGGTAGATGGAAATGAAATACCATAGTAACCTTTAGATCGTAGTTTAGACTTCAGATCATTTGAGTACTTTTATGAAGATGATTTATATGGCTGTGGCATATGTATTAAAAACCGCACAAAATGTGTGTCCTTGGAATGACGGTTTTCGGGGTTATGAATTCTCCAGTCCAGGCGCGCAACCAGAAATTTCAGAGGGCAGGGGTCCAACACACAAAAAGGGCACTATTTAAACTTTATGTTGGGCACTAATAAAAGGTCCGCCGAAAATATGAGCAGTTAGTAAATTTGTAAATATTGTAGGCTAGACAAGGGAAACTGATCAATAGAGAAAAGTTGTGGTGTACGGTTTATTTTGTGGTGAGGTGTGGTTTGCTTTTTCCTTTTAATGTTAACTGTGCACATGCCTTTTTTCTGTCTGCCACCCAGTGCCGCCGAGAGGTTTGGGAGGCCCGAAGGAGGGGGAGAACGGAAAAAACAATGCCTCTTGCGAGCGAAGCGAGCAACAATTTTTGCCACCACACCCTTGCAAATAGCTTAAATTCATTAATTCGTTTAAGATGTTTTACTTTTGAAGTGTAATTTTGTTACTTTTAATAAATTCCATTTAAAAACGGAATTAATTGCTTTATGAAGCCCCCCTAGACCTCGAGGCCCTAGGGCAATTAACCCCTTTATCCCCCTCTCGGCGGCCCTGCTACCACCTCCTTTTCCCAGCGCCAGCTCACTTTTGAAAAGTAGCCCACCATCTTCCATATCCGAAGACATTTTGCTCTTTAAAATATTATTATTGATTTCTTTGCTACGCACTTCAGATGGGAGGAGGTTGAACAGTTCCACGAGCCTTGAATTCAGCTGGTTTCTGTCTCCAAGTCTTGCCTTCAGCTGATTTGTGATACTGACAAGGAACGGAACAGCTGAACAACAACTTTTGGTGCCATCTTTACTGCTTGCTAATGCTAGTCCGCAAATATTTCTCTACATTCGCTCGTTTCATGCAAAGGTCTTCTATGACCCTGTAAACTATGTGACAGGCTTGAAAAATGTCTTGGTTTTTACAGATTATGTGGTCAAATTTATAAAAAAAACCGAACAAATGATTTTTTGATGACGTCACACTTCGGTGCTCTATTAACCAGCACTAGAGACAATATGAACGTGGACTGGCGCATGACAATATGGTTGATAGGTTAGGGTATTGTCTAGATCCTTTCAACAAGATGTAATGATCTGTGAAGGGTGGTCAAGTTTTCAGAAATAAATAAGACTGTTTATCTTTAGAAAGAATCTCTATTGTTTGGAAGTTATTTGGTATCTAAGATTACCTTGATCCTTTTATCTGTGACAGAAACCACGTAGGCATATTAGGTGCCCCACAGACCATTTCAACCAGAAACTGGATCGATAGTATAGAAGTACATTATTGCGACAATATTATTTCTATATGGCGGAAATTACCTAGGGCTGTTGGAGAACGTATAGCCTCAAGACTGGGGTTTATTAACAAAAGCATTTTAAAAGGTAGGTAGTACAGTAGCAGCCCAGCCTCTCTTTGTTGGATGCGTCTGGTATTGGAGAGGAGATCAAAAAATTAGTGGGCAAAATTGTCTTTTTTAGGATTGGATCTGTTGAAACCATCTCAAATACTATATTCGATTGCCATTCGTATCCTGTCAATTGTTTCTAACATGAAATACGAATGAAATAAGACATAAGGCATTCTACGTACATAATTATTTCAATAATACTTCGATTATTCAAAATATTGAATTCTGTATGTTTTAGCCAATATAGAAGCAAATATAGAAGCAAAATATTGCTCGTTGGTTGTCGAATTTAGGACTGTTGTAACTCATACATGCAGCTTTACGTTTTTGCGAGTTTTGATAGGAAAACTTTATGGTCCAGTCAAACGGATTTTGTCGCTAATGGAATGGTTGGTTGTATTTTTCTACTGTTGCCTGGTCATCTGGTCATTTCTAATGATCAGAAGAACATCTTGCTTTGAATGGCTTAGTACACTAGTAATTTTTAGATAATGTATTGAAAAACTATGTTTCAAATCATACTTTGGAAATCTATTCTATATATTGTAAACATTATAGAAATGGTAAATATGATGAAAAACTGCAGAAGCGAAAGGTCTTTTAGTGTTTAAAACGCACAAAGAATTACTTGCAATCAAATTTAGGTCAAACTCGATTGGGTGGCCTGTCTTCTAATCATTGAGCGTGGTGTAATGGAAGAGCTTTCGATGGATGACTTTTTCTCTGACTTTGCAGGTAATCTGCCACTGGGCGTAGCGGGTGCTGAACGTTTAGAGGGGCGGGGGGGGGGGCATGGTATGGATGTCGCCCAAATATTGCTTCAAAATAGAACTGCCAGAATGGATCCTAAAAATGCGATAGATTTTGCCAGATTTGCTGCAGCCCTCCAAACCCTTTTTCCCATACATTTATGGAAACTGGGGAGAGTTTTCTCCGCCATATACATTGTTTAGTACAATTTGGTCGCAAATAATGCCAACTTCAAGCGATGGGCAATTCACTCCTGCAAAATGCGTACGAGAATTCCACCAAAACACCAGTATTTCTACGGATTTTCTGATGTAAAATAAGATTCCCACCAAAGGTGTACGAAATTTCAAAAGAACAATTTAACCTTCGGTTTCAACAATAACGTAACTACAGTAGCGGCGCCCAAGTCCTCGACAGGGTCAATTTTGTATTTCGTATAAATTCGATGAGAAAATTTTTAGGGAGGGGTAATATTTTGGCAACGTACTTTTTGTGATGTTGTCCTTTGTTTTTGAAACTGCCTTCAAGTAACCAAAAGTTGAGTCGTGAGCGTTCCGTTTTGGTTGAATTGGAGTTCCTTGTTGGTAAAAGAGCGTTTTTTGGTAAAAAGGGTAAAAAGTGAATATTGATTTGCTGCATCTCTTTTTTTTGTTTATTAGATATATTGTTCTTTTCATTTGAATGCATTATTTCAAGAATCGTTGATGTTCGCATTGTGGTCTCAGGAAGGCGGTATATTAACACAATTGTTCTCTGGTCTCTATTGAGTACAAGCTAAGGAATTGGTTCCATTGTCGTATTCCGCTTATAAGCAAACACTAGCGTTCTATTTTCACTGTGTTCATTGTCGCTAACAACGACTTGATGAATGGCATTGCGAAAGGTATGATTTTAAAAGAACATTTTATTAGTATGTTGAATTCAGAACAACAGTGACAGTAAATTGTCAAAAAAGAAGACTTTTTCAAGGCCTGGGCTTTTTCAAACAAGACTTCCACTATTCTTATCGAAAGGTGCCTAGTTACATCAATTGATGGTCTCTTGGTCTACAGCACTTTAGTAAAAAATCAACCATTTATATCCATAGAATTTGGTTCTAACAAGTTGAAGGTTGTAATCCGTGACAAAGTTCTTTGGTTTGTTCATTAAGTTCAGGAAAAGAACTGCCAGGTACGTTTTTTGTATTTATTAAAATTTTCCTCATATTTTCTAGCAATCTTGGTTATGTCTTTAATAAATTTGAGTTTGATCGCAAACTCTTAGTTGCCAAGGGTAATTCATTATTTCATAACATCAGAAAGGAGATTTCTATGAATTTTCGTTAAAAAATAAGATTTCCACCGAAGGTTGAAGCGATTTTGATTTGCCCGTCGTTGATTGGAGGCTGCCCGTCTTTGATTGGTTACTGTTTATGAACGTCATTTGAATCTTTGTGAGTTATAAAAAGTCTCAATATTAATTAGTTTAGATAGAAAAGAGTTATTCCTATGTTAATTATTCCTGCGTTGCAATAGTCGAATTTACGTTCCTTCAGGTGTAGTAGCAGGGATTTTATCTGATGCGAGGTGCACAGGGGACGTTGGACAGAAACACTTGTCAATGGTGACAGCTCTGTTGCAAATCGTTAGTTTATTGTCAAAGCCAACTCAGATTTTGTAAAAATGAAGATTATATTCTTCATTGACGCTTTTTGCTATTAGAAGTTGCTCTGAAGGTACCTTACTGGGTGTGTGCAACATATTTTTGCTAGAGAAATCAAAGGCCAGATAAATGATACCGTAATGACCATCTAGTACAATTGCAATTTCCAGTTTGCTATCAAAGATTAAGTTGGCATCTGAAGGCGCTTCATGTTCCCCCACCACATGCGCTTCATGGTGTATTTTTTTATTCATACTGAAAGTTCTCTTATATCTTACATAGCTTAGCTTATTACTGACACTTCGTTTGTCAGCCTTACGCACCGAATTTTATTAACTGGGCACTACGCCTTTTTTCTAAGTAATTATCTGTACTCTCAATTTATATGCCACTGAAATATATGATCAAATTTACCAGCAAATAGCACATGTATGTAGCAACCTTTCAGACATTTTGTCAGTGTAAAGCAGCAATTTTTTTTGCTTTCAACTACCAGAACATTGAGTGTTGTGAAACGAGGAAGTTTTTTCAAAGAAAACAATTTAGCATTTTCTTTCTTTCGAAAGGCACACAAGTTCGAGGGGCAATTCTCTCTTCCAAATAGTGTGCGAGATTTTCACTAAAGCGAAAGGATTTCTGGGGACTTTCAGATAAAGCGATAGGACACCCACCAAAATTGTACGAGAATTTTATAAAGTGATTTGCCTCTCACAAAAAGTTCAATGGTTCCAAAATTGTATCTGCTGTTATTGTCTCATAGGGGAACCATGATATATTTAACATTTTGGCAGGTAATCCGACGAAGGGGGGCCAGGAGACCATGGCCCCCTCTTTTGCAAAACAACAGAGCTCTTTTCAAAATCTTTTGTTATGATTATTAAATTTTCTCTTGCCCCCTCCCTCCACTTTCCAACAGGCGCCGGAGCCCATGTCTGGGAGGCAGTTAATAATTGCGAAAAAGTTATCGTTGTAATATGTTCCTGTTGTGAACATTGTTCATTTACCGCTACTCACATCCGGGTACCACTACTCACATCACAGACAAAGTGGGAGTCTTAAAATGAGGAATAGAGGAGGCTAAATGAGGAATAGAGGGGGGCCAAAATCGAATAAAAAGGCTTTACTGGTGCTTCATTTCTTAATATTCGGATTTTTTGCTAAAGCCCTCCCCCGAGCCCCCCTTGTTCCGCGGTGCCTGTTCTACAGACGCTCTAAAGACTTGGGCAGTAAGTTCATTTTTAAGCTTGTCATTTCATTTATTATTTTGTACGGTTTTAGCCCCCCCCCCCGAGTTTTTTTAGACGTCCCACTTCGCTCAACGCTCCCTGGTGCCTGAGTTTCGAAACATGCAGCTCGGCATTAAATTTTTCTTCCTATTTTTGAACTCTTTCCTTTGTAGATTTTTCCAATGCATTCACAAGCAACCATATCAAAAATTGACTTGCAAGACTAGTCTCTTACGATCATATATGTTTTTGCTTCTTTTTTAAGATCTAAAGGCTTTTTGGGAAGCTGCTGTATTTTTTACCGTCGCATTAGAAGCCCTCTATAAGATAGTTTAGGCTTATATCTTCAAAATTCAAGAAACTTTCATGCGACTTCTTTGTAAACCAAGGGCATTATCGGTCTATACACATTTTCATTTTCATTAAAAATGGCTTGTCTAGGTCTAAAAATTTAAATCTTTTGATCTTTAGTTAGGACTAATAAACTTTGGATATTTGATTTGGGCATGTCAACCTCAGTCCAGCTTTTTCAAGTTCAAACAATTGCACATTTAGATGTGTCTCTCATTTGTTCCATAAAAGAATGATTAGCCCACGTGCAACATTATGTTCACAAAGTAACCTCATAACCTAAGAAGTCTTTAGAATTTTAATTTTCAACTCCGCTATACTGCGATATAAGCTTTTACACTTCAAGTCTAAACAAGGCATGGCGAGTTTAGTGGGCGTTTCTTTTGAAAAAATTGGAGTACAAAGCTGTTTAGTCTTATCGTAAAAAAACCGTCTGCAGCTGTGTTCAAAGTTGCAACTTGACAAAAACGTTCTCGTTAAACTCGTTATATTAAAACTACGAACAAGGACAACAAGTCAAAATCATGTCTTTGTTAGATTTTTCTATATTTAGGTAATCTCGAAATTGTTTTGTAAGATTTATTCGCAACAGTACAATGCTGTGTAAGTTCTTTTCGTGTTCAAATGTATCTAGGCACGAGTAAAGAGATTAGCTACCTTTAGTCAACATGACTACTTGAGATTCTGCATGCTTACGGTAACATTCCTTTATACTCAAAAGAGTTTATCTACAATCCATCTTTTGTCATACTGTTTACAGTGTCATCTTTTGAGATTTGATAAATATGAATTGGGCCTCTCTTTCACAATAGTCGTTTCCATGGTATTTCTACTCAGCCTTCCAACATTGACTGATAAAGTGTGCCGAGGGATTTGGTGCACGCGAACAAAATCTCAAGTTATTTGGTCCCTGTTTCTAAGTTTGCCAAGATCATCCCTTATTGTGCAAACATTTGTAGAAAGATCTATGTACTTCATCAGACAAAGTAAAAGCTCTGCCTGTGAAGGCTTGTTAAGCTGATCTGTAATACATTCCTAAACATTAAATGACATTTATATGATAGAATCTAAGACATCAATTAAGCCGTTCATTCAAGGCTTCCTTTGACGAACCCTATTTTGCATTTACTTGTCGAAAGAAAGTAAGGGGAAAGTAAGAAAGATTCAACATTTCGGTCTCGTTATGTTCAGACAGTAAACAAAAAAATGATTCCAAGATCGCTTGGTGGCCTGAATAATTAGTTGCTTAAAAATGCTTAGCGGTTGCTTATCATAAAGTTGAATAATTTCGAAGATTACCAAAGCCGAAAAAAATTTACCCTCGATTGTTGGATACGATTATATCCTGGCAATGTGGTTCATGCGAATGTTCTTGATTGTATAATTAGCGTCACTCTATCGTCTTTATCTTTTAATTCAGCAACTCATGTGCTCTTAGTTAGTTTTGTACTGAAAGGTGGACGATTAAGACCAATAAAAGCATGTAAAAGAATTCAAATGAATACATCCTCGTAAAAGCAGATTACTTTTATCGGCAGCTCAAAAAAGACATTACTTGGATATTTGACATATACGAAAGTAGCTTAACTTCTCTTTTTAACATCATCTTTGAATGATTTTACCAAAGAGAAGTTGTTTTGTGTTGAATTATTAAAAACAGCGATAATTACTCCATTTTTATGACAGCTAACAAATTTTAAAGGAAATAGTTGCAAGATTGAATCTCCTATTTGGAAAATTACATTCACCAAGCACACTGCCAAGTGATTCCAACAGCAACCCTCACAAAGCTTTTGTTGTTTTACTTTATGGTACAAGAAACATATATACAGAGTCAATTTCAGTAGACTATTGCCTAGTATCTTCATGTCAGGGAATGTTTCTGGCTTATTCTTTATTTTCAATTTGACAAGTATCAGGTAATATATATTCACATGGCTTGTTTGGAGCAAATCTAAACTATATTTTGTCAATTTTCCCGTCATGAATATAAACTTCAGACTTTAGTCCTATCTTCATAAAACTAAAACCATCTGCAGAAATTGCTCTAAGATTCATCTTGATTTTCGATGCTAATGCTTGAAACGCAACCTTATTCATGAATGCTTAGAAAATTCTAATTTGATCATTCAATGAATACGTTTGTTACACAATCCTGTCCATTCTAGCTGAACATTCAAATTGCAAGTGCTTTGTACAAAGATGTTTTGCTTTTTCTTATGGTTACCTTCTGTGATACAAAATACAACCTGCTCCGTTTACCAAAACTAACTTGTGTTCTTGTAGTGACATATAAATTCTTCTTAGAGTCTTTTCAATGTTATGCTTACAAATTGAAATGGCAGGTAATTGAATAGATCTTTCGTGAGAAAGTCAAATTTAGCGAGCTTGTACTTTTTTCTATGTCTAAATTTCATGAATCACATTTTCAAATTCTAAACTGATCCTTCACTTAATTTATAGGCCTTTCTTAATTTCATTGTTGTTAACTCTACTCTTTTGATTTCATAAATACTTTCATAAAATTAACAATTTTCTTCACTGATTCTCGCCTCGAGCGTTTTTCTACAAAATTTGCCTGATCTCATTGTGCTAAACCTTTTAAGGGTATGTTAACATGTTGATTTGTTCTAACAGAGTACAAACAAAAACACATCAGTATCTATCTATCTCTTGATTTCGTTGAAACGATGTTCAGTTCCAAAAAGATGACAATACGAGGTAGTCCATTTCTCTAAACATCTTTACAAAAAAGGATGGAAATATTGATTCAAAAAATTTTGAAAGATACCTAATTTGACATAATTTAACTTATAGGTAGCTTAATTAGTCATCACAAAAATTATTTACAAAAAATTTAAATTAGTAAAGAAAATATTCATATTTCTTTATGATTCTTTCAATTCTTTGTAGTTTCTGTAATGCAAAGAATTGCAATTATGGATGGACAGCATTGAATCCATAAGTAGGAAACCCAGCTGTATGCTTTTGAGCAAAATTTTGATGAATGGTGTATTTCCAGTGAAGCAATAAATTTTGTAAACTGGCCAAACTGATCGCTGTCTTTCTTCTCCTACTCTGTAAGTGTTGCTGTGCCGCAAGGCTTGGTCACCTCTCCTTTTTTATTTATCTGCCAAATTAATGATCTACCTTTTTGTTATGAGTAGAATTCACTTCTTGATTCTCATATCACTCTTGTAGCATGGCGATCAATGGGCAAAAAACATAGAGAATAAACGGACATATATTCCCAAGTGTTCAAAAAATTATTTCAAATTCCATTAATTTTCAATTGGCATTGAGTTGTATTAAAAGATATATTTGTATGGAATGTCTGGTAACAAAACGGAGTTCTAGCTTGATTCGTTGCCTAAAATTAGATGTGTAAGTCTGTTTTATTTCCATTGGTGCTTTCGTAGCTGAACCTATTGCAACAGAAACTGAGAAAACTGCCTAGGAACTTTCTAACGTGATATCTGTGGAAGGAAATGTTTGCCTTCTTTATTTCAGATACTTTTCATATCTAACAGAAAGTTCAAAAAGTCAAATCATATTTCTTGGTATCATAAAAAAGTACTATTCGACTAGAAGTTCAGCAGCACTTTCCAAAATCCATGCTTCCAGCGGTTATTTTCTTTAACTTTCATCAAAACTTCAACAAAAAGTCTTAACAGAAGCTCTTCTGAAGACACTCATCACGATTTGCAACGAAATCTCCGTATTCTACTCCACTTTCGCCATTCTATGTTGAAATTTTCATGTCAATGTATATTTTTCACATATTGTGAGCAATTGTTGCTAGGGAATACTGGATAAGCAGGAAAATTGCGATGAAAATTATTGGTTTCTACTTCTAGTGAACATCCAGGGCTAAGAAAACGTTCTGGTTTCCAATTGAACGTAGTAGCCGAATACAAAAGTATTGTTAACACCTATAAAGCGACAATGAAAACCGCTAACCAGACAATTGAAATTCATCCTGAAATATTGACGATGTAAATTTTTAATGGCATATTTTTCAATTATTGACAATCACTTGTGATTCCTAGTAGAAAAATTCAAGATAAACAGATTATGTTTAACTATGCTCGGAACAATCGATGGGGGGTCAACAAAACTTTTTTATTGTCAGATTACGTAAAAATCTCTTGTTATTTCATTTTAATACGTCAAAGAGTCCTCATTTTTTTGTTTTATACTCTTTGTATTGTTTATCTGCTCAGATGCTACATTGCTTTAGGTTTATTGGCCTATTTAATTTCGATTTGCAATAATAGAGGTAAATTAATCTAATATTTCTTTGAACCTCCCCCCAATCATGCTCTTTGTCGTGTCTGTACGATATTTATCAGTATTACCGAAAAGATGGAGATGGAGAAGGCGTTTTCGCACAGCACGTTGGGTTTAGTGTACTTAATTTTTGCAAGGTAAAGCACAATTAAGCAACATATGAAGCCCAATGTCCCATAGCCTAGGACATTGAGGCCACATAACACTTTGTATGTTGTGATGATATCACAAAAATCTGTTTTACTCCGTGAAAATACCTCTGTAATATATGAACTTACGTTATCTGTTGCGAATTGCCTGCGATATGGCCATATGAGTACAAATTTCCCCCCACTGTAATTTGGCCCTTGCTCGAAAACATATGAACCAAGTGAAGATAACAGACATCTGTTAGTAAAACTCAACTCTTTCATTTGCCATATCACAGGATATGTGTGCTGTGACGAATTTACCCATGGGCCCACAGGGCCCTGGCAAAATTTTTGAAAAGCCTTTAAAGTGCTCTTGATTTCAAACTTGTGTTTGAGTTGAGCTAGGAGGTCTTGTATAGTAATGAATTCTATTTTTAAAATAGAATAAAGGGCGCGGTCTCAAGAATTTTGAGCTCGCTCCGCTCGCAGGGGGTCTCGTATTTTGTTTTTACCCCAGGGCCTTCAAAACTCTTGATGGCCCTGGCTAGAGCTTCCCCAATGCAATGACTGCACTTAGTTTGTTGCTCAACTTGCCATACGGAGGTTTCTCCGGTGAAAAATGTTTCACCACTGAAAAGGGTAAAGAAAAAGAGTGAACTAAGGTGCACAGTGTCACAGTAGCGCGTTGTTGCCTTATGTTTAATGGCAGCAGATGTCCTGGGAGTTTTTAACCAACCCCAATCAAATCATTGAAAAGTTTTCAGCAGTAATAACGAAAGACATTAGCATCACGAACCAAGGGGCAAGTGTAGTTTTATTGGGAATGCACTGAAATGCGAAATGGATACAAGTTTATTCGTGTGTTTTAGTTTTTATCTATCAAACTATTTAGTGAATATTAACCTGGCTGGTTATGTTTATGTTTAGGCAAGTACTACGCACGTGACACAATTATTTGGTATATTTTCAGGGGCCCCAATAAACTTTTGGCCCAGAGCCCCAACAGATTTAAATGCAGCCGTGTGTATGTAGCAAATTTAAACTGATGTTGAGATTTTTTTATGTTTTTTGTGTTCATGCTGCAATTTTGGTAGTCAGTTCAATGGTAACTGGATGACTTTGTGCTCACATGAACACTGATGGCCGAATCTATTTTTTTATGCTAAAATGAATTTCTCTTCATCATTAGCAGAGGTACAGTAACCTACAATTTTGTTCATTAAAGTCTTTATTGATTAGAACATTGAAATGTCTAGCGAGGTCCTAGTTGGCCTGTTGTCTATATGCGAAAAAGAGATTTTAATTCCGTCTTAGAATATACTTTGGCACTAGTTCTTGGTTTTCAGTCCTGATGCCTTGCCAAGTCACCCTATCAGCTCGCGGGTAATCTGCTAGGTTATCTATCTGTATGCAATGGTTGAAAATGCATTTCAATATGACCACATAATTCTGTTAACTTGTTGTCTGTCAGGCCTGGTCACCGACATGTTTTGTGTTAATTTCTGACTGTTTATCGTTTCTCGTGAACGTTTTTGCTTCGTTCTTGCTCATGATATTTCTACACCATCATAGATATGGAATCCAGTGACCACCAGAGGTGTTACTTTTTCAGGGGCATTTATTGGAGATGACATTCAGAAACCGACTGTACTTCTCAGGGAATTTTTAGCATATTGAGAAAGGGGAAATTGCCCTTCCAGCTCCAGCTTTTTTTATTATAAGGATTTCCCCCGCAGTTAAAATCCCCTCAAAAAGGCTATGGGCCTTCTATTCTTTTCTTTAACAAGGATGACCCCGCATAAGATGGGAGTCAAAAATTGAAAGCTTCACAGGACAGATAAAACCGAAAATTACACACGAAGCTCGGAGAAAACTAAGCCTTTTAGAGCTTTTATTCAACGAGAAGCCAAAATGCTTTCAAATATGACTTTGGCTGTTCACGATTGGGTAGATGTAACAGACATAATGCAATTTCAACCTTTATTCACGGCGATCGTCTGGTTTAAAGCAGAGCAAATCAAATTAGTCAAAGAAATCGGCCTTCTCACGATTCACTGTAACTCTACACAAATGATGTGGGAATTTCAATCACTATTCTAACTGCATCAAAAAATTTCTACCTGCCAACTGCCCTACTCTGCCGGTTGGCCCATGTAAATTTATCTGAAATCCACGCTTCTCTAGAGAAAGCAATTATACGTATTTAAATAGAGTTCGAATCAATCTAATTTATGTTTTCAAATCATTTTAATTTGCCTGAACTAAACGAATTAGTCATTTAGATGTTTTCTCCATATCCTGTGTTTTTGGTGGAGTACATTTTTCCAAAGTATTGGTTTATTAAAAATTCTTTAAAGTATCCAGCAGTTATAAATATTTTCTATTCTTATTCAATTTATTAGTTAATTCGATGCGCAATTGCATGTTTACTGCATTTTCCACTTTAAATATTTCTAAAATATTTTCGTTGTTTTGATAACAATATACTTTCGTACAAAATCGTCATTTCCTGGTTATATGGTTGCTTTTGTTACATTTCTTTTTACGTATTGAAACTTTCAAACGTTCATAGCCTTTCTTTTATTGTTGTGTTATTCTTGAAACTAGCTGGCATTCTAGCACTCTCTTCCTTCCGTTTTTTTGCAAAGATTTGCCACCCAGGGACAGAAAGAATAACCCTAAATATTTATCTCGCTTAGATATGTTTCTCAACTTACTTGATCGCTTGCCTTCCGATCACGTTTCCTTATCCAATCTAACCTTCACTCTTGTTTATGTTGTTGCCCTGCAGAAACCAGTGTCCTGCCGGTAAGCAATGCAGCGCTTTTGAAATCCATTGAACTGCCTTATTCTTTCTCAATTTTCGTTTCATTTATTTACACAGGCATTAAGGACTTATAAAGCATTCCCAGTTGCTGCATGTTATTTCTTTTGTTATTGCACACTTTGAAATTTTTACTTCCTTTTCAAACCAAACCTTTTTGCAAATATAGACCCTTTAGGCCGTATTCAATTGGCTTAAAACATGTTTTTTTGAAGAGTGGAATTCACAAGATTCTTCCAAAGTTTAATTGAAGACAATAACAGTCAGTTTCGTTTTACGATACCGTTGCCTCTCGCGAGCCTCTGAGACCGTATTTCGTTCTCGTTTGGACAACTGACATTTCTATTGACCATAATCCTTTGCGCCCTGAGTGATAACGCTTCGTACGCAAGAGATCATTCACTCGCAAAAAATGGACGAGATTTCTAGGAACTTTCACGTGAAATAATATAATTTCCTTCAAAGGCGTCCAAGATTCCCAAGAAATGATTCGCCCCTCTCTTCCCCCTCTTCACAATACCCTAGGTATCAGAATCCCTTCAACAGAAATTATAGAAGAAAAAAGGGAGCCTTGCTGTGCTCTTTGCCTTTTCTCTTGAGGCTTACTAAAGTCTGGCATAAGGGGTTGCTTCGTGTGTAATGGTGACGACCGATTTCTAGAAATGTGTCATTGTGACCTTGCATCCTACTCTAACTACCCTTGTCTTGGATTTAAATACCACTTGACGTCAGAAGCTTTTCTGTGCTTATCTCTTCTCCCAGCTTTGGAAAAGATCTTCTCGTTACTGCTCAATCCATCCAGTTTTAAAAATAACGGGGTCGGGGTGGCAGTTCTATTTTTACACGTGCGTATTCTTCCCTTGTTTATGGCGTAACTCTTCGTTCCTTTCATCGCGCACCGATATCTCCCACACCCCCCTCCCCGGCTAGTGCACCTCCTTCAGACAGCAGGCAGTCTCCGGATGCCCTCGCCAAGATCCAATTTTCCCATAATGAGGTGCCACACACGGGCTCTTCATAGCCGATTGCACCGTTTAGTACAATTGAGTTGAATGGAAAGCCACCACAGCGTTATTGTAAACTATCCGGTGTGTTTTCCTCATTGTATTCTAACGCTGCTTTGTATTTTATATAAAGAGTATTTCTCCTCTACTTTCCTCATTAATAATTGAAGAAACAAGCGCTTTCTGATGCGGTTTTGTTTCTCGTCCTTAGGGAACTGCCAAAGAATTTCATATTGATCACAGCCAGTTGACGGAGTAGCCGTAGTTGTTACCGAGAACGTATGCAAGGGTTGTGCAACAGTCGAAGCACTGATCAGAACTTGTTTGTTCAGTAGGGTTCAGGCACTATTGCGACTTCAAGAGTTTAATTTACAAAGTTCTCATGATTAATTGATATATATCTGGATTGTATAGCGTTATCGTGGTTATGGTGTAAAGTGTTTTTGACTTGCAAATGATAGCCGCGTGTGGAATATTGCATCGGTTTGTATATATTTTGGATGACAATTGGAATCTGTATCCACCAGGAGTCGAGTGTATATTATATCGCTATTATAGCAAATCACAGTAAAAGGATTTTAATCAGCACTACCGCCTACATTAGCTGCTCTTATTGGAAGACAGTAAGTACCGCCTGTTATATGTTCTTAGCAGATTTCTCCAGCCTAGCAGATAGAGCTTCTGTTTTAGGCATTTATTAATGGCATGTAACAGTGTGTCTTACATCAGCAGTGGTATTCTGTCAGGAAGGGAAATCTAGCGTGCTTGGAATTATTCATAATTGTATCACGTCTCCACATATTTTGCAACAATTTGCAGGACAATTATATGAGCATTTCAAGAAAAAAAATTTAGACTTCAAATTTCAAGCGCAAAAAGGATTAGTTTTAAGTTATGCCGATCTACACAACCAAAGTGTGAAATCAGAGTTGTCTAATATAATCGCTACTTTGGCATTGTCTATTCGTTTCACCCAATTTTCAATGGGGCAGAATTCCTCTAACCTCAGAGAGAGAAGTTGTGATTTCTCTGCAAATAGCCGACATGCTCCAGTTAAATCTAGCAAAACCTTAGATTTGTTCCATATAAGATAAGTTTCTGCTCCTCATGCTATTATGGTTTTGAACAAATTTGCTGAGAACCTAATAAATCAGTCGCCAAACACTCTTGGTACTCCCTTCACGAAAGATAACGCACTGCCAAATCCCAAAAGCCTTAGATTTCGTATTGCAAACAGCTCAAAGACAACAGGTCGTGTTGCATTCAATTCCGTCTTTTTAACTTCTAAAAGCTTATCAGTCATTTTTTCGGAAATAAAAACCTGTAAACATATTGAGGAGTAGCAGGTCTCCTCGTTGAAGTATAACATCCGCGTAAAAACAATTATTATTCTTATACTCTGTATTTTTATCACACTATGCTCTAAATTTTTTCCTAGCTTAGTCCATTTTGAAACTTAGAATAGTATTCTAACCTATCCAAGCTTCGGCATTATTAGAAATTGGGTGAAATTAACGGCAAAATCAAGGCATTTAGATCGTGATGGTCTTAGTTATACGGTAGAAAAATGCAAATCTGGGAGTAGAGAAATGTGCAGTTGAAACAGAAGATCTTATCATGTTGTAGCATTCAAGTCAGTTGAGGACTCTGAAGTCATTTCAGACAGCGTGTGCCATATCTGCTTAGGAAAACGCAAAGAGAAATTCCAGTGTTCTACCCCGACTATAGCATGTATTTCCCGTTTTGGTGTGGGCGTTTTTGTCTATGAACTTTGCGAAAAAGTTGGGATGATTTAGCCCTTATGAGACATTTTATTTTAAGAATTCTCCCATAACCTAGAATGCCAACAGTTTCCTTATTCAGTGCTTTAAGCTATAAGAACCCTTTTCACTGCTTGTTTATCCCATTAAAAAAGGGACGTAAGATGATAAGAGGTGAAAAATAGGGACTCTTGATATGTAACCGTGTTTGCATGACGATCTCTATGCTTGCTGTACCTAGATTTAGTTTCCGTTCCGCTACTTTGCAATTTTCTTCGTACTTCGCTAGCGTTGGCCATCTATGCGCAATAATCAAACGGCCCATTTTCTACGTGATCTTGTTCTAACCAACCCTTCAAATCAAAGATTTTTCACGATTTCTTACCATCCCCCAGATATTTCCATGTGTTACTGTATCTTTAAAGAATTGTGTAAAACAGATTAATTCCGATTCTCGCCTTCCCTTTCCTCCCAATGTTTGCGGAAATCCACCGATAAACGTTTCAGCAAGATTTTGATGAAAAACATAACCTGTTGTTGCAACCCAGAAAGGTCATTCCATTTTCACTAAGGAATAGGGTAAAATCGCGCGGCATTTGATCATAGCATGCGATGTTGTAAAGATATTGGTTGCTTGTCGCTGTATCAACGTGCATTTCTCCCACCGCGCGGCTTTCGCGAAAAGCCCCTTGTTTCCATTGCTTCTCACGCGCCCCTTGGGTGATATTAGGTGATCTTCAATATCAAATGCCAGTTAGCAGATTTGTGGATTTGAAAAGCGAGTACCACCCTTACCTTTGAGAATGGTTCTGTTGTTTCGACAGAACTGATGGTCCAAACTGTTAATTAAAAGTAAATTTATTCCAATTAGGCCTATTAATAATTGGTCAAAACTATAACCAACCTTTTTAGATTAATTGACGTGCCTTATAGCTTTGTTAAATTCTCTTTATTTCAATTTAGCGTCACAGGCTAGCACTGTCAATCAAGACAGGTTGCCTTTCAGGGCAATTCAAGAATTACTTTTATTTCATTGTAATGCAACTGTATGCATTAAGTCTGGGTACATGATACAATTACCTGAATGAGCTCGTTGAACAAAATATAATTGCCCGAAATGGGCGGTCACAAAATGAAAATATGCCATCGAATAAATTTCCACCGATGACATTTAATGACAATAAAGCTATGACTAGATCCACATATGTTTCAACCCCCTTTCGCCCCCATTTAAACCCTCTCGTCGTTCTGTTTTTACATCCTCTCTTTTCATTAGTGTAACGTTTTGAACCAATGTCAAGACGTTCTTATCGATTCTGAGCACAAAGGATTTACATCCGAATTGAGGGTTTATTCTTTCGTCTGTTACCTCGTTAAAAGGTCGCACGAAAAACCTTAACGCTTTTAAAAGGAAGCCTCTGAAAGTTTACTCGAGAATGCTGTACTGGGAAGCAAAAAGGAAGCTTTTTTCTGATCCTTCGTGTCAAGTTACAAAACCAAATATCTGCGCTTAGCAAACAGGATACAAGCCAGTAAGCTTCGGTATTTATGTCTATTTCTGCCATACGCCTCTGCAGTTCTAAGCTGTCAGCATCTGTTACCATTTCTTACTGAATATGTTCTTTGATATTGCAGATTCACACAAGATGAAATCATACATATTAACAGTATTCACTTTGGCTCACGTGTTGGGGAACGTTTGTCGAGGTATGAGCTTGCAATTATGTTTTTTGTTTTACAGTACAAACCAAACCAGCATATGGTTATCTACAACTTTTCTATTTTTAACATTTTATAGCAGGGCTCTGATCTGTAGATTTTGTAGATACGGTCTGTATGAATATCTAATATTCATGCTAACAATTCCCTTTATTGGTTCAAAGTCAGTTTTTGAACTTCATAGTCTTAGTTTCTAATTATGTGTGGTAGATGTTTAGTTTTCTGACGTTATTCAACCAGCTTAGCGTATTCACCTAGTTTAATTCTCTACTTTAAATTTTGGCTCCGGTTAAGCATAGATCTGCCAAAAGATTATACCGTGGTGAATGTACAGGCATGCAACGTTTTGGCAAACACGTATTTGTTAAGAAATCTTGATACCTTGGTAACTCTCGGCATAAATCACAGAGAAAATCATTGTCTGCAAATCAGGCAAGATAAGGCTGTATTAATATTGTTTCAATAAATTATCAAAAGATGGTCATCTTTTGTCAAACATTCGGATCTTCAGGTAGTAGTGCTTCAAAGAAAAGAAAGGACCCGTGAAATATTTCGAGTTGTCGAATGTTCGAG
The DNA here is from genome assembly GCF_013076305.1 of Rhopilema esculentum. The sequence goes on from NW_027019640.1 coordinate 3,036,731, forward strand.
TTATCGGGGATTTGAGTTATCGAGAATCAAGTGTATCCTCTCATATATATTTTAACCTTTGCGTTAATCTTATAAAATTACTTTTGTTTTGAAATGTTTTATTTAGAATAGAAAAGAATCTTAAAGCATCCACTTTGTCCCTTAAAAGAAAACCTGGCATTCGAGTATCCGGTTGAAAATCTTTTTGTGCCACCAGCCATAGATGTTACCCTGGGTACCAGACTCTCTATTTTATTTTATATATAGTGAGTCTGCTACCCATGGTACCATAGATGTATGCCTGATCGATGCAAGTTCTTACGGAGGTTGCTATGGTTTAATATTTGCATAAATGCGATGATAAACTTACTGTGCATATAGGGATCTGATCCCCATGTTATTCTTGTACAAATTTCTTACAACTAGTACACACACCAAACTCGTCATGCCAGAAAGACTAACCGTAGTGTTAAGGGGTTACCGCAACATAAGCACACAAATCTGCTAGATTACAAACAGCTTTGAAACCGTAAGCAAATCCTGAAATACGAACCAACCCGCAGATTACCCAATGCTCCTGGACTTTTATATTGTTTTGACACGCTTTTGCAGCTCGTGTCGCGAAGTATTAAGTGTCTTTATAAGTGTGGGCTCTTCTACATTCCATTAGTATTCATAGCTTTCTGTATCGCCTTTTAATAGCACAAGGAAGTAATTTTCCCCATTTCAGCTGACGTATCGTACTCCCCAATATTATGTTTCATAATCTAGTCAACAAGGGCTTTGAAAAAGCAAACATTTGAAACATACTAAAGCTTTTCGTCTGGAATTTTTCGGTGTATTATGTGTCAGAACATATATCGATAACTGTAAGCTAGGAAACATATACATCTAGTTATGGATCAATATAGGCCAATCAGAAGCGCGAGCACATGACTGTAAAGGTTGCCCAATCAGTGCCGCTTGCCTATTGAAAATATTAGCAATGGAGTCTCAGGGTAAAATTCTTTTTAAGTCTTGTTGATTTTTTGCGAAGACATTTTTGTTTATTTTATAGAAGTTTAATTCCAGATTCTTAGATTTCTACTGTTGCCACAGATATTCTCTCATTTGGTCCAACAAGTATTTGATAGTTCATACATATTTATTTGATACCAAGCAAACAAAAGGGGTACTTAATATCGCTACTGGATGTGCTTATGTTCAGAATGCTCCAGTCTCCTTGTTAATTCTAGTCCGGCTTTAAAGTGACTTTCTATTTTCCGCTGCTTTTCACATTTGTTACTCTTTAAAGTTCCGTCAAGCCATTCCAGTCCATTAACTGCAACAATAATATTGTTTACATTCAGGAGATCCGCGTTTCTAAAATTGACTTTATTCTATATTGATCTCGCCAATTCAACTTAATAAGTTTTTATCCATGTTTCCGAAAGTGACCTTTACTCCCTTTTTGCAAGTCTTTTTTTAAGTTCGATACTAAACAAAACTCCTGGCAACGCCCGTTATGGTGTCTTCTAAAATTTACTGTTTTAATTGATCCCAATTTAGTCCAATCCAGGGGAATTAGCGATCTAGTGGAATGACATATGCCGACCCAGCCTCCCCTGATCGAGATAAACTTGAGCTAATGGTTTATGTGATGTGACCCAGGTGGAAATGTTTGTAATATTAACTGAGCAATTTCTCAAATTCAAGTAGCAGTGCTCATTATATATGCAAACTGTAAACAGGCTTATTTCGCGTTGTTTGCGCAAACTTCATTGTGCGCAACTAAGATACCATTGCAATGCTCTGTCAGTTCCCTGCCATTGCTTTCTACCCTCACCTTTGAAGCTCTCACCAGTGCGTCAATCTGCTATGAATTTTTTATCACTTCTGCGGTCAGATATATTGTATACATTTTCGGTTCATATGAATATATTTTAGAAACACCAAAGGATGTTATGCCGATAAGTCAGTTGCATAATCGAAGTTTATGGATCCAGTGAATCTTTCTGATAGTGGATTTTGCTTGTTTGAGTTTTTACCTTAAAGATTAAGCGGCAAAATGCTTGACTTTTCGAGATGTATTCGGCTTAAGTGAAGAATAACTGCTTTTAATTTATTTGTTATCATATTCCAATTTTACAAGTCAAAGCCAGTTCATTAATCTTGGAAAATATTTTCTCTCTGTCTGGAAACTTTGCTCTGGTTTTAGCGCTATTTTCGCAAACTTTCAGGCGATTTCACATTCCTATCTTTAAACTCCGCTTTTGTTGGTGCTGTTTTAAGCCAGTTCACTGAAAAGCCGTCAGAATTGAAACAAAAGGAAATTCTGCCTTTGCACCTCCGAGAATGGAGTTGTTTAGGTATCAGCATGGGAAGCTAGCAACCTTTTTGACAGGGCTCAGAAAAAGGGGTGGTCACACGGTTAAAAAGGGGATGAGGTCACCGATCGCCATTTTAACCACACCTTTATTCACTAACCAAACCTACCACGGCAACCTAAACTATAACTTTAACATAAATGGCATTTCTAGCCAAACGAGAGAATCTTGCTTGTTGCTTTCATGTATCATAGTAAAACGGGACGATTTTATCCTTATTACCATTGAAATCACTGGCTGTCCCATGCTACGGTTTTTTCTGATAACATTAAACCGGATTAGTGCTATGCTAGTTCATTTGAAATAGAAGAAGAGGGACGTCAACCTAATCACAAGGGCCCGTGGCAGTATGTCATATTGGAAGCAAAAACACCCTGAATAACAGTTCTTCTCTAACCATGGCATTATTACGAATAATTTCTGATTTGAAAGCTATTGAAAATGGCTGATTTGAATGCGCACCAAGGAAAGGGAAAGACCAACAAGCGAGATATATGTGAATATGTTATACCAAAGCAAATTTGACAGATTGGGTATCAGATTAAACAAAGACGCCCTACTGTAACATAATCCCCTGACAATGGTTTCTTGCTATCACAGTTCGAAAGGCAATGAATTAAAACACCTCTCAGTAGTGTAAAGACATAAGAATTCAGGGATACGTTTGGCTCTTTGATAAAAAGAGAAAGGCAACTGCGTTAATCGCTATTTCCCACTCAAAGCTTTTTTATCTGTGCTCTGAGGCTAAGTCCACACAATCTTTGTACGCATTTGAACAGAAATGTTAAGCTACAGAATATCTCTGCTGATGTAAGCATCCGGGTTTTTTTGTTACTAAGACAACACACGTCAAGAATGGCGTTTAAGGAATGACGATTTGAAAGAGCCTTTTCGAATTTGCTTTTCTATTTACAGCAAGCAAATGCTCCATTCATAGAATACACATGTAAAGAGTTTGCTCATATTGTCATTGTTACGTTTTCCGACAACCCAATAGGAGTTTACAGCTATCGAAGGATTCATGGTTAGCAACAAAAGAGAGGTGTACCGTCATTTTTCATAGAAATTTCAAGATTTATATGACAATAAAACGATTATTGAGATTAAGGGTGTTTTTTCTGTTAAAAATGAATGATCTTTTTAGGGATAAATGAATTTTAGTAAGTCATCGTTTCTCTCAAATGTACAGGTATCTTCTCTATTTGTGAGGAATTTGAAGTCAGCATCAAAGTTATTAGGAGGTCCATTTTAGAACATAAATCCTAGTATGTCTATTGGAGTTTATCAACTATATTTTGAGTTTATCAAGAGCCATGATCAAGATAAAATAGGCGAACTTTCCAGCAAAATTTTATAACCAATTTTAAGAAATGAAGAAGGATTGAGTCGTGAAATGTAAGAGAATTTCATTAGCCTTTCGCTATCGCTGAGGTCATGAGTGCAGGTCTTTTTAAATGTAGTGCTTTCATATAGGCTGCAGTTGCACCCGCTTTCGTTAAAACAGCAGATGAAACCCTCATATGATTTCAGCCATTCTTTGATTTGATTGGTTCAGAACAAGCTACTTATGCGTTGACTGGTTTAGACCAAGCAACAACCAGTAACTTAAGGATAAGCAGATTACCAGAAATCAAATCCGTAAGAAGTTTAATATGGTTTGCTATTACCAGAAGAAACCCTGGGTAAGGGGCTCAGAGACTCAGATGACTCAGAGGGTTCTTGTTACCATGCCCCCTTATGAAACGTAAATGTTTACTCTTTGTAAGATAAATGTAATTATTGCTAAGGCCTTTGAAGATGCTTTCAAAGATCCACTGCCCCCTTATTCTTTAGCAAGTTCATGGGTTTACTTTTCTTACCATTTTGACAAGAGGTATAAGACAGGTTTATTGTATTATTCACAATTACTGTGCAGCCTATAGGTACTGCTCAGCGACGGCGCCAACCACTAGGCTCTGGGAGAGGCACAACCAAAAATTTTAGGCCACGCCATTTTTACCACCATAAAACGACCCTTTTACCTAAAGGGAAGGTGATGGAAGTTTCAGTGCCATAGAATTGCACCACAAAAACACGTGGACAAAATTTAACCCCCTCCCCAAACCTTTTCTAAAATACAAAATTTATCCTGCCAAGACCTGATGGAGAAGTGTACCTCCCAGTCCCCGCCCCCCGCCCCCTTTCCCCCCATAGCGCCGTTGTTGATACTGCTTGAGCAGAATACAACAATCACCGAAAAATGCTAGCTCTGAAATTGTTTCGTTTGGCTAATGTACCACAGAACTGTTTCATGACGACTTCATAATGCTTTTAGATAAAGTTTTAAATATATAAAGCCTCATTGGATTCACAAAACTGTTTTCAACACTTTTAATAACAGACCAGTCCTTAATCATTTCACTCTTTTCTTTTAGCAATAAACTACAGGCCGTATTTTACACGTCCATCTCTTGTAAAGACGATCCCTGAAAACGTTGGCAAAGGTGAGTTATTCTTTTTGTGTTGAGCGATGACTCAATAATACTCAAAAGTTCCCTGTTATCGAAGTATCTTTGTAGCGCAAAGCCCAATTGCATCAAAGGGACCCTCAAAAATTCTTTTAACGATCATTTTTGTGCTTTCTGAAATTTACCCTGTTTTAAAATGCTATAAATGCCAATGTTACGCCACTTGCCAAGTATCGCTTGTGATAGTACAACTCAGCAATATACTTTAGAAGCTAAAGGCAAATGCTACAATTAAGAATTCCAGAACTTTACATAAAAGAGCATACAATCTGATTTTTTAAATATTTTTAGAACTTTTGAAAATCACGCTTTACATTTTCCAAAAGCAAAATGGGAAGTTTTCCATCAATGAATCGTTTTCTTTCTTCGACCCTGAAATATTTCCTGCTTTCTGTTGTGTATGTTTACTTTACCTGATAAGAGCCTGAGAGGCTTTAACCTTTCATTAAACGACTTGCCTGTGAAACCAGGCTTCCTCTATAAAGGGCTTATTGCACCAAGGAATATTTCTAACAACAGTTGCAAAAATATTTTCTCTTTGCTACAAAGCATTTACCTACAATGAAATCAGAATTTAGGCATGGTGACCGAAGACTGTGTGATAATCCAAAGGCACATTCTTCGACTTTGGATCATCTGAAATCAGCTTTAGACTAGTCACAAACCAGACACTTGTAAATAAACAAATTTTTCATGTGTGTAGAATTGGATCTTTTTAACACTTTATGTGCCTCCAGATTGATATAAAGAAGGGGTGGCAGACAGTTTACTTTTGATACAAGCTGTGTTCTTTAGGCCGCCTTTCTTTACTGCAGATGAATTAGCAATCAAAAGTAACAGTACATGCTCGATATTTTTTAACGCATCAAATTTTGTCTTCAGAGAATGCTAAGGGATCGAATCATTTGTAGTCAACGTGTACGTGATCATCTTGATCAACCATCGATCAAAAGTGAACACGAATCAGCCAACTCAGCTTTTCAGTTGTCAAATAACTATTTAAATGGTGAACTTTTCATAAAAAAACTTCTATCGCATTGAAATAGAATTTTCTGCATTCATGTCACTTAAACATTGGCATAGATGGGGGTGAACAAGACTATGACTTGCTTCTAAGCAGAACTCTGAATAGCAACAACGAAAAACGACATTGGGCAACAATGCTTCTTATATAGAGTTCTAAAGTGTTGATGTCATTAAAGTATATGTTTTTAAAATTTTTGAAATAGGCTCACAATTTCTAAAAGAACATCATAAAGGATCTGTAATTGTGTTGATTCAGCTAAATGTATTAGAAATTGCCTACGATGTGGCCTCATAAGCACAGGTTTATCCCCATCCAATCACTTTAAGTTGGTCTCTGTTTCTAACATAACATTCATCTTTCATTGCCCATCTCTCGCCCAATGTTTCATATATTTCTTATTTATATTTTTAGAGAAATGATTCATGATTTCATTTAAGGTTTTGTGGTCAAAGATGCAAAATTCTAAGACCAGATTCTTTTGATATGTCACATTTTTTATCTCTGATTCCAAAAATATGGCGGTGAACGACCTAAAAAGAAAGCCAATGCAGACTTTTCAACCTAAAATTTTCATAACCTGGAGATTTTAGATTTTTTCTTAAAATAGCAGGGGGATTTGGCCAGAAACAGGGAGATCCCTGTAATGTGTTGAATCAAGATGAAATAATAGAACTATTTAGGTTAAATTTATAAACAACATACCTGTAAAAAGTCATGCTCGACAAGCAGTTAATGACAAAAATATAATAGGAAACTTCGTCATTACGGTTTTTTAGAGTTTTTTATTGATTTGCGAACACTAACAATAATTTTTTCAAGAAGAACGCCATTGCAACCATTTTTGTTATAAGAATGCCTCTGCTGAAAGACATGGAGGAAATCTTAAAAAATTAGGAGACCGGGAGAAAGCAACCAAAATCTTGGGTCCCCCGGCGCAACCGGGAGAGTTGACTGGACTGCCAATGGGAACATATAAACAGAAGTTTCACATTGAAAACCTTCCCTGTTTTCATTCTCTTCTCTGAGAGGAAGGTTAGTACAGCTTAAAGGTACTGTCCAGATGAAAGACATAAATTTTCCTGGATTCTGGGGTTCCAAAATAATATGCCGCTGCTCTTGCTTGATTCATTTTTTAACGTGAGAAAAACAAAATGAATCGATCTACCCATTGGCAGAATTTCCTTTGACCATCAGTAACAAAAAGATATTGAAATACAAGGGAAACCAAGAACATTGATGTAATGAAGGGCATATCAAGAAGGAAATCGTTCTAAAAGGCACGCATTTTGCCATGGAATTCTTTTGAGTTCATGGCACGTTAAGTACTTTATTGTGAAGAGCTTCTTTCTGTTGTTTATTTTTTGCCGTTCAAGGGACAGTTAACGGCGTTGCGCAACAAAACTTATCAATCAGGATAGTTATCGGAAAACATATTTGAAGGAAAATTAAGAATTGACGTAACAACTACTTGTTTACTTGCCTGTTAGTAATTTGCGTCACCTTTTAGATTATCGCTGCATTATTTTCCTTATCTATAGGTACAATTTATCATTAAATCCTTAATTCTATTCTTTAAGGAACAAATTCCTAGAAATGAATGAACTTTGTAATGATGCTTTTGTAATCAGTGTGGAACTTAACGGGGAAGATTTTTTCATTTTAAAAGGTATTCATTGGATTAGCGACGTAATTCTATGTCTGATCTGAGATAGGAATTTCGAGAGTTTTTCGGCAGAAACACTGACATCTATGCGGCTGTATGGGAACTGGATTTAATCGGTGTCCAATAGACTAATTGTCACTCTTGAAAAACGTCATTGACAATGCAGTTGTATTTGATAAACCGCTTTTTGTGAAAGCAACTTCCTTTGCATGATATTTTGAATATTTGGGAAATAATTGGATATTTTGGAAAGGGACCTCCCTACGTATCACAATTCTCAGAATACCGCAAACTCTGTGTCAAGAAAAAGTGTCATTTTTCAGCAGAAAATGTACATTTTACAAAGTCTTATTTTCATCGTCACGATCATCCAGTGTCATGATTGTGATCCTCATCACCACTACTACCTATACCACCACCTACACAACCATATTTAACGTAATTTCTACCACCACCTTAAACGCCATCTCTACCGCCACCACTACCACCACCACTCCGCCACCCCACCACTCCGCCACCAGCACCTATATGCCACCTATACTCCCACTACTGCCATCTCTAGTGCTAATACTACTCATTTGCCACCTCTACCGTGACCTCTATCGCCACCTCTACCGCCATTTACTCTCGCCACCATCTCTACCAACGCCTTTTCTTATGTCGAAGCAGTGCACTAAAGCTTCTGTTTTTGTATTTATTTTTAAAAGAACGGTTGGCCTTGATACAATGATTCACCAATTCGACTTGGGTTGGATGCAAAATACTCTTTAATCTTTCATTACAATTTTAGCCTTTGATTTGCCGAAACTATAGTGGCATTGTTTACCTTGACAAAGAGGTCAACGAGTCGTTCTGATGTTTCCCATGGTCCTGAAGTCACCAGGATCATCATAACCTTGAGCTCTTCTAAATTCTGAAGTTCACAAGTTATAGCTTAAATGATTTGCCAGGGTTTTTAGTTGGGAACAAAGCCACCGTGTTTAAATATCTTCTGCACAAAGCATGGCAATTTCACTCCCAAAAAATATTTATTTCCCTTTACTGTTCCAAAAAGCACCTGTTATCAGATAAATTACTTTGAAAAAGCCTTGAATTAATTTCAATTTTGCTATTAGCATATTAATGCAGGATTACGCCATGAATTAGTCGGCAATATTTGGAGATTTTCTACTTTGCTTAGAAATAAAGTGTACTATACCCACGCTAGCTTGTCGATCTAAGGGCAAATGAATCAAGCCTTGTCAAGCATAGTAAAGCTCGAGGATAGCCCATATAAGCTTGGGGATAACCCATATAAAATTCCAGTCTCGTGAATTTTGCTTTCTTTCGGCTCTTTTTCCTATTTTGTATCTATAGTTTATATGGCATTCGCGGTCAGTTAGGGGTCTAATATTTAATCAAACTGTGTGTTAAGAAACAGAACAGCCTCAATATCCTTGAACCTTTCAACCTTTAGTTTTTCATCGCCTCCTCTCCGCATCGAGGCTCGCTGTGCATACACAGCTCATTACGTTCCGACTAGAGATGTATTCCTACTCGTTCTGGCTATTCAAACTCGCTCTTGACAGCAATAAATCAAAAAAGGAGTATATCAACCCCCACATGCCCATTCCCATCAGTTTTTTCTGAGCGCCAGTTTTAACTCGCTAATTTACAGCATAGGATGAGGCTCGAAGAACTCAAATCGGATTTCACTGAGTCTCCTCCAATTAGGATTTCCATGGCAATGTACCGCAAGAACCGCTAGCAAGAAGGACCTTGCGCAACCGGCATTCTTGCGAATATATTTCAAAGCCGGCCTAACATCGTATTGCATGAAAATACCAAATACAGTCTATTTCTTCTCTCGTAAGAAAACAGCTACCGCAAAGCATGCTGGTTGTGCAAGAGCCTTCAACCATGATGGTGGTCTTACCATATTGATTATCGCCCTACAATATGCAAAGGGTCCCCGATTTCGATAGTTCATCAAAGCGGACCCAGAATATAAAAGAATTTGTTAATCATGATTGTATCAAGATAAATAAAACGATCCTTGTCCCTGTTAAAATCTCGGTGGCCTGTTTGTTATTTTTTATCTTTCAATTCTTTCAATTTTTTTCTACATGTTTTTTATTTTGTTGACTGGAAAATACTTTCCAGATAGCGCCTAAAATTCTAGATCATTGTTTATAAAGAATTTCAGCTAAAACTTCATGAATATTTGTTTGCGCTGTTTGTAAGCCTTCCATTTTTCTATGAACAAGCAAAGGTTTTGTTTCCTCTAGGATTATGCAACCCTCTTCGAAACTCTCTCTTCGTGGTAAATAAAAATAGCTGCTCTGGTAAATGTGAGCGTAAACAACAGGGTTATTTCTGCTTCTAAAAACAAGCTGCGAAATTTTTCTCAGAGTGTAATGACATAAATTTAAATTGGATTGGACTTGCTCTTATTTAAACGGGCTAGCCTTAAATCCCATTAAGCCAAAAGATACAAAGAGTGAAACTACAAGTAAACAGTGAAGCGGTCTACTGCAATGTTTGTATCTTCTTGTGGTCGTAATTTCAACTGATAAAGATACAAGCTTAAAACATATTTTGCAAATCCATGGTTTTTTCTGTATTAAGATATATCCCGTTATAATTTAACGAATTTGATATTGTATGAAAACTCGCGAAACATTCAAGTAGCATTTGCATCAATTCGTAACTTACAATAAAACCTCTTCAAGACAAGACATCCTCTTGATTAAATACCTGCTAAAGCTTTTGAATATTTGTGTCTATTACAAGTGTCTTTAGTATCCACGAGCAACAATTATCTTGTTTTGGAAATAGAAAGGCAGGAACTGTTTTCTCTTGTTGCTTTACCAAAGCCTTCTAGTAAAACAGGTGATTCCCATCAATCCCTAAAGATAACTTGATTTTAAACTTTGCTGTCGGATAGCAACATTGAATCCTGAAGAAAAGGAATATTATAGAAGCTTAGATAAACTGTTGTATACTGAAGCTTTATTTTTATCTACTCATGAAGATATCTTCTAAAAGAATGTTTTATAATGCCTTTTTGCAAAGCTTTTTATAAAGCATTCTAGCAGTGTCTTCCTTGTATCGGAGACTATTCCTGTAATTTTTTAGCCTAATCTATCAAAATGATCAATCTTTCTTAACATCGTTTCGCCATAGAAATAAAAAGAACTGGAGAAATTATGTATCCTTGTCTTACTCCTCACTTGACTGTTCGCAATTGGCTATGCTCATAATCCATTACATTAATATATAGACAATTTTAGTATCTAGTAAATGACCTACTCAGGTTTTCTCATTTATATCTCCCTTGTGACCTGTAAGTTTTCTGCCATTTTATCTTTTAGCTGATAAACAATCGTCTTGAGTTTCAATGGCATTAACATTTCCATGTATTTGAACTGCGCTAACAGATGTCTATTGAGATGTCTTTTGATGAATTTTCCATGTTTTGGGTTTAAAATCCCTATTTCGACCCAGGGCGATGGCTGGAGTGGGATAATCTTGCACAGTTGATGATCTAAGGTTAAACCCTTACAGTTCTACAACTCACAATGACAAGATAGTTGCAAGGCTTTAGTTTACTCGGACTGCCAAAACAAGATCGTAATTTATTGAACTAAGGTCTCGAAAAGCAATTATAGAGACAGAAATGACCCTTTTTGCGCGAAAGCCATTTCTAACCCTATAGCAAGCACAAGGAAATTTCACTTTTTTCACAAAGAAAAACTGATAATGGTGCCATATTTACATTTCTCAATCTTGTTTTCTTGAAATAGGGCGTATGACACAATATTTTTGATAATTTTACCAAGCCAAAACCAATGTTTTGCTCTATTTGTTCTCAACGCTGACCTTAATGAATTAATCATGTTTCAACTAGATTAAGTTATCATGCTTCCCATAAACTGAATAAAATGGTGTAGATATTTTTAAATAACATATTTGACTTTACCAGTTTTATATCTATTTTGGCATACCACGTTAACTTTTATTACGAGAAAGGAAACCGTTTTGCTACACTGTCTTGATGTGACAGGGAGATCTTGTCCCCCTGTACCGGGTTTATGACTTTGTTGTAAATAGTCCTGTTTGGCTATGAAAAGTTTCGTTGCGGAGGATTTCAGTAAAGCCAAAAACATATCATAAGAACTAAAAACTCTTAAGAATGTATTTTTTTATAAATCTGTGTGAAGATTGGGATGTTGTTTCCTTAAGAAACTAAGGCTATCGCACCCCTTTTTTTAACAACGATCATGGCACCCCGGCTTTTTGTCCGAGAAGGTTTGAGAACTTTGTTATCTAGGACAATTTGGATTAGCGTGTCTAGAATCACCTCTGAAGACGATTGTTTTCTTCGAAATTTGCAGAAATCATTTTTTTCTTTTGCGTCAAGTTGCCATGACCACATAAACATTATGTCTGTACATCTGTTATTGATCTTCAAGGCAGGCCAAAATCTCCTTCCACTTTTTGAGTTCGCTGTCTCTGTATTTCTTAGAATTTTTCATCTACTCCGATTTAATTGCAAAAATTGATTTTTTAAATGCTTTTTTCAAAATTTTTCAGAATGTTTAGATTATATCTTAAGATTATTTTGATTAATGTAAGAGACGTGACACCAAGGCATTTTAATTGCATGTTAGCTCAAATGTTTTTCAAGCCAAAATAATTATTTTTACTGAATCTTAGCATTAATCAAACGAGATTTATTATACAAGATTGATCCATCTCATATGTTTACACAGTATTTTTCACTTTATTTCATCTTTCCATTGAATTATGCTTTCTAAGTGTTACAACGCGATAACCTGTGTTACTTTGCTGGTTTTCCCAGGTTACTTTATCGCTGACATCAGTGGATATACAGTTGATGATGAAAATGACTTTGTAACATACGGACTGGATACATATGGTTCACAGCTATGCAACATCGGCCCACGAGACGGTCGCTTGACACTAAAGAGGGCGCTTGACCGAGAGGTTAGTGTCAGACCTCCTTGTGATGTTGCTTTAACTAACCCAGTATGAAGAAGAAAAACTGAAAATGTTTTTCCAATCAAAATGGAATGCAACTTTGACTCTGGAGTGTCATGTGGATATATGAATAATTTGTTTTCCAAATTTTGGGCGCAAATTGAGCCATTCTTTAAATTACAAAACAAGTATTTTTTAAACTTTGGCAAACCCCCGATGATATTCATTATGAAAAATGGGAATGTTAACCTAGTGTGAAGAACATTCAAAGAACATTTCTCCAGGATTTTTAAAGAACATTTGAAGAACTAGATGCTGTTGTTCAAAACATGCTGCTAATGTGGAAATTTTGAAGCGAAAATTCAAAAATACATATTTATAAATGCACCGATTACTAAATTCGTTGCACCGATTACTAACTTGCGTGTTTCAATTATCTTGAATTATCTTGTGGAGCCGTGCAGATTTTGCAGCATTCGACTTGCAGCCAAGACAATGCATTATAAAATATTTCTTGAACAAATACATGGACTTATCATGTAGCCACTAAAATAAAAAACCTTATTCCTTATAACCCGCAAGTTTCTAAACTTTCTTAATATGGTTAATCGGTATCCCGTTCTCACTGCCCGTGTTTTGTTTTGAATACCTCCCTGAAGCTTTGCAACGGCATTTTCAACGCACAGACAATTTCTTTGCAATTTCCTTTAGATTCTGTGACAATCTGTCATCCTGTTTTTGTCGTGATTCTCCTTCAAAAAATGTTCAGGCTTATCCACAACTCTGCATTTAAAAGCATGCGAAATAGCAGCGCTCTTAAACCTCAAGAAACTGCTAAACTATAAACAAGAATTCAAAGAAACATTTTAGCTTTTCTAATCGGTCATTGCAGAGGCATTTCTCATCTACCGTAAACATCGAATATAGAGAAAGAATGTCGCCATTGTTCTCAACTTTTACAGTAGTACAGTACAGTAGCAAATTTTTAAGATTATAAACTAATCTGATTTCAGGTACAGGCGCAGTTTAAAATAATCGTTTCTGCTCAAGACAGTCACCAAGGTGGAGGACAGCATAGAACGGTAAGGCCAGTTACAGACAAAGCCTTGTATCATCGATACAAATAATAATCATCATCATAATAATCAGCGCCATTATTACTGACATCATCATTAACATGATCATCATTATTAGCATCATAGTCGTTATAAGAATGAGCCTCACAATAATGGCCTGGACACACGTTTATAGCAGCTTTTTCAAGATGAGGTGTTTTATCCAGGATATGTATTCGAAATTATTATTATGATTATTATTATACTCAGGCCTATACGGCATCTCCATCTCCCTGTCGTCTAGGCCTTAGCCCTGCCTACAAAACATTGAGTATAAACATCAAGATGTATACAACAATTTTCGACACCTTAGTAACAACGATCCCCATACTTTAAATCATATTACTCTTAAGTAGATTTTTAAAGTATCATTCTTTCATATTGACTTGTACTTAATTTTACTGAACTTAAAGTTATTATACTTATTTTGTTTTAGGCCTATTTACCTGTATTTCTCTATGTTCTTGATGTCAACGATAACCACCCTGTGTTTCTCAATACGCCGTACATCGCAAAAATACCGGAGGTAAATAGATAACTTTCGTCCTGCATAATTCTCTAGGCATGAGCATGACAACATGACATCAATTTTTTCTTTCCGTCTTTCTCATTAACACATTTATAAATGCCATTTATTTAGGCTTGTGAAAGCAATAGCTGGACCTATCAATAAAAATATATCGAGTTCTAGTATTGAGGAAAGTTTTTGGCCCTCCAAATGCTTGGATCACAAAAGCTCTTTACAAGGCTAAGAAATCTACCCGAAACAACACCCAGTTTTTTATGAGAAAAGACGTTTCAGCTCCTTGGCTTCTAATGAAAATCTTCATTTCTATTTTTTGACCACCTTTATTATCAGCTTAGTATATCTTTCCTATTTCAATCGTCCCTTCAATTTTATACTTGACTTGTATCACTAATCACTTAGTTTATTCTTTTGAAACTTTAGCTTCCTGGCAAAAATATTAGCTGAGTCTCGTTATATTAAGGCACGCATTCTACATCTGTACACTGATTCATTGTGTAAATGATTTATTTTGCAATGCCAATTGACACTGTCAAATTTATAATTGATTCATTGTATAATTGACTGACACATTCCGGCACATTTTTGTCTTTGATTAAACTGTAATACAAAAAATTCGTTTTTATTCAAGAATGCTACTGTTGGAACGAGCATAATCCAAGTTCAGGCTTTTGACGCTGATGATGGACTGAATGCCGAAATTGAGTATTCTTTTAAAGATAAAAAAGAGGTGAGGTTTTCAACAAATGTTTCTTTTGCAGTCATTTATTCTTAGGGAATTTCCAAACACTGTGTACAATTCCTTGGTCAATGCAATCATTTAGACCACATGGTACTTTCACCGTGCCAATGTTGTCAAAAAGCCCATTACCTACCGGATTTAAGAAATGAACCTTAGTTCAATGATTCTCGCCTTCAAAATTAATTTCCTGTGACGTCATCATAGATAAAACCACACAGTGAAGTTACAGGATGAAGTGCTCGCTGATGTATTTTACTATCATATTCTTCAGATGTTTCAACCATTCTATATACAGTAGTGTTCGACACTTTTGTAAAAGCAAACCCTTTTTCTTGTAGTCCGACAAGTTTTCAATAAACGGAGATACAGGGCTGATAACCCTCGATGGCACGCTTGATTACGAAGCTGACAAGAAACATACATTAGTTGTGATTGCCAAGGTAAGGGGTACAATCGTAATGTTATCTTGTAAAGAAATATTTGGTAGAATTTACAGTAAATTTCTGTCTATCGTGCAGAAGTTATGTCCAGAGTCATAATATGTTTTCTCTGCCTAATTTCGGGCTTTGGACTGAATTTGCAATTCCATTGTCAGTGAATTTCAGATTAAAATCGTGTCTTCACAACTGCAGCCAATCGCGAAGGCGAACGGAGCCAAAACAATTAGGCAACAGCCAACTTAATCTAAATTCATCTAAATTTTTGAAAGTTAGAGTATGCTCTTGAAAATGCTCTCCTTAGGAGCTATGTCAAAACCAGGGCGGCTAAAAGAATGTACAGACAAACATTGTTTGTGCCAGTGAAAGTAATTTTCCATGCTGCTTTTCCAGGATAAGGGAACACCGAAGAAACTTGAATCACAAACTACAGTTGTTATCGACGTCACCGATGTCCAGGACACAAACCCTCGTTTTCTTCATTCATCCTATCAAACTCAAATCGATGAGAATTCACCTATGGTACGCTCAATGTTTTATATAGGATATTATAAAAGCAATTTTCTTGATCTCTCCTTTTTTTAAATGCTTGATTTTAGCCGCATTATAATAACTTTTGAAAGCGGTGTTAATATTCTGCTAAAATCACAAATCATTTACTAAAACAAAATCGTGTCGCCTGTTCAGATTTGAATCATTTTTCGAAATTCTTTGAAAATGAAGAAAATTTTGCCCCTTTTTGAGCATGGGATACCGTATTGTAACTCTTATTTGACGAAATAAGCATTGCAAAGTAATGAGCTATGCAGTTACAGTATTTATATTGCCCTGTCTATTTTACCTTGAAGGGATCATCTGTCATTAAAGTAACGGCCATCGATGGTGACACGGAAGTCAATCAACCAATCGAGTATAGCGTAGTAACAGGTACAATACTTTTGAGTTCATGAATACAACCACGTCTTTGGAAGCTTGACGCTGCGTTTATATGACTTCTAAATCTGCTTAACGACTGCAAAACGTATTGCCAAAATTTAATTGGTGCCTTGAAATATTTTAATTGGTGCCTTGAAGTTATGAAATACTGAAATATGCTTATACATGATAAATTTTAGATGGTTCCAAGGTACTTTTCAGTCTTACGATCTGAAAAACAACCAAAGTCCCAAATAATTGGGAAATTCTTGGAGTTTCAGGAATGTAGTGTTTTGTGAATTGCAATGACACCGATTGGTCTTGCAAAGTAGATGCAGATAAAGATGAAGCTTTGCCTCCAATTTCAACCACAATGGTTTCCAAACCAGCTTTTACAAGCATAAAAGTTGAGCCAAGCATAGAACCTCATGTTAAATTATTAAAATCCATTACGTTTTTAGGAAACGAAGAAGGACTCTTCATCATAGAAAAGAAGAACGGAATAATAAGGATCAACGGAACAATCGATCGAGAAACAAATAACATATTTAAGATCAAAGTTAAGGTAAAAATGAAACCATCATTGCACGTTTTGTTTATAAGAACGTTTTTCAACCCATTACTAAAACTTTCCTAGTTATTTTCCCGTTTTAGAGCTAGAACTTTCTTAAGGCTTTGTTGGCAAGAATTGAAGTGTTTGTGATACCGAACATGTGCAATACAGTGCTTAAAATATCCCTCATTTATCAAAAAACATTCATCCTGATGCGAATACTTCCTAAAGGGAAATCATTACTATAGAAACACTTCTTCGAACTTAAAGAGTTTCCTTTTCTGCACATGATAGTCACAAGATTAAATTCTCCTGGATATTTTGAGTAACTAAATAGTTCAATTTTTTCAGGTTTCACCGGAAATTCAGTCCAGAACTTGCTTAGACTTTTTAATAGAGCCGAGTGCTACTTCTTTACAAAGCACTTTCCTATAAACAGCACGTACCATTTATGATCACTTTCTCGTAGTGCCTATATGTTTTCTGGACATTATTATCTAGTTTAAACGCCCTTAAATTTCGATATAAATCAATGGTTTGATCAATGCAATGTCAGAATGTAGAAAAAGGTGCAGGGTTCAGAATGGGCGGGCTTTCTGAAAACATTGGATAGTCATATCTTGGTTGTCTCTATTATTCACTGTGCATTTTTTTCTTCAGGCATACGAAGAGCGAGACCCACCAGCCTTTGCCACTGTAGATGTCATTATTTTAGTTAATGACGTCAATGATAATAGGCCTACGTTTAAGAAAGACCACTACACATTCACAGTGAAGGAAAACGCTCCAATTGGATTTGCCTTGAATGAGCAGTTTAGCGCTGTCGATACAGACATAGAGGTAGGATTTTAAGCAAATATCTATGTCACGCGAATACCTTTTTCTAGCGTGCAGCTGGGATTTTCAAATAAATGTACATTATATAATGTTGGGCAGGAACTATGCTAGACAATTCATTGAGCCAAGTGGGTTATTTTAACGATATCCAAAGCATATTGAATGGCCGTTTATAAAGGTTGATGTTAACGGGTCATTTGCAGAATGCACGATGCCGTTCACATCGTCCGGTTACAAGACAGTAGTGAATCTGTCAAATTTAGTTTTTCAAATGGCCTTTTCGTTACTTTAAGCAAAAAATATTGTGAAAGAAAATACGAAATTACTGATCAGTGTAGCAGCAAGAAAGCTACTAAAAACCTTCGAAGATGGAAAGCAGTAGGATTTAATTTTTATATAATAACTTTGATTAGAGAAGGAGATTCTGAAGACTTTGTTGTACTTGTAAACCCCCTCCTCCAAGCCCCTACATGCTAACTTTTTAATTTATATATTATCCTTTCAGGATTGTGAAGCTCGTTCAGTAATAATGTTTTATCACTGCATTGTTTCTTCGTCTGTTGGAGTTAATTTTGACCCCGATATATATTTAACGTTAGTAATCACTAACTCTTTATTTTAGAACAAGAATAAAAAGCTTGTCTACTCATTAAAAGATGCAGAAGACAAATTTGCTATTGATCCAACCACAGGAAAACTAATGATAGCGGGTGAAATAGATTTTGAAAAACAGAGGCAATACAATTTCACGGTACCTAGCTTAAACCTTATCACTTTTTATATATTCTATTAGAATCTGGAACGACAGCTCAGACAGTGCAATTATTACCGCTCGAAACCTGTTCTGTGCACACAAATTTTATACAACTCTAGCTAAAAACAGTTATTCTACTAAAACAGTTGAAAAGATATTCTTGTTCAAAAGTTAATAATCCCGGAATTCAACTACCCCTCCAAGTCATCGACGCTGTTATACTCAACCCCTCTCCCCCCTCCCTCTAATATCGACTTCTACTTTTCGTATGTTATTTGTTATTTTTATCTTGTACCGAACGATTCAATTGACATTTGTTCATATTTTAGGCCTAGATTTTTCCGCAACGTGTTTACATGTACCCTTTCTTCGCTAGCCCCTTTTTCAAATTGATATCATTCCTCTCTTTCAGATCCTAGCCACCGAAACAGATACAGATGAACGATATTCTGGTAGTACAAATGTTACGGTTAATGTTATCAACGAAAATGATAATACACCAATGTTTGAGAGGCTCGTCTACATATTCATAGCATCGGAAGACATTTCGACGGAAAAAGTAATTGGCCGTGTCAAGGTAGTTATTCCTAGCAATAAAATATCATTTGTAGAATGTTTTTCCCAGCAATGAAATACCATATTTGTGGAGTGTTTTCATCTGCTTTCGATATTGCTTATCAATAATTCGAGCTCCTAAATGTTTTGGTATTGAACCAGAGCAACAAGCCTTATGTCCATTTTTTTATTACCCGACCGTCTACCGTCTTTGGAGTTTTAATTCTCACATAGAACTTTTATAGTCTTACCAAAGTTTCCAATGACATTTACGTCTGTCAGTGACAATTATAAAGCAACACTATGTGTGGCACGAAATAATTTGCATCTACATCATGCTTTTGTTAGGATTATAATTTTTATTTGTTTTTAGAAGGGTCATTTTAAAGTTCGCTTAAATTTAACAACATCTAAAGGCGTTTGTCCCGAAAAATGTCCTTTTTATCTTAATCTTTAAAGCAACATAAATATTTAAGAAACATTGCGTATAATCTACGTGATTGGCAACTGTAAATACATAAATATTTGCCAATCGACAATTACAAAAGTATGTCCGTGCTTTTTTATTTACAGCAATTTTACCACAATTGTGCGTGTTGGGATGAATCGAACAGTTAAGACATTGTTAAAGCTATTACGAAATTACAAATGTTTTTATAAAGGGAAACAATGTCAAGGCAATAGATTTATAGCAAAAATTGATTGAGAATGATTTCATGTTACATATGCATTTGAAATTCAGTTTGTGGAATGTTGAGCCTTGCTGAGAAAAAATAAATATTTAGATGACGAAACTAATAGTCTTGTTTAAAATAAACAAACTTTTGAAAGGGTGAAGAAGGGTGCATTTAGCTTCAAACGCCGCTGTTACCAATGCTTTGTTTTCGAAAAGTATAATGAGAAAAAAATGTTGATCAAATAAAATTCATGGTTACACTACACAGGTTGAATACAGCCTAAATTTTTTTGTTTCAATTTATTTATTTCTTTTCTACCTGTGCAGAAATTTGAACACATTTAGCGAGCAAATGTATTGCAAAGCATGAAGCAAAAACGGCGGCAATGTTTCGAAATTGTTTAGCTAACGAAAATTCATATAGCGACAGCAAGTTATATAAAATTTGTAAATTACCTCTCTTCTATGTATTTGTTTTTTTCGTCTGATTTATCAATTTCTCGCCATTATTATTTCCCAATTTGTTATATTTTGATGATAGCTTATACGAAATTGTAAATTAAATCCAATTATACGTTTTTGCATCTTTTTATCCACATATTGTAGCATAGGATATGACTATGCTTTCAAAAAGCCTTAATCGTTATTCTGTATCCATTAATTATTATTGTTATATTTCCAAGGAACTATAACAGTAAAAGTTCTAAGGAACTATGAATGTTTATCTTACGCGCTAGTTTCTCTAACCTTTTCTGTTTTGTTTTCAGGCTACTGATGCAGATATCGGCTCATACGGAAAAGTTTCATACGAAATAAAGACAAACAAAATCGGCTCACCACTGTACGTATCAGCTTATCGAGCGTTAATGAATCTTAAATTTGTGAATCGAATAGAGTCATTTGATTTCTTAAAATTTAACTTGGATTCATAATTGTGCATCTTCTTAATCAAGGACATAGCAACAAATATAATCAAAACCATAGAACGAATAGTTTTCGCTAGTTGCCTAGCAACTTAGAACCGTCCTGTTCTATATACCAAGTATTGTATCTTTTTAATCATGTGACAATCGAATGATACGCCAAAAGCCATTGGTGTTGATTCTTGAAAGGCTTTTCTTAAATTGATTTCGGGTCAGGTATGCCTCGATGTCAAAACGAGATAGCAAACATCTAATGTCTTTTTTGTTTATATTCTTATAACCTCAAGATACCAACTTTGGGGAACTTGTAATGCAACACTTTGAAATAATGAACCCCGGCTTGTTGAAGTCGCATGATGCATTGTTAAAATTTCAAGCTTTTCTTTTTTGCCGGCGTATACCAAGTAGATTTACTTTAAATTGTCTTCACCTTTTCTTTATAGATTCAGTATTGATTCCAAAACTGGGGACATATTCGTGGCAAGACCGTTAGATTACTCGAAAGCGCCCTCGCATCACTTTGTCGTAATCGCAAAAGATGACGCAGGGCAGTTATCAAGAGAATCAAGGACTCTAGTCCAAGTTGCTGTGGTCAACGTTTCAAAGCCCACTACGAGAAATTTACCAGAAACTAAAACATTGCATCAAAAAACCACAACAAAGACTATGCCAAATGAAATATCTGAAATGAAAAGAATAGTAGAAAAGAACGAACAAAGAACGAGATCGAGCTCGGTAAAGGTAACGAGCAACTTTATTGTAATCCTGTCTGTAGTTCTAACTTCACTTTATTCATTACGAGCATTAGTAACTTAGCAAATGCACCCTTAATCCAGTCTTGCCGTTAGATTGGAGTAGTAATAGTACGCGACCGCTCCATTTAGTGGTCCACTTAACGGTCGCTGAGAGACCGATCATTAGAGGCAGCTGTGGAATAGAATCAGACACTAGGATCAGGGATAGCAAACTAGAGTCTTGGAAACCGCCTCAGGCAGGGATGTGCAAGGAATAAGCCGCGTTCTCCTGTTCATGCCATTAACGTTGATCGTCTAATGCTTGCAACAACATTTGGTATCTTCCATAAAAATACCTCTTGCATGAAGCTGCTATGAGTATGACACTGGATGTCAATCTCATCAGCTATCAACTGGAGATGACTCAAGGTTTATGTGGCGTATCCCTTTCATGGAAAAGCTTTTATGTAAAATTCTGCTTGATTCGCAGCATGTTATTGGGCTTGATCAATCCGATTGGCTAGCTAAAAATTGACGAGGCCTGATCAATTTGATTGGTTTCTAGAAAATTTGATTTCCTAAGGTAATCATTTGATTGGCTAACTAAATAGATTTGATTGTCCAACCAACCCATCTTCATTTTTGCCTTGATGGAAGCAGACCATCATGCATTTCGTCATTCCTTGACCCATGCACTACATGATCTTGGATTCTATCGAATAACTTTTTTTAACGAATAGCGGATAACTAATAGTTTCTTTAGAGCCTCGTAATTGGCTTTCCACCTCTCAAAAATCTCCAACTTATGCTTGACTGCCATGCTTCTGAAAGAAAATGCAAACAATCCAAAACTGTCTGAATCTAAACCTAGCAATTTGTGCTTCAGAATCAATTTACGTTACAGATCCTCTTTTGTGAAAAATCCCTTTTAAATCCCTTTGGTCCCTGATTTATATTGTTTCTGAACCAACCAGTCTATGCGATAAGTACATGTCTGGTTCAGTGATTCTGTTTTATTCTCATGATCCCATCGTCCACTTAACTCTAGCTTCCATTGCCACTACAGTTTTCATTGCCTCGTAAAAGACAACCGTCTTACACATTACGACAAAAGCTTGGGAAACCAGCTGCCTAACCCTTCGAATCAACACAATTTCAGGGATTCATCCTTTGTGTTTTCGATTTATCAAAAATGCATGTAAACTTAATTTATTGAGAGTACTATATTATTACTGTAAATAGAACCAATATGAAATATTATAGAAAATATATAGTGTAATTAAGAAAAAATGTACTGTAGCTACGTTGAGATTCATTTTGTCAGAAAATATTATTAGAGAAACTCATAGAAAATGATAGGCCCATCATGAAAGGTATTCAGAGTTTTTCTAATATTGGAACATCAATTAAGCTCCTGGAATTCAAAAACCTTAGAGCCCTCGTGTTTATCCACCGCACCCAATATGGTCTGATATTTGACATTTGTTTTTATTTGTATGCCCCGAAGTCTCTGATAATTTATCATGTAGAACCCCTTTTTATTCAACAAATCGGATCAATTCTCTTGAAAATGACATTTAATGACCAAATTCTATTCATGTTAACTATCTGCTCAACCCTCTTTAGAGACCACACCCATTGTTATACTAGCTCACGACAAGGGCTACTGTTTATCTACCTCGGTTTTTGATTAAGATTACATATTTTGGTCAGAAGATCTTTGGCGCATATGAAGTCGCCATACAAAGTAACGTCTGCTAGAAAAGTAACGTTAATTTGTTACTGTACTAGCATATTTTGCATAATTTTGAAGATAATTTTGGATCTCAACTAAGTTACAGTGCAGTTTTCCTTTCAGTTATCTTACTCGTGTTAGATCTACGTCATTACCCTGAGTTTACGCTGTGAGCAGCTTGTTGTTTCTTTAAAAAAGTCTCGTACCAAAATTCCTTAATTTAACGTATGTGTATTAATTGTGTAAAAGATTCAGTCCATCTGTGTTGGCGTTCTACGTTCTCTGTTTCTTAAAGCACACAAACAATCAGGGGTACATTCGTTGCGTTTATCGTACGTTTTGTGTCAGTAGTCAGTAGAGTGTGAATTAAATACGCTATAAAGTAAAAGAAAACATGAACTAATCTGCAATGATGAAGCATGCAATGACAATCCGTGTTTTTCTTTTATTACATCTCTTCAGACGATGATGAGATAAAAATGAGTACACACTTGCTGAGAGCATACATATCGAAATGAGTATACTTTTACAAAGTATCATGATTAAAATTTTTAAAAGGGACTTTTTGCCTTTATGGTGCTGCAAATTATATTCACATATTTTGCGTCCTGGGTACGACGTTGAACTGCACCCTGGGGCTCCCTTGAGCTAGGAGTATTACCTTAGCAGCTTCCCGTACCAGGGTTACGGTGAAGCTATTGGCAGCAGGATAGTGGATTGCTCAGATGGGCACGCTGTGGTGTAACTACGGGACACTGGCCATCTCACCTTCTGGTGTCTGGCAGAGGTTTGGTCCAACTGAACGAATGGCAGAGATCACCTGCTCAGTTAGCGAGCACTGCGGTTGAGGAAAGAGATTAGGGGCCTCTACCTCTTCCACTCTCTAGCTCCTGATCACACACAAAATGGTTGTACAACAAAACAAGACCTCATACCGCATCGTCCGTCGCGCGGGTCACCAAGGGACGCGTTATCCAGTGGGTGACCAGGCTGGACACGACAAGTATGCTACTGGAAAGCAAAGCCACAATATGCGAAACCAGCTGCGTATTGGCACATGGAATGTTCGAAAGATGAAAGAGCTAGGGAAACTTGAAACAATCTGCAGAGAATTGAGTCGAAGCAAAATCCAGATACTGGGAATTGCAGAAACAAATTGGAACAACTGTGGAAGTTTCGTCCGCAGCGGAGACTCCTTCAAAGTCGTTTACTCTGGAAAAGAAGCCGGATACAGTCATGGAACTGCTCTTATCCTTGCAAAAGAAGCAGCAAATGCATTAATAGGATACTCGCCAATACCGGATAGAATTCTGAAAGTATGCATAAGAGCCAAGCCATACAACCTGAGCATTGTGCAGTGCTACGCCCCAACAGGTGCCGCTAGTGACGAGGATCTAGAGGAATTCTACAGCCAGTTACAAGAAACCTTAGATGCAATACCGAGCCGTGACATTAAAATCGTGATGGGAGACATGAATGCCAAGGTAGGAACAGCAAACACAGCAACGTCAACCTATGGAACATGCGGACTTGGCATCAGAAATGAAAGAGGAGAATCTCTCATCGACTTCTGTGGAGCAAACGAACTTGTCATAGCTAACACGTTATTCGACCAGCATCCAAGACGGCTGTACACCTGGACATCGCCTGACAGAACCAATAGAAACCAGATTGACTACATCATGATTGAACAAAAGTGGAAAAGTTGTCTGAAAGATGCAAGAACTCTCCCAGGTGCCGACTGCAACAGCGACCACCAACTCCTGTCAGCAAAACTCCAGATGAGACTGAAGAAGATAGCCCAACCACCACCGACGCTACGTCTAGATTTCTCAACTCTAGACGAAAAGTATAAAGTTAAAATTAACAACAAATTCCAGGCCCTTTTGGAATGTGACACTGAGGAAATTCCTCCTGACAGCCGCTGGAAGTTAGGAAAAGAATGACTAGTACAAGTTGCAATGGAAACTATTCAGAAACGCAAGAAGGTAAAAAATAACTGGATATCAGAAAAGACAAGAACAGAAATCGAAAAACGTGATGAGTACAAAAAACAAAAGGCAATCGTACAAAGATTAATGAGAAGAGACAAAAACCAGCAAATCAACAATGTCTGTCAAAAGATTGAAGAAAACTCAATAACCAACTCTACGAGAGATCTGTACCGAGGCATTAAAGATCTTACCAAAAAATTTAAACCAACGATTGACACTGTAAAAGATGAGAATGGTCACGCATTGTGCAAGGGAGAAGATGTCAAAGAAAGATGGAAGTCCTATTGTCAAGATATGTATAAAGCGAATGACAACTTAATGCGCAACAACATTGTGCTGGACCAAAACGAAGAAGAACCGAGAAAGAAAATGGCCTGAAGACTGGGTAACATCGGTTTTTGCTCCTATCCCCAAAAAGGGAGATGTAATGGAGTGCAGCAACAACAGAACAATATCTTTAATAAGCCACTGCAGTAAGATTCTTCTGAAAGTAATTGCAGGCCGCATGGAAACGAAGCTAGATGGAGAAATTGCAGATGAACAGTGCGGATTCCGAACAAATAAAGGCACTAGAGACCAAATTCTTAATCTGAAGTTGCTAATGGAAAAACACAGAGAACGGTGCCACAACCTGCATATGTGCTTCATAGATTACAGAAAGGCATTTGATACAGTTGATCACGAAACACTGTGGAGCGCAATGCTTGAGATGGGCTTCCCAACGCACATTATCCATCTCATAAAAGAACTCTACGTCAACCAGAAAGCAGTTGTGAGAACCACGTATGGCCTGACAGATTTCTTTAACATTGGGCAAGGAGTCCGCCAAGGTTGCCCACTATCGCCTCAATTTTTCAATGTATACTCAGAGAAAATAATGAGAGATGCTCTAGTATGTTATGAAGGATCTATAAAAGTGGGAGGCAGAACTGTCACAAACCTCCGGTACGCTGATGACATTATGCTCATAGCTGGGTCCATGCAGGAACTAGAACTTCTCGTCACGAGAGTTAAATTGGCCAGTGAAGAGAAGGGACTGATGCTGAACGCACAAAAAACGAAAGTCATGAAGATGGCTGGTGATCCAGAAAACCTCGAGATGAAAGACCTCATTGTGAACGGTGAAGTAATTGAAACGGTTGAAAATTTCAATTACCTCGGTGCAAACTTCACAAACGACTGCAATGACAGCAAGGAGATTAGAAGAAGACTGGCAATCGCGAGAAATGCAGTCATCAGCCTTAGCAACATTTGGAAAGACCGCTCTATCACCCTCCATGCTAAAATTCGAATTCTCAATACCCTGGTGTTCCCGGTAGCGACGTATGGCTGCGAATGCTGGGTCATGAAGAAATCGGACAGAAATCGGCTAATTTCTTTCGAGATTTGGTGTTACAGACGAATCATGCGAATCAGTTGGAGAGCGAGAAAAACAAACGAATGAGTCCTGCAGAAAATTGGTAAAGCTACCCTTCTCAACAGCATCAACAAAAGGAAGTTGTCGTTTATTGGACATGTCGCAAGAAGCGAAGGCTTAGGAAATGACATTCTCTCTGGAATGGTCAGTAGCAAGCGAAAGAGAGGAAGACCACGGCGAAAACTTGAAAATGAGGTTAAAGAGGTCTTGGGAATGTCAATGTCTGGTCTTCTACGAAGCGCAAGAGACAAAGACACCTGGCGTACGACCATTGCGCGTGCCACGGCGGGTCAGCACTGACCCATCTGTTCCTGATGATGATGATTTTGACAACTTGTATTTGTTTTTCAAAATCAGTGGATTTGTTCCCCTATGTCACAGAAAATCGTTACCCTTTCTTGCAAAAGATTTTGCATAGTGGCATGTGTGTGCATCTAAAAAAGTTGTAGTTTATTCGAGTTGTCAGAGGTAATTCTAACCCTTCTATTCTGCTGTAGCTGGCGCCCTCACTTCATAAAGCCGGTCAGTTTCCAGTTACCAGTGGATATCCTTGTTGCAAAGTATTATGTTCTGTTGCAAATTAATATTTCGGACATCATTTGACTGTTTGCTATAATCCTCGTACAACGGTTTGGAAGCTTTTGCAGCTGATTAACTATAGTTGTAGGGTCATGGCTTATCCCTAGAACGGACAAGAATACTGAAAGAAAGTTACCACGCTGTCTGTGTCATGTAAACGGTCTTAAAAGCTTCCTCGGTGGATAAGAGTTAAATGAACATATAATGAAAATTTTAGAATGCCTTATACTGTAGAAACCTTTGTAGAATTTTAATTTGTTCTTTCCAATCAAAAAATCAACTTGTTCAGTAAGTTTGTACACCATATTTCTCTTGAACAACATCCTACGTATTGTCATAAATCATAACACCAACTCTGTTTATCAAATTTTGGGAATTTCTCCTTTCTGTTTGATAGAAAGAAACATGAAATTCAATTTCTTGAAGTCCAAGATCTTTTTGGCGGTACTTGATTTAAAAAATGGCAAAAAGCAAACATTTTAAATTTAGATTTTTTGGGCATTTTGAGGCTTTTTTACTTTAGCTTTTTGTTGACACTCTTCCGAGTTTAAACGGGATATTGATGGAAGACTCTGAGTATTTGTGTAAGTTGCTGGCATCTGTATTTGAATTTTTCCACTATTGTGCAAATAAGAAGTTCGTTTTAATCATTTGACTCTGTTGGTAATGCTTTCAATCAGTGCTGAGGAGAGGGGGGGTCAGGGAGGTCACTGACCCGGGGGCCCTTGGCTATAGGGGCCCATAAAAAACAATTCATTAAAAAAAATTTCTATGTGATAATCTAATCTCTACATTACCACACATTGTCATTAGTAGAGGCAATAGTGACAAAAGTCTATGAATGAAGTAAGGTAGAAGCAGTTTGAGTCTTTGACTGCCTGAATGTTAAATATATTTTTGTTGAGAATTTTTCATCTTTGCGTTCGAAAAGCTTCTGAATGTAAAAAAAAATATGATTGCAACAGGGCAACATACAGCAATATGTATGTCATACAGATTTACACTATGGCATGCGCATCTATTTGCAACAGTGTGTCAGTTGTGATCAAATTTAGTTAACGAATTAAACATTTTCCATTTTATTACCCTGGGTACCAGACTCACTATATATGAATTATATAGTGAATCTGGTGCCCAGGGTACCATTTTATAAGACTTTTTTTAAAAATATTAACATAACATAACGACTTCGGAACTGGAATTAATAAATCTTCATATATATTTAGATATATATAGATAAACATAGACAACCATGTTAAATTTCTGACAAGACCAGAGGGTTTCCGATAATATAGCAGTTCAGCTCTACAGGGGTTTTTTGCCCCCTCTGACCCCTCTCTATCTACGCCACTGCCACCAAAGCAAGCTACCCACCATAGCAATTTAAGCAATCATCAATTTCAAAAATTCCAGGGGAGCATTTCCCGTACCCCTTAGAAGCATCTGCTTTAGGCATGTTTTACTATTCATCTTTTGTCTTGACCCGGGGCCAATAAATCCTCTCCGCGGCCCTGCTTTCAATCCGTTTCAGGTTGGCCTTTTTTGATCCCATCCGGGTATATAATATAATTCCTACTTAGATTTTTCGACTTATAATCTGAAGACTGTCAAACGAAAAGCTTAAGCGTGTTCTTAAAATTTTTACTTTTTTTAAAGCAGAGATGTAGACTTCAAAGCAGAGAGGTAGCTCTCAGATTGCTTGATTTGTCCTCAGTTTCGCGATGATTTATGAAACTAAATCTTGGCATTAAAGGGTATCATAATGTAGCGTTTTTCAAGGCATATTTTTATGCGTTAATGAGTCAAACCGAAAATAATTAAATTAGCCTAGCCTATAAATTGATCGCTCATTCGACTAGATCCTAGGAAGGCCGAGCTTGCCCCTAAGTTTTTTTCAGTGGGGCTCTAGCCCCCGAGCCCCTCAAGTATGCTCCTATGCTTTCTTGTTCATATTCTAGCCACAAATTTTTGCACCCCTGCAAAAATAAAATCGGAATATTCTCCTTGTGAGTATTAACCTCGTTATCGTATGAGTTATGACGTACTTAACTTTAGGATATATATTTCAGCACGTAGTTAGTTAGATAGCTAAATAGTTAGATAATAGAGGATATTTGATTCTGATGATGAAGCAGAAAGCATAAAAGAAGTTCTTTTCTCTTCCGTCACATTTCTTCGGTTAAGACCCCGCTACAGAAACATCGAGTGATCGACCCGGATCAACACCAACAACACCTGGAAAACGAGCACGGCATGGTGGGATATTAATCCACTTCAATCTATTTTAGGTACTCAATCAATTCTCGGTCTGACTTTGACAAATTATAAGTGGAAAGTTGTCGAAAGGCATAAAAATCCAGCCTCAAGAAGATGGAGAGTCAATCTGAACTTCAGTCCAATTTAGAGACTTACCAGGCCCAACTAAAACAGGTACTCGCACAAATGAAAGTTTATGTTTTATAGTTAAATGAAGCGGTAAATCAGGAGCCAGAATAACGCACATCCTAATTATTCCCTAATTAACGCACAACCTTCGTAAAAGACCAATCTGTTAAATAAGCTATTTTGAATTAGTGGAAGCATTGAATAAAACATCTGGTCTATGGAGGTCTTTTAGAATTCTAAGGTGGAACCTTAAAATCTTTTTCTCATGATTCCCTATGTTTATTTTTAAGAGTTTAGTTCCAAACTTAGACTAGATATTGATTCGAAAAAGTTTTCTTACTTCAAATTTACCCTTTAATTAATTGTTTGTTTTTAGGTTTTCGGGAAATATCAAAATATTGCACATTTCAATATGTTTACAATGCGTATGAAAAATCATTTGAAGTAAAAATCTTTTGACCTCGCTCAAAATGTGGCAAAACGCCTTGGAAGTTGTCTTTGCCTCCTCAGTTTGTCTTACTTTTTCTTTAACTTTGAAAATTTCAGAGTTTGCTAGAATTTAGAATTTTAGAGCTGTATTTGTAATAACCCAGGTCACAATTTGGGATGTTGATTTTGGCAAATGTATTCCTTTCTCAAAATACCTATGAATAAATGATTGGATCACAATTAATAGATCAGCAAAGATGTTGAGCATTTGGGATTTTTAATGCCAGAATACAGTTTTTGCCATCTAGCGAATATTCAAAAGGTAGAACACAATTTATGCTCAACCAGTTGAAGTGCCTGTTTGTTGGTATTATCTTGTTGATCTTTTAGTTACAGTCTTCTTTTATTTCCAACTGTATATATAAACACAAGATAAAAGCCATAATTTGCAAAAATTGACTAAAGTTAACATCTAGGCTACCCAATAAAATTTAGCCAATATGTTATAAATTGCTTGCTTTTTTCAAAGCCCTTTTTCACTACCCAATAATATATACTTTTGAAGCTGCAACCAAAACATGCAATTTCAGATTGTTAGACTTGAGAGAAAATTATATCTTGGATTCAGCAGATCAGATACATATTTAACAAGGTGATGGCCCAAAATCAAATTTGTAGAATGCTAGGTCTGTGTCTCATTTGTATTCAACACAATTTTTATAACTTTATCATGTACCTATTTATAGTTTCAATTTTTGTTTAGGTTGAGGCTGCTTTAATGATAGATGAGGATAATGATGAGCTGGTGAAATTAAAAGGTGATCTAGAGGTATGCCAATTAACTTGCTTATCATGCCTAGATTATTTCATATTGTATCTTTGGTTTTGAATATATATTTCCACTTTGACTGGAAGAAATGTAGACTGCTCTGCTCTGTCAATTTTCCCACAGTTTTTTTTAATATCAGGGATCTGTTCTCCTATCTTGAAGTTATAAGAAAAATGTCTATGAACACAGTCTATTTACTGAAATTCTAAGAAAGATCCTAAACCGAACCGAAATAGAACCAGCAAGTTAACTGTATATACTAACTGAAAAGCCATATTATGAAAGAACTAGCTTTTGGTTAAAAACTTGTTAGTCCCATCAAGGACAGGTGAGTACAAGGGAGGGTCAGGGATATTGGAATCAAGAGGGCACATGCCTTTAAAAACAAACCTTGTTGTAGAAGTGCCCTCTGTAGAACTGGTAGTGAAGTCCTCTTAAGGGCCAGAATAGGGTAAAAAGACCACAACTGCCATGAAACTGAATATGCCCTATAATAGTTCTTTTTGTTCTCCTGACCTAGATTTTCAAGTTTTTGATAGTGCAAAGCTTTGCAAAGATTTTCTGATGGGGGGTTTTGCCCCAGTGCCCTGAGACAAATACAGAGCAGGGTCACTAAAAAGCAGAATAAGAAAGGTCATTTATAACTTGTAACCATTCTGTTTATGATGCCTCTATTCTGTTGACTTTGACAGACCTGACAATGAAAAGTGCACCACATCTCTCATATTTTTGTCACAACAAACAAATGAAATTTCCAGTCCATGGCGCTTCTGTACTGAGGGTCCCTAGTTTTTATTGACCGTGAAGGTTACAGGTTTTAGGCAAATTCTGTCAGCAAATAATGCTGGCTTCTTTGTACACAGCGACAGGATACCTTTCTTTTCTAAGGCTGTAAGGATGTAGATTTTTATACAAAGGCTAGAATTTCATGAAACAGTTGTAGTGATTTTATTAAAATTTGCTCCTTAATCTGGCAGTTTGTAAAAAAGTGTTCTATAAATCGATCCTTAACAAGGCTCTAAATCATACAAGTGTCAAGGAAAATGTTTTGATATTGATTAAGTTTAGATAATAGCAATACCTCTTTCCAAGTTGATAGAACCTGCAAACAACAAACAATCCAGTTCCAGGATTCTGTAAAACTCCACTAAGACATTGTTGTAGATCTCTGTAGAACCCACAAAGGGATCCTTTTGAAATTGATGTTTCTAATAGAATATGTTCTTAATCTCAGTGTGCTGTTTATTTATTTCAAGCAAGTTTGTTATTTTTATGTTTGTTTTGTTTCATACAGGAAGTAATCAATTTGACGCTGGATCTGCTTTCTATGAGCAATAAGGTAAGAAACCTATGCTGCATTTGAATCAGTATTGGTATTTTTCTTCTTTCCAACAATTTTGTTGATCTCCAAGGAAGGATATCTTAGTTTCTTATGCAAAACTAGCTTTGTTGAACTTACAATGGCCCTTAGCTGGTAAAGTACACATGACAAATTTTCAAAGGCATTGATTTATGTGTCAAAAAGAAAATGCAAATTTTTGTAAAAGATTTCAATGACAAATCCATTTGTATCCATAGAAAAAGGAATCAAAATCTCAACAAACAAAACGTGCATTCCAAGAAAAAGAGTTACATGAAAGCGATGAAGAAGAAAATAAAGTTTTAGAAAGGTGGGTGCCAAGCAAGATCATTCACTTCTAACATTCACTGGACCTGGTACTGGTTTGATGTCAATATTTTGTAACATCCATTAATCCATATGTAGGAGTAAGTAGATTGAAGGAGAAAATTAGCTTTTGATTTTCTTAATGTTTCTTAACCTAATTTGAAAAAATATTGTGAATCATTGCTATATAATAAGGTGCAATTAGGTTTTGTGTACCATCTGTTGGTGAAAAACAAGACATTTCATCATGATTTGATCCACAGTTATATAACACGATTAAGATCAAAGCTGATTCAGATATTTTAGCAGTTGTCACAATTTTTCATCTTTTTATATAGTATTAGGTATTACTCTTTATACGATCCAGCAGATAGATAATCCTACCAAAAAAACTTGAAAAATGACGGTAGTTTTCAGTTTTGACAGACCAAAAACATTTCTAAGATTATATATATGAAATATATTTTGCAATATCAAGAAATTAATGCTTTGAACTTGAAAACTTTTCAATTCCTTTTGCCTTGGTGGTTTCCATCTCCTTGATATTTATGTTAGGTTTTAAGTTTCATGTTTGTTAAACAGTCATTTATCATTAAGAAACATACAAACAATAGCTCTCTTATAAATGTCGAAAAAAATATTTTGTATGTAGCTCTGTTTAAGCATATCCTGGTCGGCTTGAAAATGTGATAGGTATTCCTTATGTTGCAACAGGTAATATTCTGTTGATGTGGCTATTATCTGCATTTTTAAAAGCAAGTAATAAAGGAATGATGCAAGCGGAGAATCGAATTTGGTTAAAGAGGGTTTTCGTTTTCATTTGTTGATTATTTAACAGGTTAATCAAATATTAGTTTGTTCTTTCAAAGGGCTCATCCAAGGCTCAATAGAAGTGTGGATTTTAAGTCAGAAGAATACTCATTTGATGAGATCAAACTGCATCCAGACATTGCTTCTACCAGGCGTGCAAACGGATCACTTAAATCCACTGTGAAAAAACCGTTTAGTTATCTGGTTTAACAAAACTTACAAATTTGTTTTACAGGCCTGTCGCTTCCTCAGAAAGTTAATTTTCTGTAAGTTGTAAGAGTCAATTAGAGGCTTTTGTGAAAAGATTTAACAGTTACTAAGTCAAAATGCTTTTGCGAAATTATTCTCATATTTTACTGTTGGCGACGAGGAATAGGTTGATTTTAAACGTGAGGCACAATCATTGTATGTAGTGCCAGTTTTCTTAGCTGCTTGATAAACGGAGGAAATATTTTAGCTCTTCAAATTTTCACTTCTGGGGCTCTTTAGGATCCTTAATTTACTAGTTTTCGGAGTTTGGGGAGTGAAGAAAATATTCTTTAAGGAAAGGAAAAGGAATTTTCTGCATCCTGAAGCTATAATCTTTTACTTTGGGTATTGTTTTTAAATCCCTTGACATATTGACCCCCTTTTCTCAAGAATTCTTCTGGCATCCGTTTATCGTTAGCATCTTCCCGTTTATTGGGATTTTGATTTTTTAAAAGGAGCATAGAATGGAGAACTGATTAAAGACAGCCTGAAGTGTTAATGTATGAAAGTGACCAGTTCAATCTATGCTTTAATCTGCAACAGATAACTTTTCTCCTTCATTTGATTTCTTATGCCCAACTTTCTCGATCTTTAGGCCAGAACAACCATCAACAGCTGGAATTCAACAGGATATTTTTGAGGAGCCCGAACCGTCAACGGTATGAAGCTTTGTAAAAACAATTATTCAGCTTAATAAGCGTTTTCAATTTAGTGAAACAAAGATGCATTAATAGACGATATTTATTAAAGAACTTTTTCGTAGTACAATGCATGGTGACCAAGCTTGACCTACCTAGTTCAAGATAGACCAATCTTTTTCTTACAACACTTGACGCTGTATCGAGAATTTCGTTTATATCGCAGGATCATTGATAACAAAAGAGTTCATTCTACTTGGTTTGGGGGAGGGAGGTTGGGGGAGAGGAAGGGGGAAGGTAGGAGCTTGCGTCAAAGCCCATGCATGTCCAGCCTACTGTCAGCCATTTTTTTGACAATCAACCACCATATTTCTGACAGTTTCGATTCGATATGCTTGATAATAGCGAGGGAAACAACTTTGGCAGTTGATCAATGTTTCACATTATAAAATTAAGTCTACAGATAAACTTTTCATATCCCATTGGCTTTTATAGGCAAATATTTGTTCTCGTCTAGGGTACTAGACGACGAAATCAACATGTATAGCGGTACCAATATTGTGATGTCATGATTGTTGATGCACATTTTTTACCCTTTCCAGGATTTTCACATAAAATGATTCTTGCGAAACATAACGCTAGCCTTATGTCACGCCTACTTGATAATTTCTGTTTTTCTGTAGGCAACCGGTGAAGAGTCGTTGAAACGGACTTCGGATGATGCTGATATCGACTTTGAGGCAATGTTTAATTTGCCCAAAAGAGCAGCGGTCACTGATGCGAGCGCAGCTGAAAGTCCGCAAGGAGATGATGTCTCGACCAAACCAAAAGACAAAAACCGACTAAGCAGGTGTGTACTCCGCAGTAATTTGCCGTCAAAGCCATTTTGTCTTTGCAAAGTTTCTCTTGATACAGTGGTAATTGATGATCTAATGAAGATCTGTTTTTAGATTTTTCAATTTTGATTATATTATCTGAAAAACTCAGCATATGATTTTGTCCTTTATGTGTCTTCGTTAAATGGAAAACCTCTTTATGGTGTCCCATCTTTTTTGCTCAAATAGGAACGCCATATGATCTTAGATATATCCAGTCTGCCACGAGTGGCGTGGAATTTATTGTGATAATTTAACACGTAGTATTTCAAGTGATTTTGTCGTTGTGGACGACTCTGTTTTGGTATAGAGTATAAACTATTTGATGCTAAATATTATGTGAACAAGCCGTATAGATTGACTACAGGACAACAAAGCACATAAATTTCAATAAAATTTGACCTGATTTTTCGCTAATCAGCTGTCTAAAAAATAGAATCCTTTTAAATGACTGTGAGAAAATTTTATTTCCACAAATATGTGGCCTGGTCTTTTGCTTATAAACAAGTTATTATATGTTTCGTTTTTTCATATTGGTTTACTGATCGTGTAACCAAGGCAACGATGGTTTAAGACAAACCTCTACCCAAACAATGGTCTTCACGAGACTCGACTTTGACCTAAGAAGATCTTTTCGTGTCTAGGCTACAACGTAAATAATTTCTAATCGGAAAGGAAGCCGTCCTAATGCATTTATCATTTAATTACATAATCAGTTATCGATCTTATAATAAGCCTATTTGCTCTTAAATTTGCAAGTAAAATCGTTTAACCGGCCTATTTGCTCCTTATTGTACATGGTAACCCGGCTTGCTTATTTAGGTAGAATGCCTTAAAACATTACCTTCTGAAAATGCGTTCCTCGCATCGAAATGTGTTATGTAACGAAGCGAAAATTTTCTAAAATATTGTTTTGTCAATATGTTATGAGAGTTAACGGAAAGTTTGATCGTTGTCACAAATATTGCTTTTTCAAAAGTTTTTGTTCTTCTTATTTTCGGTTATCCAGAGGCCAGGTCAAGCCAAGAAAAATATGTTTACTGCAGTATTTAAATTCGTATACAAACTTCACCTGCTTGGTTTATTATGACAATACAATGAAAGCTTGTGTAGGAGCTTGCGTCAATTCAGCTGTCATGTCAATTCAGTGTTTGCTTTTATGCACTTTTTATTGCTGTGAACTAAGTCATAGAAAGTCGTGTATGCATTTTGTTGGATTCATATTGGATCTGGATTAAGACTGTGGAAAATCAAAGCAGCTAAATAGGAAGTTTTCGTCATAAAGTATTGCTCCCTTCTTAATAAAATGAAATTGTTTACACTAAGGAAAGAAGATTATAAGTCTAATGAAAGTTTTCATAGCAGGATAATCGATGCTCTACCTATCTGGTTTTAGAGTGTCTCTAAGTCTTGGACGCTTGATCCAGCCGATAACACAAAATTATTGTATGCGTTAGTTTACTGCATGTAAAGATGCTATTTGCATGGTTAAACTAGGTTTTGTAACCATTGCCAGAAACAGTAACTTTCAGTTGCTGGAATCTGAGATATGAAACAGGGACTGGATTCTTATAACCTAAATCTTTGTATATAATTTATTTGACGATGCTTTTGGTCCGTATTAAACAAGATATGATTGATAATGTCGTGAAAAAGGCATTGCTTCGAAACGTCTTTGTAATGTGTAATTCATTACAAATGTAGCAAGCAATATTTGTAGCTATAGGTGTGTCAGTAAATTTTCAAGGATAATTTTCTTTCTAGAGAGGACCAAGAAAAACGGAGAGAACAGCGAAAGAAAAAACTTTTAAAGAAACAGCAAAGATTCAAGGTATGCATTCGAATCATAAAAAGATGGCAGTTTTAAAAATTGATACTTCATTCTAATGTTTTCTCCATAATTGAACAAGAGTAAAGATTTATGTTACTTTAATATTTTATGATACTAGCGATTTCTTCTACTAGGAAATCGAAGAACAGAGAGAACGAGAAAAGTCAAATTGGCAGCAGTTTGTCAAAGGACCTACAAAGGTTTGTCTACTCGACATCGACTTTATAGATCGTTAAAAATTAAAGCTACTATCAACAGATCTGTTGCAGAGTGTTCGATGCCGTTTAGCAGGGGATTAACAAGCTTTGATGGGCAAAAAAGGACAGTCCTAAAGTCTTACTTCTTACTCTAAACGTGATTCTCTATACTTGATCATCAGCCACCCCAATATCGATATCCCTAGTTTGATTGCGTTTTTGCTCATCCATCGAGTCTTAGTCGATCGGGGTGAAAATATTTAAGTATGCAAGATGGAGATAGAGGTCAAGATAGAGAAAGACAGTGTATGGATAAGTGATGAAAGACAGTATATGGATAAGGAAGACAGATCAAAAGTGATGAAACCCCGTATGCCGGGGCGAAATATTAGCCTTCACTGATTTGCGTGTATTTTTTGTTGCTCATTCTCGTCGCATTCTGGTGTTTCTTACTTGCTACATTTTTATCGATTTTTCGTCGCAAGAATTCGTTCGGAGTCCGTCGAGGAGCCTGCTATCGTGACCTTTTCTTTATTCACATAGTGTATGGATAGTCTTGTAACAAAACTGAAGAAGTTTGAGGGCAGCGCCCTGCCCCTTTTGCTCCGATTATTCCTGCAGAGGCTCCCCGGCTCGCCCTTTCCTGCTATGAATAATCAGCTTAAATTACATTTTCATTATCTCTAAACATTCATTTCTTCCAAAAAATGCTTAAATGCTTCAGCTTTATCTATTTTTTTGTGTCCTACTGAAACCTCTTGTCCTCTATAGTACTTAATTGAAAATATATCCACAGAAAATATGCTTGTCGCACATTCTTTTACATAATAAAACTGTAATAGCCTAATTTCTCCGTAGAATTCCTATATCGAATTACTTATTTTTGGTGATTTTGAAGTTTTACCTTGAAACTTTAGATCTGCTTTTGTTAAACTTTAAAATGATTTCACAACATGACACAACGTTTTATTTTTATTAGGGCAAAGGAAAGTTGAAAGGTCTTATCAAAAAAAGCATTTTCGCATCGCCAGAAGCATCAACAGGAAAGGTATATATGTTCATCGATAATTTCAAGCCTCACATTGTAATTTAATGAAACGTTAATCAAACAGTACTTTGTTATAAAAAAGAAAAAAGCGTTAGTTAAATGTTTTATCCACCAATATTTTATAAATGAATTAAAAGCCTTTAATCTGTATTCCCACTGCCCGTTTGAAATTATCAACAGCCAATGTAAGCGTATACTGAAAATCGTTTGACTTCGCGGAAGTAGTTTAAGCTCTATTGTACCTTTGTTTATGAATATATGACAGTACTAGGAATTATGTAAGGGGAAGTGAGTTGCCTTGATCCCTTGGAATGTACACATCGCAAACGTATTTTATTGCTTGACAAGG
Source organism: Rhopilema esculentum (assembly GCF_013076305.1). The sequence goes on from NW_027019640.1 coordinate 3,075,054, forward strand.
AAGCACAATAAACAAATAAACGTCGTTTAAGCCTATAAGAAGTAAAAACAACTGTTGACTTGCCTAAATGGTCAATGAATAATACCTCACACAAGTTCCCTTAATACCGACCGAGAGCCGACAAATCTTGTGATATTTTGAAGCTAAAAATAAGATACACTTTCTAGTTATTGGTTGCCTTTGTTTATGCCAGAGATGATGCAAGTTTGAAAATATACCAGTATTTTTATTATCAAAAGAATTTACCCGAAGAGAAATCCGGTTCCTTTCTGTGCTCCAAATTTTTTTGTTTCGATGTATTTTGCAAATTGGATTAAAAAGTCTCTGATTTAAACAAACTTGTTTATTTATATACAATTTTTTAACTGCGGAGTAGTCACTAATTTGTTATGTTCAAATCCAGTTGTGTTTTCCGCGAAGTCTTGCCAAGCTGATAGCCTACACGGACCCATTTCCATGCTCCTAGGCCTGAGACCACTGAACAATTCACCATACCAAAATAAAGTAGAAATTGAACTATGATACGATTAACTTTGAAATTTAGCTATTGACGTGATGTTTAAAGATTATAGGGTGAATTATCAGGGAACTTACGCATTTTTCTTTTTTATATTAAGTAAAAACCACAATAATTACAATTGCCTGCGCCATTTACAGCGGCGCAGGCTTTGCACCAAGAATACCTTTTGTGCTCACGAGTTTTGTGCTCACGAGTTTTGTGCTCACTAAAACCATTTAATTGCGTCATGAAAGCTCGCAATTTTGACAACATTTAGAAGACCTTTTGATTTGCAATCGTTTTGTGCGAAATTTTCATTTCTCATTGCGTGGGCACTTTTGTGCGAAAGTTCATTTGACCACCCTGTACTGAGCAGCATGATGAGCAGCAATGCTGAGCAGAGCTGAGCAAGTTTGCAAATGTTGAGTGTTGCCCAGTGAAATGATCAGTTCGTTTGACCAGAGCTTAAAGGAAACTTATCAGTACGTTCCTCCGCTTTGCAAACACAGGAAAAATGTTCGTTTTCCTCTTCCCCGCGCTGGCATGTTCATTTAATGCACTACACCTTACGCGCAGTTTATTTAGTTTCCTTACCCAAACAAAAGTGAGTTGTCCGTGCGGAATTTTGTTTATAAGTAAGCGGAGACCTAAGAGTTTATGCTACAGCGTGCTCAGAAGGACAGTCATTACGTTTCATCTTTTTGTAAGAAGGAAAAATGCGTTATTTCAGCTACAGTGCCTCTCCTAAGTCCTATAGCTTTTACTTTTTATTCCGCTATGAGATTCAAAGTTCGGTTTTCTTCTAGGTTGGCATAGGGACTTGTGGAATCGGTGGAAAAGGGATGACAAGCTACGAAAACCCAACACAATATATTTATAAAAAGTAAACAATGCCATATTAACAGAGGAGTTCATACTCTATCAGCCAAGAGAACATTGTCATACTTCCAAAGCAGATGTTATTCAGCAGAAGCCTTTGTGACGAAGATGGGGCTGTAAACTAGAGTTTCTACAAAGTGGATGAAGGCTGTTGTCTAGTTGAACATCTATGCTATGGGCAACAACGTCGAATTACGCAGTTTTGTGGATGTTTATGTTGATTTTCAATAAATTTTGCATCATTTAACTTATCGTCTACTTGCGCTCTATAAAAACCACTAATGAATATTTTGCTACATACAATACTGATCTTTGATTGTGTTCAATGGAATTTTTTGGTGATCTAATTACAACAAACATTTGCAATCATGGTCATAAAATTGTTATTGGAAAAAAGCAAGAATTCTTTTTTAGTAGATTATACAACCGCACATCAAGATAATGCTCCATGTTTTTATTTTAATTCCAATAAAAGACACAAACTACATCCATCACTCTGTTAGATGAGAGAGCAATTTTGCTCACTTATGTACAATTTGTTTCTATTAACGTAACGGATATTACGATGCTTTTCCAGCAATCAAAGGCAATATATCTTCCAGAATTAAAGTTTTTTGGAGTTCCAATGTTCGTCAAAAAAGCAAACCTATGCGTAGCCTTACCATCATAACCGTTTTTCAACGAGATTTTTTAGTCAGAAACCTTGGTTTTTTCTGTTCTACGACATTCTCCATCCATCGAAGTTGATTTATTCACAAAACAGTTGGTTTTTTGGAGGTCCTAATTTTCGTCAAAAAAACAAGGCTATAGCCTTACCAAAATGACCATTTTTGGACAAGAATTTTTTTAGTCGAACGACTTGTTTTTACTACTATATTTTTTTATTTCCAGAGCTAACGGACGTTTTGCTTCTCTGGAAGATGAGTTATTCGTAAAATATTTGGTTTTTTGGAGGTTCTAATTTTCCTCAAAATGGCAAACCTATAACCTTACCAAAATGACCATTTTTGGACAACATTTTTTTAGTCCAAAGCCTTGTTTTTTCTACTCTATTTTCTTTATTTACAGTTATAAACAAGGTTTTGCTTCTTTGGAAGAAAATTTATTCACAAAATATTAGGCTTTTTGAGGTTTTAGTTTTCGTCAAAAAAGCAAGGTTATAGCCTTACCAGAATGACCCTTTTTGGACAAGATTTTTCTTAGTCCAAAGTCTTGTTTTTTCTACTCTATTTTCTTTATTTACAGTTATAGAGGACGTTTTGCTTCTTGGGAAGATGATTTATTCACAAAATATCAGGCTTTTTGAGGTTTTAGTTTTCGTCAAAAAAGCAAGGTTATAGCCTTACCAAAATGACCCTTTCTGGACAAGAATTTTTTTACATCAAAACCTTGTTTTTTGTACTCTATTTTCTTTATTTACAGTTATAAAGGACGTTTTGCTTCTTGGGAAGATGATTTATTCACATAATATCAGGCTTTTTGAGGTTTTAATTTTCGTCAAAAAAGCAAGGTTATAGCCTTACCAAAATGACCCTTTTTGGACAAGAATTTTTTACTCCAAAGCCTTGTTTTTTCTACTCTATTTTCTTTATTTACAGTTATAAAGGACGTTTTGCTTCTTTGGAAGATGATTTATTCACAAAATATCAGGCTTTTTGAGGTTTTAATTTTCGTCAAAAAAGCAAGGTTATAGCCTTACCAAAATGACCCTTTTTGGACAAGAATTTTTGTACTCCAAAGCCTTGTTTTTTCTAATCTATTTTCTTTATTTACAGTCATAAAGGACGTTTTGCTTCTTTTGAAGATGATTTATTCACAAAATATCAGGCTTTTTGAGGTTTTAATTTTCGTCAAAAAAAGCAAGGTTATAGCCTTACCAAAATGACCCTTTTTGGACAAGAATTTTTTACTCCAAAGCCTTGTTTTTTCTACTCTATTTTCTTTATTTACAGTTATAAAGGACGTTTTGCTTCTTTGGAAGATGATTTATTCACAAAATATCAGGCTTTTTGAGGTTTTAATTTTCGTCAAAAAAGCAAGGTTATAGCCTTACCAAAATGACCCTTTTTGGACAAGAATTTTTTTACTCCAAAGCCTTGTTTTTTCTACTCTATTTTCTTTATTTACAGTTATAGAGGACGTTTTGCTTCTTGGGAAGATGATTTATTCACAAAATATCAGGCTTTTTGAGGTTTTAATTTTCGTCAAAAAAGCAAGGTTATAGCCTTACCAAAATGACCCTTTTTGGACAAGAATTTTTTTACTCCAAAGCCTTGTTTTTTCTACTCTATTTTCTTTATTTACAGTTATAAAGGACGTTTTACTTCTTTGGAAGATAATTTATTCTCAAAATATTAGGCTTTTTGTGGTTTTAATTTTCGTCAAAAAAGCAAGGCTATAGCCTTACCAAAATGACCCTTTTTGGACAAGAATTTTTTTACTCCAAAGCCTTGTTTTTTCTACTCTATTTTCTTTATTTACAGTTATAGAGGACGTTTTGCTTCTTTTGAAGATAATTTTTTCACAAAATATCAGGCTTTTTGAGGTTTTAATTTTCGTCGAAAAAGCAAGGTTATAGCCTTACCAAAATGACCCTTTTTGGACAAGAACTTTTTTAGTCCAAAGCCTTGTTTTTTCTACTCTATTTTCTTTATTTACAGTTATAAAGGACGTTTTGCTTCTTTGGAAGATGATTTATTCACAAAATATCAGGCTTTTTGAGGTTTTAATTTTCGTCAAAAAAGCAAGGTTATAGCCTTACCAAAATGACCCTTTTTGGACAAGAATTTTTTTACTCCAAAGCCTTGTTTTTTCTAATCTATTTTCTTTATTTACAGTTATAAAGGACGTTTTGCTTCTTTGGAAAATAATTTATTCACAAAATATTAGGCTTTTTGAGGTTTTAATTTTCGTCAAAAAAAGCAAGGTTATAGCCTTACCAAAATGACCCTTTTTGGACAAGAATTTTTTACTCCAAAGCCTTGTTTATTCTAATCTATTTTCTTTATGTACAGTTATAGAGGACGTTTTGCTTCTTGGGAAGATGATTTATTCACAAAATATCAGGCTTTTTGAGGTTTTAATTTTCGTCAAAAAAGCAAGGTTATAGCCTTAGCAAAATGACCCTTTTTGGACAAGAATTTTTTTACACCAAAGCCTTGTTTTTTCTACTCTATTTTCTTTATTTACAGTTATAGAGGACGTTTTGCTTCTTTTGAAGATAATTTATTCACAAAATATCAGGCTTTTTGAGGTTTTAATTTTCGTCAAAAAAAGCAAGGCTATAGCCTTACCAAAATGACCCTTTTTGGACAAGAATTTTTTTACTCCAAAGCCTTGTTTATTCTAATCTATTTTCTTTATTTACAGTTATAAAGGACGTTTTGCTTCTTTGGAAAATAATTTATTCACAAAATATTAGGCTTTTTGAGGTTTTAATTTTCGTCAAAAAAGCAAGGTTATAGCTCTACCAAAATGACCTTTTTTGGACAAGAATTTTTTCCTCCAAAGCCTTGTTTTTTCTACTATATTTTCTTTATTTACAGTTATAAAGGAGCTTTTGCTTCTAAGGAAGATAATATATTCATAAAATATCAGGCTTTTTGAGGTTTTAATTTTTGTCAAAAAGCAAGTTATAGCCTTACGAAAATGACCGTTTTTGGACAAGAATTATTTTAGTCCAAAGCCTTGTTTTTTCTACTCTAATTTCTTTATTTACTGCTATAAACGAGCTTTTGCTTTTTTTGAAAATGATTTAATCACAAAATATTAGGCTTTTTGAGGTTTTAATTTTCGTCAAAAAAGCAAGATTATACCAAAATGACCAGTTTTGGACAAGAATTATTTTAGTCCAAAGCCTTGTTTTTTCTACTCTAATTTCTTTATTTACTGCTATAAACGAGCTTTTGCTTTTTTTGAAAATGATTTAATCACAAAATATTAGGCTTTTTGAGGTTTTAATTTTCGTCAAAAAAGCAAGGTTATACCAAAATGACCAGTTTTGGACAAGAATTTTTTTAGTCCAAAGCCTTGCTTGTTCTACTGTATTTTCTTTATTCACAGTTATAAACGAGCTTTTGCTTTTTTTGAAAATGATTTAATCACAAAATATTAGGCTTTTTGAGGTTTTAATTTTCGTCAAAAAAGCAAGGTTATACCAAAATGACCAGTTTTGGACAAGAATTTTTTTAGTCCAAAGCCTTGCTTTTTCTACTCTATTTTCTCTATTTACAGTTATAAAGGACGTTTTGCTTCTTTGGAAGATGATTTATTCAAAAAATATTAGACTTTTTGAGGTTTTAATTTTCGTCAAAAAAGCAAGGTTATAGCCTTTCCAAAATTACCATTTTTGTACAAGAATTTTTTTGTCCAAAGCTTTGTTTTTTCTACTCTATTTTCTTTATTTACAGTTATAAACAAGGTTTTGCTTCTTTGGAAGATGATTTATTCACAGAATATTAGGATTTTGGAGGTTTCAATTTTCTTCAAAAAAGCAAGATTATAGCCTTACCAAAATGACCATTTTTGGAGGTTCTTATTTTCGTCAAAATGCAAGGCTATAGGCTTACCAAAATGACAATTTTTTGATGAAAACTTTTTACATTTAGAACTAGTTTTTTCTTTTCTTTCTTTTTCTTAAAATTTTTAAGTTTTGTTAAAAGTGCAAGGTTATTGGCTTACCATTTCCTCGGTAAGAAGTTAAACAGCGACATTCCTCGGTTAAGATAAGAAACTTGCTCAGGTCCGGCTTGCCAAACTGGCTGCATCTGGTCAGGCCCCTTGCTCAGTGATGAGAACGAATTCCATTGGCTATCAGAAGGGAAGTTGTGTTTCAGGTGAAAGAGCTACGACCATAGGAGACAACGGTTGCTAAAATAAACGGAAGATCATCTGAGAAAGGAGGAGGTGATGAAGCACTGTATGCTAGGCCGAAGTATTAGCCACAGTTAATTTTGGTGTGTTTTTATTGTTGTTTTGTGTGGGTGTGTGGCAGTGTTCTATATTTGCTACATTTCTATCGACTTTTCGCCTCAAGAATTCCACCGATCGGAGTCCGTCGAGCAGCTTGCAATCATGATCTTTCCTTTATTCACACACATTGACTAGTTGCATCGAATTAACCTTATGAGGTACATGACCAATAATTATGATAATTCTGCTGGTAATAATTATAAATAGAACAAGGAATAAGTTAGAACCAGAAGAGATCGGTGTAGAACAAAGCTGTTTTGTGCCAGATGCAGGAACACAAAACGCAATATTTGCTATCAGGATGCTGGCAGAAAGAGCATTGGAAACGTAAACTGTTTCATGAAACAAATTTTCGTTCTGAAATGTTTACCTTGTCATCTTCGAAGCAGAAATATTTTTGCATCGAAACTAAAAACAAAAGGGTATGGTATTAAAAGTGCATGTTTTTTGGGTCTAGGATATGGCATGCTATGCCATCTTCTATATAAGAGTCCCATACACTTAACAACTTCAAAAGAAAAATTCCAAGCTACTATTTTCATTGCAATTGTAGAATGTGTAGATTGTATATAGGTAATTTAGGGTTTTTATAGTAATATTCTTTAATGGTATTCTCTCGTTTGTAATTTAGATTTAATTTATTATAGTATCTTGTATTTAAGTTTCGGTTGGCTTAAATTAGCAAGTGAGCTAGCAATAAGAGCCAATTTGAAATAAGAAATTATTATTATTATTATTATTATCATATATCTGTTATATAGAATACACAAAAGCATTCAATGAGGTAAAGCATGAAAAATATTTGATCCATTGAAAAAGATGATAAAGATCTGCAAATAATTCAGAACTTGCAATGGGAGCAAACTGCATGTATCAGAGTAGGACTTGATCATAGCAAATACGCAAAGATTGAAAGAGGTGTAAGACAAGGCAGGCACCGCGGAGCAGGGGGGTTGGGGAGGGGGCTTTAGCAAAAATTGCCAAATATTAAATATAAAACTACCAGAAAAGCCTCTTTTTATACGGTTTTAGCCCCCCCTCCCCCCCCCACATTTTTTTTAGACCCTCCACTTTTCTCAATGCTCCGCGGTGCCTGCAAGGTGTGTATTATCCCCCGATTTGTTTAACATATACAGTGAAATGATATTAAGAAAAATAAACGAGTTAGAAGGACCTACTATTGGAGAAGGAACATCACAAAAATGATATCCTGATAATGCAGCTATTACCGAAACATCGCAAGAGAAACTAAAGGCACTGCTAAACAAAGTAGGAGATGAAAGCAGAAACATCAGCCTCCAATCAAGCTGCAATAAAACAGAATGGGTGGTTATTAGTAAGAGAAAGCAACACCCGGTCTGTGAATTGAAAGTAGATGGTAACAACATCAGGCAAAGAAAGTGAGGGTCAAAATCGAAAGAAGAGTTGGCATAGCAAAGAATTTCTTTCAGAAAATAGAATCAAAAATAAGGCTTCATTTGTCCAATACATTTACACTTATGGCAGCGAAAGCTGGAATATTCTCAGTGCAATGGCAGAAAGACTACAGGCTGTAGAAATTGATGCTAAGGATATCATAAACAATTTTTTCCTCAAAACCAAGATAGAAAAATGAGAAAAGTCTTTCGTAGGACATATTGTGTAGCAAATAGCAAATACTTTGTTTCGTTATAGTCTTCTGTATGATAACACATGATTTTGTAGCTATGTTAATGAGGTTTCTCCTGATCAACGAGATACAAAAACTTGGCTCTATTTAGCTGCTTCCCTGAGAACAATTTTTGAAAGACACAGTATTCCCCCAACCCCCAAAAGTCCTTTACTTCCCCCAAAGAAAACACCCACTTTCCGCAAACTTTAAATTCAATAAGAAAGACCAAATCAGATTATATACAACACCCATTTTTCGTTCTAAGTTTCCTCCAGATCCCTTTTACTGATCTCTACTAAAAGTAAAATGATACTACCTATTTTTCTTTAAAAATATTCTCGCTAGAAACAAGCTGAAATTTTTAAGATATATTTAAAGAGGCAGATTTTTCAACAAGACAAAAAAGTTCATCAGCAGATAGTTTTCATGAAAATTACATTGACTTTAGTATATCCAAAGAATATTTGAAATATTCATGCATTAAATTTGACAGTTTATAAACCCATTTGTCTGAAAATACGTATGCCATCATTGATTTTTTTTCTTTATTGGATAGATTTTGCTTCGGTGACGCTTTCCTTCATCCTTTTCATAACAGAGCTTATCTTTGAGAATTTTAGTTGATATGTGTCAGCATCAATTGGCTCTTGCTTTGAGAACGACTTTCGTAGACTTGGTGCTTCTGAGTGAACAGACTTTAATCGCTCAATTTCTGGCAAGGAAGGCGTAGGGAGAAATTCACCCGAGGATTTTTGACTGGTGTTTGAAAATTCCTCAAGTTTCTCCAATCGATACTTCATGCCCACAATGTCACGCTAAAATTGAAAAACGAGTGACTGTTAGAACTCCAAGTTCTCAAAGAACTCTATTAAAGGCCTAATCTTAGCAGAGAAATATATACAAATGAGAAATACCTCGTGTAAATAGAAATACCTCAAGCAATATGTTTTCAGCTTATAAATGACTTTAACAAGGAAGACAGGCATTGGCAGAACCTGGAGGATCAAGATTTCCTGTAGACCTATTCAGAAAGATTTCCTGTAGACCCATTCTCTTCATTTCGCTAATGTCTTGACATCATAAAAGTTATGACCAATTATATCGCAAAATCATAGTTAATTTCCTCGTTGTTTCGTTGAGTGAATTTGAACTTATTTAAATTTGTAAGATATGTTCTAGCTGAGAGATAGCTGAAATGTTTACAAACCTCGTGACTAAGATCAAGGGTGATGAGCTCCATAAGAAAACCACGGGTCTCTTGGTACTTCTCGACCATTTCCAGCACTTCTTTGTCCCATTCACTCGACCGATCCTTTATCATCTGGCGCACTGGCGATGGCACTGATTCTTTTGTCATATCGACTGTACTCTGCAGAGTCTCCAATGTGGCTTTCAGGGCATTAAATTCCTCGATTGAAACGCGCCCCTGCTCGTAATTGCTCACAGCTTTTATTAAATCTTTGCTGCAGCTTTCCTATGTTTCAAAAACAGAGAAAATCGTATACAATTCAATAAACAAATGGACTATTTCTGACTTTTTAAATCAGATGATTTAAAAGCAAAAAAGTCACAATTCATGTAATGTTTCTTAGGTATCCCATGTAATGATGATTTCTTTGGTATCCGAGAGCTTCATTTCCTAGAAAGTTCCTATAACTACAGCTTTAATTTTCTTTGTGATAATTATGCATCCATTACTTTTTATTTTTAAGTGACTGGTAATAAAGAATAACTCGTACCTGGCTCTCAATTAGTTTCGTAAGATGTTTTTTGTCTTCATCAAAGGTGGCTCTTGCTTGCTCTACCTTCGCTCTGCAAGCCTGGATATCGTTCTCGATCCTGTTAAATGTTCTATCCATTATTTCTTTCACAACGGCAACCTTTTCGTTACAGGTTCGTATTTCTTTACAATTCTCTTTTGCAGCATCATCAAGTTGTTTCTCCTTTTCTTCTATTTTAGTCTTTTGAAAAGCGACTTCTTGTTGCAAGGAGTAAAGCATTACTGACAATTCGCTGATTTGCTCTCTCAAGCGTTGTTTTTCTACGAGATGTAAAAATAATAAGCAACTTGAACTAAGTAATTTTTTAGGAGACAAGACTATTATTCTATGTTTGTGATATATTTTCGCCCCTTGTTCAGAAAAGTGCTTACAAAGGTATTGAAGCAGCATAAGTCATCAGGAAAACCTTGATGCTTATAAATATCTTTAAATTTCATAGCTAGTCTTCAATGTTATTTAAACAAATTCAAGTGTTAATTAAACCTGTGTATTACAGTGTTGTTATGTCGCTTGTTACTTCCCGTCTTTATAAGTTGTAGCTATGTAGTAAAAAATACTGTAAGCTACGATTCCAATCAATTTTTACTTCAAAACAAGTAATTTCAACGAACCTCCTCGCGTTCTTTGCCTAGAAATCATATTCCCCATGATTCGAGTCTACTTGTTGAAGCTTCGCGATGAAAGTTTGTTGCTGGTCTCTTTCGTTCTACTGAGCAAAGTGAATTCGATTGCCCTTGATGCGACGTTAATACTGACGTCAGATCAATGTCACGTTAATGGAAAGAAAGTCTTATTTGGGAATGGGCACTAGGTTTTAAGCCATCGTCTTGCCAAATATGGAAGATTGTCAAATTGGTTAAGAATTTTTTCTAGACCCAGGCAGTTTGTGTTCAGGAAAATAACTTCACATGATAAAAATGTATGTACAAGCCCCATGTTTCCTTTTAAAGCTACAGTGTAAGGTTTCAAAAGCTATACCAACGTGGAGACGGATAATAACCTTTATATATTCAGTTTTTTGATCAGTTATTCTTTATTGTTCCCAGTCAGGTTCACTACTTCGCTGCTGGGTTTTTAGTATCAAAAATAGACGCAGGAGCCAGGTTGGGGGTACATCCCCGTACCCATGCATAAACAAAACCTCCACTTTTTCCTACATGTCCCCACCTAAATTTTTAAATAGTTCCTACGCCTGTGGTGCTAAAAAGTGTAAGAAATCGAATTTCCAACGACTTCTTTTTGAAATCATCACGAAAAGCGATCACTGGCGTTTGTCTTTGTACCGTGGATGAATTTGTTTCTCGCCTCTACATGTGTTTTATCCGAGAAAATACTTCCTCGTTAAACAACGTTTAAAATACCATTCTTAGCAGGCGCATCTACCAAATATATATCAGTTTACCCCCGTATTATCAGTTTATCTCCAAAAATATTTTAAGTACATAGCGAGTTAAAATACATGAAACCTGAGTGGCAATGGTCTCCCTAGAAAGGGTATGACATGTTCCTATGCTTTTACTGTTTGTGCCGTTCTCGGTTATAAAAGCTGAAAAAAATTGATGTTGAAAGCGTCAGTGTGAAATAAAAACTGCCTTTTGCATCGGGAATAGCATTTGTTGTATGTGAAATTTGAAGTGAAATCCAGAATAAAGGCAAAATTTCTTAAAACGTTCAAGTAGTTTACTTCTCTTTTTCGTAAATCACGGCGAGGGCACGAATGGTTTTCATTCTCCTTGTCACGTATTCGCTACAGATGTGGACACCTTGGCGTTGTTCATAATTCGAGGATTTTATATTTGAACTAGCAAAGTCTGTAAACTGGCAAAAACTACCATGTTTTTTACAGTATATAAGCTGTTTATTTCTAGCTTATAACCGAAGATACATTTTATAGGTGATTACTTAATGGATATATTTATTTTGCAGGCTGGACATATATGCAGCAAATCTTATTCAGCAAATCAAATTACGATAAAGAACAAAGTCTTAGTTTGGCAACTTGCATAGTTATTTTGCAATACCCAATATAGTTCTGGCTAAAAGTATTTAAGTATGAAATTTCAAATTTTAACGGGAAATTTTAAAGTTTGATCTGTGTCTCATTTTATTCAGCAAGTCAAATTGCGTTTGAAAAAAGTGTCAGATTATTACGTAGCATACATTAACTACAAAACATTCAAAATTCAAAAAGGGACGAAATTTGGTCATGACGAAATTTTTTACATTTCAGATTTTTGAGAATTCACATAGAAAATCAAATTTATGTAGCCTTTTAACCTATTCGATGCCAACTTTGCCATTATCCTCATTTACATCGCCTTTATCACTACCTTCATCATCGGCATCATCGTCATAATCATCATCATCATTGTCGGTCCTTGAGCTAACTTTGTTTGATATAAATAGTTCTAACTGTCTCTTGTCGCCAATTTCAAAGGATCCTACCTTTATCTTTTTACACTGAAATGTACTATTTATTTCATTTGTATAAGGTATTTGCACATTTCAACCCAAACTTTGAACTCTACAGAGTGCAAAATTCCCAGACCAAATCTTTTATTGTAGATGCACTTATGCTTTCCGAATCTTTTACTTATATTTATACATATTCTATTAATTATACTTCATTAATAAACTTTCATACCATATAGATAGAGAGTAAAGACCCTTTGAGTGCTAAAATCGCCTCTTTTGATTTGACTTCGCATACCTTGAGAAAATATACCGCCTCCTCATTGCGAACGGGTGCTCAAGCCCCAAAGTCTCCACGGAGTCAGTAACTATGGAAATGAATATGAGCAAACTGTATCGTTTTGCCTCTTATGCTTCTGTGCTAATGCTAGTACTCAGTGTTAAAAATCCTCGACGAATTTTTGTGACGATGAAATTTTGTCACGACGAAAATCTGAAAAGTTGTCCAAAATTTTTTCGACGAAGTTTATCCGCCGAAAATTTATCTCACGAAATATTTTGTTGTTAATGTCTTTTAAAGCGCAATACCCAATGGGGAACTGGGTACAAGTTTCTTGGTCTGAAAATAGCGTTTAGGGGTGTTTTCAAAGCTTGGTATGAATCTTATCGTATTGATGAAAGAGGATGTGACAAGAAAATTGAAAATATACTGCTGTTTGCACAAAGAAAATATCAAGAGGATTTTGCAGCAAAGATCCATTTGCGTTTAGCAGGTGGGACCAAATGTACACTTTTAGGGATATGGAATGTTTTGTTTGCAACTAATTTCAGTTTCCAGGGCGTTTTCAAAGGTTGATATTCCTTTTATCGTATTCAGCAGATCGGATTGGGTACTTGTACCAGACTTGTTGTAACATAAAATGCACAAAGCAACTGCTAAAACTAAACGACTGCACTATCATTACGCTTTAGAGAAGCAAGTTGTTTGAAAAGGCAAAAGTTTCAAAATCGATACCTTTTTGCTTATTGGTCAGATCACATTGATGTTCCATTATAATCACATAGCGTGGCAAGCTTCTTCTGATAATATCGTCAAATTTGAAAATTTTGAATGTGGGAATTTTGCTGATCATATTTCATCTTCCGGACATTTTCCTGAGTGTTCCCAAAACTCCAAATGATCAGTTGGCTTGATGTTAATTCGAAATTTCCTGTCTCTTTTTGAATTCTCTCCAAGTCCCTGGGAACCTCTACACGTAGATTAAATTTCTTCTTTAAGATTGTGATAAAACACTAAATAGCATAGAGTTAGTGGAATGAATTGTGCACATTTTGAGTATAAATGATTTATTCATTAGATACATCTTAAAAAGTGAATCTGAAGCTATTAATCGTCAGCTGAAGAACTCTAAAAAGGGCCTTAAATAACTCTTGCTGAGAATGTCAACTGGTCAGAATCTTTTTTCATATTTTGAAAAGAACATGAAGCAGAACTAAGATTCATCTTGCTTTTTCTTTATTTGTAGTGATTATGCTAATATTTTAATAAAGGGTTTTTATCACATCCATTTAAGCGAGTCTTTTTGCAAATCACCATTTATATATTAAAATTTATTTATGGATTACCATAGATAAAAAGTTAAAATGAATTGAAAATTAAATGAACAAATACATTATATTAACTCACCTTTGATGAAGTAACAGAAACAATGCCAACAGATTTTCAATAAGTTAACGTATCTTGTATTGAGAGAATTGATGGACAGTATTGGGAGGGGATGAATTTTCTAGAAACTTTACAAGATCCATTTTAACGTTGTGCGCAAGAGGTCGCCATTTTGAGGTGTGTCTCTAGTTTTGCTGCTTCTAAGCTGCCTCTTTCGAAACAGTGTAATCCGGAAATGAGATTGTTATCAACAAGCTTGGGGCTCCTTTGTATCAAGCGTCTATTTTTTATTAGGCTTCTAAAATACCAGATTAGAAGTCACTGTATGGCATGAGCATATCCTCTTTTGACGGCGGAAATTGAAGAGCTGTTGCAAATGAACAGATCAGGAATATCTCAGATAGCATACACTGCCAAACGTCATTCCGTTCTCCAAACACAGATTTCAAAGCAACCATGGTATTACCGAGTGGTTGAACTTACGGACTGCAGATTGAGAAGTTAGTGATTGAAGTCACGTTAAAATATAGTCAAACAGATATGCACCAAGTAATCATCTACAAGGTAGTATGCTTGTCTTTTCAATACATATATATTTACAATTCATGATACCGAAAACACAATTATTAAAACTAGAGAGAATGAGAAGCTTTCAAACAAAAAAATTGTTCTGCCTCGCCAAAGGGCGTATTCTAGGGTTTCCCATATTCAAACTGAGCATACTCGTTAATCATATCACAAAATCCAATATAATTGAAGTCGTGTTTCCCGCCAATCATAATGTCGAACTTTTTATACAAGACATCGAATTCCCTTGCGCTGACAAGGGAGCCAAGTTCCAGCTCACTCAGAACACGATGAAACTGCGACCTCGAGACGGATCCATTGTGAACACGGTCGTAGTCTTCAAACAGAGGAAATATCTGAAAATAGAAGAAAGTGAAAATAATCAGTCAATAATACAAGTATGAATAGGCAGAAACCTTGAAGGAAAGGAACTGCTTTCGTCTGCTATGGAATAACATAATTAAAATATCGATGATGCAGTATTTCCTATCTCTGTCTTTAACTTTGAAGCGATCTCCATCTACTTGCAAGCAAAGACAACATATCTTGGGATAGGCCTTTGTTAATGGTGCGGTGAAAGCGAAGCAAAATAAACGAGAGCTGCTTTTATGCCCCCTCCCTCCCCCCATAGGGAAAAAAGTCTATTATACAAAATAGATAATATGATTGTAAATATATTGTTAAAATCTGAAATAAATATGCTGTACAATTCATATCGACGTTGAATATTCTAACTTAAAGTTTGTACACTTGAATTTTATAAGATCTCGTCGTTTAAACTCTTATATTTGCATATCATATTGCATAAATATATTTGCACTTTCATATATATATGGTCAACATAAATTTATAGATGCATATCGAAAATTATATTTCTGATATATAAGGCTTAAGCCATATTTGTAAATATATTAGGTCTAGGCTTTGTTTGCAGATGTTTAAGGTCTAAGTCGCTTGACAGGCTTTTCTGCTCACCATTGGCGGGAAATGCTACAGCACCAATTGTTTGCGCTCAGACCCTATGTATTTGCAAACGAAGCTTAGACCTAATATATTTGGAATTCCCGACAACCATTTATAAATAGAGGTTGACAAAACATATATGAAGATACGAAGATATTTATGGAGTACAACGTTTCAAAGTCGGAAGATATAATGTCGATAAGAATTCTATAATATGTTTGTACAAGATTTTAACAATCTATTTACAGTCACATCAAATATTCTGTATGATAGACCATTTCCCATATGGCGGGGCATATGCAGTCAACTTCCTGTTAATACAACCAGCAATTTAAAAAGCTTATCATACCTGGATCCTTCTTATTCTCACTCGATCGGCCAGCCTATGCATGACCGTCTCCAGCATGTTCTCTGCATTCTCGGCTAGTTTATTGTTCTCGCTGTCAGGCGGTGGTCGGAACTGCTTCACATCGTAGAGTGGGTTCTTCTCAAGACCTTACCAATGCAATTAAAAAAACCTCAATATCCTTTGCCTTGAGAGCTAGGGGACTATAGCCTCCCCGCCAGAAGGTTGAAACTATAAAATTCATTTTCCAAAACCTTGGATGTGGAAGGTTTACCAACCCTCCGTCAGAAGATCAAGCAAATTCCAGGGGGGGACATTTAGGCCCTAACATTGACTATACCTGAACACATGTGCTGGTTTGAAGCGAATTTGCTTTTCGGCTCAAGACTTTGTTTTGATGATTTCAGCTCTTGGACAAACATTTGCAAAAATTCCCCTCGCATATTAAACTCCAGTGGAATTTTGTATAAGGTTTCTGCCTTTAACATGTAGCAAACATACAAGGCCAGAGAGTCCTAGCCAGCTCAGGTTTTTTATTTCAACATTAACTTGACTGGCATCAATTGAAGGTTTGGTAGCTAAACACTACACTTCAAAGATCCATATTTTCCTTTGAGAGGAATCCCCCTTGATTGAGGATAAACTGGCAAGGTCCTTTTCTCTGCAGGGTTTAACAGTCATCTATTGGCAAAGTTGACGGCAATTGAAGCTTTCAAAAACACATTTAAAAGGATCGCATTGAAAAGGTGGCACTCTATGTAGCACAGAGGCTGGAGTGCAAGCTGCTACGTTTTAGAGAAGACAAATGAATGTTGTCCTCTGCAGAATGTATTAGTTGTGGGCTGATAAATATGATGTACAATCTGACAAGTGCCACCAAAGTCTTTATTGTTATTTTGTGCAAAAGCAGCGGAAATGCCATTTAAATTTGCACATACGCGTGCACCCTCATCATGAGATGCTAAGCAGTTAAACAAAAAATAAATATTGCTTAGCAATTGGAATTATACCTAATGTACACCGAGTTACTCCATACCTGCGTTAAGTTTTTGTCACACGTTTGAAATGGCCTAATATTCAAAACCTGATATTGATATATTCACATAGATATTCTGATAATGAAATTGTGACGTTGTTGAACTGTTAAACTATCGATTATCGTCGATAGCTGTTCAGTATAGTGTGAACGGTCTACAAAACCCCTATTCTATACACTGCTTTGTTGTACAGATATCTGTCAAAGTTTCAAAAATATATTTCTATACCTTTGACTGTGAAAACACTTTCGACATCATCGCAGAATTGTGTGTAATCCACATAGTCAGGATAATTCAATGACTCGTAGCTGCAAAAAAGCAATACAGCGAATTAAGCAAAATAAGAATATGATGTCAGATATCAAAATCATAAGGTCTTCAAAATGATGAAGACATTAAAGGGAAGGAATGAATGATTTCCCAATTACTTCAGAACTATTAACTGATAAAATTGTCATTCAAATTGACAGAATCATATTCCATAGCAAACTGGTATGCTATCAGATTTACATAGAAATAAACTCTAAATATCACTTCTTAGAAAAGGATGAACACAAATCCATCAATAGCTTGCCGCAGAGAAAGTTCTTCCTTCCAATTTTGTAGATATACACGCACACAATGATTTATTAAAGGTAACTGTTTGCTCAACGTTATACAGTGCAGTGGTGGCGCCAGGAGAGGGCTAGGGGGGGGGGGGGGCTACAGCCCCCCCGCCGGAAGCATCTAGCCCCCCCATCGGAGGAAATTTTAGGTTTTTGTCGGAGCAAATTTGACAAAATAACGTACGAAAACTGCTTATTTTAGTCATTTTAGCCCCCTTGGAAGCTCCAGCCCCTCTGTCGGAAGATTTCTGGCGCCACCCCTGATACAGTGCTCGATGGAGGCAGAGCTGTACGAGCTTGCTAGAGCTGTGTATTAGAAGTTATATTTATATAAGTAAAAAGCAATCAAAATTACTATTTACCTGTCTGTGTTAAAGTGCTCAATGCCTATGTATGGGTCTCTGAGTAACACTTAGAAGCGTCCTGTTCTATATACCAAAATTGTAAGTAAACAACAGTTTACAGAAATCTTAAGAATAAAACTTACAATGTCATTAGGTCTTCGACTTCGGATTTAACAAGTCCCAACTGGCAGAGGTCAATGGCCCGTGGAAAGACGCTCTTCAAAAGCCTTCCTGTTCTGAGCTTGTCATAATCTCTCATGAACTCTTCGACTCTAATTCTCTCTTTGACGACTTTAGTTCTTATTTTGTTCATTACATGCACAATGCCAGCACTTCCCGAATCTTTTATTTCTTTCTTGTTAACAAGTTCCAGCTCTTTTAGCCGCTCAATGTATTTATTTTCGGTTTTCTCTGAAGGCTGTAGGTCTTCTAAGAATCTGACGTAATTAAAGCCGGTATCATCAGCATATTTTTCAATAATCACGTCCATCTCTTCTTTGCTCGCATTCAGGCAAAGGGAAGTGAGACACTGACAAAACTGGGACTTTGTGACGTAGCCTTTGTTATGTCTAGAGACAGAAAAGAAGATTCTATGAAACAGAAAGAAAAAAATACAACTACGCTTTGGTCTAAGTTCGGCTCATGGCCATTATCAGGGACGAAAATCCTAAACAAAAATACCAATTAGATACATGGAAAGTTTAAGTATCATTAAACGATTAAGAGGGTCACTCCATTTGTGTGCTTACTGAAAATGTATCTTTGACTGCTTTGATAGCACTGAGAAATTTTGATAAGAGGTTCATAAGATATTGATCAAATACACAAGTCAATGTCTGATTACTATATTTGTATGTTTACTTGTAGTGTTTGTTGTTGATAAGAAAGGGGCATTGAACTCACATCGGTTGTCCTATAAAGGTAGCTTAACTTTATTCTCAATACCATTGAGTATTTCGAAAAAGATGGATCTAAAGGTATGGCTCTTCGTGCTACCTTACAGGTCATTTATACATCTATACAATTCCTTACCTGTCAAAATCTTGAAAACATGGTTTGGCAAGGACCCTTCTTTGCTTTGCAGTTTCTCTCATCCTCGACATGGCTGAGTCTAATATTTGTCTTTTTTCGGCTGAGGTGCTTTCCCAGTTTATTGTTCCCGGCTTTTGCATGACAAATTCCTTAGATGTGGCAACTGTGTATCTTGGAGTTTTCTCCAATCCCCGTTTTGTAAAAACTGCAAAGACAAACAGAAGTTCTACAAACTGGTACATCTAAGATTCGAAAAAGGTAACATTCACTGGACTGCAAAAGAAGACCTTATGTCAAACAGCTACAATGTAGAATAGATTCCGATGCTTTTTGCAAAAATTAGAAATCAAAAATAGATGGTCAGTCTAGCTTATTTGCCTTTATCATTTTTGGGCAAGACACTGTATTGCAAATGGTCTCAAAATGGTGTAGCTCCATAAAAGACAATTGACAGAAACTATAGAGGGTTGAACCATCTTTCGATCAAGAATTGACCCATCAGTGAACGTGATCCCCCCCATACGGTTATTGACTGACAGATGACTCTTGAATCTGTCGATAAAAACAGAATTACACTAATGAGTAAATGCTTACATTTTTTCATCAACATTCTTCTCTATCAATTTTTCTCTATCAAATTCTTCAGATTCATTTCTCTGTAGAATTCCTTCTTGCTTTACCTTTACAAAGAAAGAAAAAAGTTGATGCTTACCAATTTCGATGTCGAGCAAAAAGTCATTCCACAACACGTTCCCAGATCTCTTTGGGTCTGCATAAGTTTGGGTCAAACATTTAAACTCAGCTTCACTAAGATTAGAACCCATTGCACTTAGGCCCATTCGAAATCGGCTTTCACTAATAGAGCCATGCCGAAGAGGATCAAAATCTTGAAAGAACTCTTCTATCTACAACATAGAAAGATCCAAAGATATCATATTGAAAATCAAACAAACTTGTAGAATGTATTTCATTTTTGATTCAAAAGATTTCAAAACGAAGAATGCTTGAAAATGCTGAAATGCTCTAAAAAGCAAGTGCCAAACAGCTCAGAGCTCTGACATTAAAGGCAGACCTATAACTCAAAATAATTCGTGTATTTATATTGAAGGAAAAACATTTGAAACACAGCAATGAGAGCACCAGCAGTTAAATATGTCGATGTTTGTACTAGCTTAGCAGAGCCCGGACCTGTCAAACGATTGATTTCTTAAAAGTTTGTTATAATAGCGTAAATGATAACAGAGTTTTTTGGTTATAAATTAATTAAATAATGCTGCCAGTGATTTGGCAAGTCATGCTGACACTGATTTCAAATATCTCAGTCGAGAAGCAAATAATACATTAAAATGGAAGCAATAATAAATGTTACACATGATGTTAAATGTGGTGAAAAATGAATACCCTCAAACTGTTGACTAATACATGATGGCGAATCCGTCCAACAACTGCTGCCAGATCAACTCTCTTTGTTACAGGAGTCGTAGGCGTCCCAATAATGCTGGAAGACCTGTAAGGAGGGATATGTTTTAACCAATTTTAATAATAAATATAATGAAATTAAATGCCGATTTCATTGCTTTATTACATCCAATTACAGTAGATGTAATGACATTGGAAAGAATCAATCAATGCAATTGTTCCTTACCTTTCTGAGGAAGAATTCTGCTTCAGCTCAGCAGTTCCTACATATTCTGGAATAAACATTTAACCATAATTATAACATTGTTGAATATATTAGCAAGAAGGATAAAATCAATTTTCAACTAATTTTTCAGGATAAAAGACAATATGGCTCTTTTAAAGACATTTGTTGCATCCACACAATTGAACATACAATTTTTCTTTAAAAATACCCAGATTGAATTTTTCCCTGGCTTTCTCTACTTATTAAGCCGAACAGTATTTTCCTTAATAAATTTCAAAGAAACAAAGAACAGAAGGAGATAAATGACTAAATCAGCGATTAGATCTCGGAACGTTTGAAAATAAACGGACAGAGGCTGCACGAGATGTTGCATAGTTTGGCCAAGCCTTTAAATGAAGGGATGGTGGGAAACAGGTGTAAACCGTTTGACCATCCTCTGCGTTCGGAAAGAAGCTAATTTTACATATATTGTCTACACTTTTGCCATAAATTTGACCATTTCACCGCATGCATTCAAACGCATTCTGTCTTTGTGCACAGCAGTTCGACGATATATCAGCATGATGATATGGCTTGCAAATGTCATATCTTGGAGGTGAGGGCAACTCTCATAAAAGGTCAAAATATTGTATTTCATTTTTCTATAAAACATGACTATCAGATTTCAATATCATAAGATATGCGTATAAAGTGGCTTTGCAAATTTTTCGTGAAAATTGAAACTACCAGATTTATGCTATTGGAATAGAGAGCTTTGATGAAGAGGCAAACCTCTGTCAGCTGGTTGCTGAAAACTTGGACGTGCCAGCTCAATAACATGATTCGAATAGAAAATAGGTTATAGTTTCAATATATAATCGAAGTACTACCTGAGTCGATGGCTTGAATAAATGCTGGATAATATACATCACCACCACAGTCAAACTTCCGAGCTAAAAGCTTAAGGAAAGACGAAATCTTAGAATTAAAAGCAAGCATATCCGTTTTTATGAAGAGGAATGCAGAAAGTTTTAACTTCTCTTATCAGTGAAAAGCATTTTTGAAAGCCAGTATACAGAAAAAAGTTCAGCGTAGATGTAAATATAGCCACTGAAAAACATGCTCTTTTTCTAACATTTACTTATTCCTGCTTCTTAACATGAATATTGTTGAAGTAAATTTACCTAAATTGAAAAATTTTTAAATGTACAAAAGACGCGAAAGTTTTGACACTCAATAGTGATAGTTTTGGAGATGTACAGATATTTAATAGCAGAAACCTCTAGATCTGCTTGGGAGACGTCCAATCCAACCATGTGGAGCATTCTGCTAAACTGAGTTTTAGTGATGCAGCGTGTGTATCCCTTTGCCTATTAAGAAAGTTATAAATCTATGTGATTCTAGTCAACTAAAAACGAAATCTAAGTATAGATGCTATAACATACAATTTCTAAGCATAGCAAATAATAAAGCAACAGAAAAGTATGAAAGACTTGTTTGCAATGTGAAGCTGGCCATTTGCGGAACGTTTAAAAATAGAGTCAAAACAAAGAGGGGAAAGACGGATCCATGGGGAACACCTTTGCCGAGTCCTAATTCGAAGTTGCTGTGCGGTCACAAGTATAAGGAGAGAAGAAATTAGTGGCAGCTGATATTGACCCAGGAGTGGGTTTACAAAAGCTTAAAGAAAACCACACTGAGGGGAAATTTATTTTAACCGTTCATGGATAAGAGAAAAGCTAAAATATCGATGATTTACTCTAATGAAATGAAATAAACGAAGCAAAAAGAGAGTGTTGGGATGGCCGGTGATTTGCGAATTTTTGAAATATTCTATAGCCAGCAGAATAAGCACAGTCATAATAACAGGGGCGAATCATTACGTTTTACAATTTGGTTATGTGAATGTCTTTGTTACAATGGAAACACTCAGACAAATCCGAAAGTTAGGAAGCAACCTCATGCACAGATGAAAACAACAGAAGGTAATCTATAAACTCACATGGAGCATGTTTGAATATAAACAGAGAGTATTGAACAATTTAAATCTAAGTTGATGAACAATGAGAATAGGAATTGGAACAGGGAATTGTGGGTTACGTTAGATATGAAACTGGTTTGCTTTTCATTGGTATACAGATTCAATAAAAAGAATTAAAGCTATTATTGCTGGGGGAATAACTTAAAGAAAGAAAAAGAAATAGATAGATAGCGGACTCACCCTATCAAAATCTTTGAAATACGGGTATATCATCAGCCTCTTTTTCTGCACTATATCTCGTAGATTTGTCAAAACAGACATCACACTGTCTTCTTCTGCAGGAGACAGTGTATTGGGCACCTAAAGAAAACAAATAGATTATAATAAATGCTGTTAATATAGTATAATACCGAACAGGCGTTCTTTATTAACGAAATTGTGTAGTATACATCGGACTAGCTGTAAAAAGACAATTTGATAAGGCTTTCTCTCAGCTGTTTTATTTCACATGACCAAGAAAAACCTCAAAACTTCTTACCTAACTTGAACTAGGTGGAATCTATAAAAGTTTGCAAGGCAAAATAAAATGCTATACATGAAAGGTTTGTGCAACAACAACTCACACCAGCCCTTACAATATTGGGGAAAATATCAAACTCACTAACAAGCTCATCTAATGTCATAAAATATGTATACATGACGTCATCATGGGGACCCCTCTTGTCTTATAATTATGACATCACGATTAATGCTGGATCATAAATAAGTTAATTAATAAATATATGAATCAATGATGATTATAAAATTGAATAATGTTTGACTATCTTTATCATCAAAGTCACTTCCTGCAACATTTTCGCAAAAGAGTTAGCAAAAAAGCCTCCTTTAAAAAATTGAAGCTCTTCCAGTGTTCGCAGTAGAAAATTAAAAGGAAAATTGGAAAACTGACCTTGGCAAGCTCGCCAACTTGAGGACGGTAAACTACTGCTGTTGGGTTCTTCTCTAAATGTGGAATGGTAAACGCTGCAAAGGGATAATTTAACATAGAATCATCTCGGGTACTTTCCACGAAATATGAAAAAAACGACAGCAAGATGCATCGAATGTAAAAAGCGAGACAGTAAAATCACAACACTGTTGCATTTCAATTTATGGTAACAAGATAAATGTCACGGTTATAAAGAAATTTGGTCTTTTCTCTTCTCCTTATAATTAATGGCATAAATTGAATGCTGGAAACTGGACTGGCACATGCTGGGGGGCGCAGCCTGCTTAAAAAAGTGTGTGTGGGGGGGGGGGGGGTCAAAACCGTATAAAAAGAGGCTTTACTGGTAGTTTATTACTTAATATTTGGCATTATTTGCAACAAGTGGCTAAAACCCCACATGCTCCGCGGTGCTTGCTCAATAGAGCCTGTTAAAGTAATGCCCCCTCCCTTCCAAAAGTACTGCAAAAGTTAATTTGAACAAAAATTCCATACCATTCTCCATGGAGTCACAGAATTCCTTGTACCGCACTCTCCCGTCCGGCAATTTGTAGAAGTTCACAAGAAGCTGGATTTCGTCTCTCGTTAAGCTGGCTTGAGATCCGCAGCAAAGTGATAATCCACAAACAAACTGAAAATAAATGAAAAAAGTTCAAACCAGGCCTGTAAACGCCAAAATAATTCTAAACAAAAGAGACATCGTATTTTGTTGAAGTCAAAAGGAGTATTTACATTTATATAAATTTATTGAAAACTGAAAAGATGACGCTTTCAGATTCACTTTACTTGCATATCAAACGATGATATAACCCAATAGGATATTTTTATCTTTAGGGGATTGTCTCCAACTTGCCTACTGCAATTACATAGCGAAGATAAATGCTATTATATGGCTCATACCACAAAGAGGTCACGTGCACCGATTGAACGCGTCAAATGTAAGAATTAATTTAACTTCAACAAAAAAGTTTGCAGAATGCATTAAAGGCAAATAGCAGTCCTGCATCAACTAAAGCACAATATAGCTAAAACATGGTGAAATTTTCAAAATTTTCAAAAATCAACAGTAGTTAGTTTTCCCAATGCTCGAATCAGCCAGATATTTTAGACAATGCGATAAGAATAAAATGGCACAATACATTCAAAAAAGATAAAGCAATAAAATAATTTTTACATCAAAATTTAAATCGAAATTCATACAGAAAGCAATTTAAAGACAGATAGAAACAGATAAGATCAACAGCACTTTGAAATGTACCTGGTTCTCGGTTATTATTCCACTCCTAAGTTTGTCATGGTCTCTGAAAAACTCAGTTGTACGGATTCCATTTTTGTGAACAGCAACACGAATCTTGCTAAACACTCCTTGGAGATCGGTTTCTTTTCTCGACTAGAAAAATAGAAATATGCTGTATTGCATCTAAGCAAAATAGATGGCCACTTTTACGGGTATAAGCTGCTGGAGGGCAAAGCTTATTGTTCTAAACAATAGAATGTCACTTAAACTGGAGGGGCAATTACTTCCATTGCTGGAATATTATGGAGGAGGGTTTAGAATTAATTTGAAAATGCGAAAGCGCGAATTCGATGCTACAAAACTGAGTTTAATGTGATTTCTTTAAATGCTTCTTGACAATAGCAGATAGAACTGCTATTTAAAGTAAATATCTTTGTGAATCACAGATTAAACACCTTTTAGATGGAGTTACACTTCAGAGTTCCACAGTCCAGGGTACGTCCTATCCGCAAATAATTCCGTTTTAGCAGTCACTCAAATTTTTTATAACTACATTGTTTTTTTTCATGAAAGCCAATTAAAAGTGCATAATAGCTCACACTTTATGGATCCCCTTTGTTCTAAAACCTAAAACTCACCTTTGTTGTTATGAATTCATCTTCTGTAAACTCAATGTCCTTTTGTGCCATTTTGGAAGAATTCAATTCATTCTGAGTTTCGACAATGTCTTGATGAAAATCCAGATAATTGCACATCCCCTGTTTGGTTGGATGTCGATATTTCCTAGCAAGCAGACGCATTTCACTTTCTTGGACATCCGATGGACCAGGAAAGCTGCGATAGAACTGTAAAAGAAGAGAGATTGACATTAAACTGCAGAAAAATCATAAGAGGTTGTTTTAAGGTAATGCAGAGAGTATCGAGACTAGAAATTCTAAATTTCCGTTCAATGATACCATCATTATACGGCAGAAGCTTGGATTTTTAAAGTGCGGGTCTTTGTGCTTTTCTATGAATCTTGAGATGACAAAAGACTTAACAGAAATATCGAGCTAAGATATATTAAAAATCGTCATAAAACCCCCTTCACGAAGAGTTCAAAAATAATGTCGGTATAAAACATTGCGTTAATATCTGTGTCCATGTCGTAGATAAAAAACATCGACCAAAACTTGTTTGTTATTAAGGGAGGGAGCATTTAATAGAAATCCCAGATTACTCAAAATCTAAAATGGGTGGCGACATGGTTCAGATAACTGACAGAGCTCTTGGAACACTAACATCAGTCTTAAAAGGCATATGCAGTCATCCTTTTTCCTCCTCAGAACAATGTTAATTAACTAAAGAAAAAGAAAGAGTTTATCAAGCAAGTGCTCTTTTTCTTGTGGTTTGTATGATATTTTTATAACCTGTCTACAATAAGCGGTCAAAAATGATACCTGTGTGAAATTGCATCTACGTTAGAAATCTGATGGCTTTTATCTGTGTGGCTGTGTGTGAAGTAAGGTCGATAAAGAAAAAGGCAAAGAAATTCGTGCAAAAATGAAAGCTGCCAAAAGAGGTACCTGACTTTCAGTTATTGTCCCGATGTTATGCTTATCGAAATCTTCATAGCAAGACTTGACATTGATGCCATGATATTCGTAGTGCGGCGCAATGCGAGTCAGTATCTGTTGGGATTTTTCATTCAGTTCTGGACTGATCGGTCTTCTTGAGATCACACTGCAAAAAATAGTCTTTGAATAGTGTCTTACACAAACACGTCTTCGTGGCACTCCAGATTCTAATATTTACAGTTTTAATGTTCTTATTACGGTGGGCTTATTTGCAAGCATGATTTTTTAGGTTGGAGCTTATTTGTGGGGAGGGTATACTCGAGGGGAGGGTTCATTTGAGGGTGGCGGCTTATTCCAAATTTTGGTATTTTTTCCAAAGGACAGCATAAAAGGAACATAGAATTTTTCTTGAAATCTGACAAAACTTATAATATGATCAAGCTTGAATTCATCTTTGCCTTCTGGTCATTATCCAAAGATGCAATACCATATAGCTATTGTAGCTGAGTAAGAATTAGAATATGCATTGTGGTGGAAAGCTAGTGAGCTTCCAATGTTTCCCTTGAATATGGCCCCAACGTGGCTTGTTTGCAAAAATGAATTTTTAGGTGGAGTCTTAAGTACAGATTTACTGAAATACACATATATGTGGGAAGCATATGGTGATTACCAATCTGTGACCGAAAGATGATTCATCAGTAGAAACTAAATTTACAAGCTGTATACTGTATATAAATTAATTAACTTCCATTGTTACACCCTTGTCTTATTAATCACTATAAAAGCATGGTTTCTTTTCCAAATTGTCATTTTTTCTAAAGCTCTCATCTTGTTAAAAATATATTGAGAATGTTTATCAGAAAATTTTTGAAACATTCCTAATTGACTTAAAAAGGCTTAGATGCATGTATGATAATGCAAGCTCTATCAATTTAGGGTTTTTAATTCTAACTCAACTATACAAAGCTTTAGAAGGTTAAGGTGAGACAAGTACTTTAATCTTACTTTGGTGATGTTTTGCTTTGTTCTTTTGGATAGGTTGTGGCTTCAAATCCTGCAAATGAAGATAAAGATATATCATTATATTGCTCATCAATAAAAATAGAATCTCAGTTAACACAGATTTTACTGATACATGCACAAAAACAGGGCAACAGTTTCAACTTGAAAATTCTTGAACAATACTGCATTTTCTCTATGATAAAGCCATTTAAAATTAATGAGGTCCTCTCCCCCCCTCCAGTTCAATAGAATAATGTATCATTAATCATCATACGAAATAATTATGCTAACCTCGTTTTTGTTTGTATATAAATTAGTCTTTTGTTTAGTGATTCAGACAATGCAGTGATTAACCTCAACATGAGTAGCTGACTTTCTGTGTTCACTCTTGAACCAGTTCGTTAACAACTCAAAGTGACATGGGTTTAAAGGAAGTTTAATCCCTGTTACACCAACACACCAGACTTCTTAGAAAAAGTCGGAAATATTCATATTTTATTCAGGATACGTAGGAAAATTTGTCACTAACCCTTCAAAATTTAACTTCAAAACAACATTTAATAAATATAACCATTACACTCTAGATATGCAATGAATTATAAACATTATTCAAAGCTGGCTCTGGCATACCTTTGTCAATCACAGCACAAAAATCTCTGTAGTTAAACATGCCAGGCTTTTGTCTATCTGAGCCATATTTTGCCATGAGGATATCTTCTTCAAGAGGTTCCAAAACGATGCCATAATGCTGATCTAAGCACCGTTTTAGCTGCACTTCTTCAAAAGAAGCAAACAATACAAGTTAATTTCCAATTTGGATTGAGAAGTTTCTCTCAATGTAGATAATACTCTAGGTGCATTAAAAAGTGTGGCATATTAATGAAATCAAAAAATAAACGTCTTAGGAAATATATCCACCATGGAATTCTGATAAGCAGATATTTTTTGACCCATGGCAAAAAGTAATTACACTGTTGATGAGAAAAAATTCCCAATTATTTTGCACTTATATTCAATTTGCTAGAACTATGTCAACAAAAGTAAAAATTACATTCTCTGCCAAAGTCTACTTGATTTTGAGAAAAACATTGATTTGTATCAACTATGAAATCTCTAAAGATATAACATGCTTTAAAAAGATAAGATAGACTGACAGTTTACAATAACCGTTTCTATATCATAAGCTCAATCCTTTAACATATCATTTACTGAAAGTGCTCAAAAAATAAGTTGTCAATTAACTACAAAAAATGGTAATAGAGACATACTTGTTATATATCCAGTACGAAGCCTGTCAAAATCCTTTAAGTACTCATCTGTTCTTGCACATCTAACTTGGGCAGCATTTCGAATCTTTGCCTCCACATCATTTATGTTTGATGATGGATATTCCATGTTCGCCTGAATAATAATATATAATAATATATGATAATAATCATGCATGCCAAATAATAATATCATGAAACTATCATCAAACAAAAGGTACTCAGAAAATTTCAAAATAAAACTCATCCAGTTGCATTTTTCTATTGTGAAAACACATCTGATTTACTTCCTCAGCACATGCTTTTTTCATAAGAAACTAAGGTCCAGGGCTGGTAAGCAGTTTATGAAATTTTCAGGCCATTTTGCTACCAAAAGTTGTTTACATATTTTTTAACCTTTCTAGAAAATGAACGTTTTAAGCATGGTTCTAGGGTGAAATAAACTAAATAGAGAATTCATTCTCAGAGAATAACTTACTAAATGTGTTTATTAGAAAAATAATAAACATACACAGTACAACATCAAATCTAATGAACACAATCATTGAAGTCGAAAAAAATTTCTTTTTTAAACTTCTTGAATGTGTGGTTTACTGAGAATTAATGAAATCTGCATGTCAAGTGTCAGAGGGTTGCAAAAGGGGCAGGGGGCCTGGGCAAAAAAAGAAAACGATTGCAGATCACGCTGAGTTTGAAAATGTGCCCATGTTGCTTTTTAACCCTCTCTCTAATGAATGTGTTGGTTTGAGCATCTTTGTGCATCACATCTGTACATTACTTTTAACATAGTCATTTCTATATATTGGTAAAAAAAATTGAGCAAAGCATGGTCTTCAATTTTAAAACTGTTTTGAATGACTGGGAGAATTAAAACTGCAAGCTGCAAATCCTCATTGTTTTTAAAACTCAGATAGGCCTAGTCCACGACTTTCAATCAATCTTCAGTTGAAAAATATTTAAATTCAGAAAATTTAGAGAGAACACTTTCTTGACTTAACAGATGCAAAGTGTCTACAGTTCCACAAAATACTAAATAAAAATACATCAACATCAAATATCAAACAATAATTATAACAATAAGAGCTACAGTAAGCTATTTCAGCACTTATAAGATATCAAAATAAGTAATACCGAAAATGTCTAAATCTTTGTTTAGCATGTTTATATTCTTTGAACCCATTTTCAAATCTGCAAAATGATACTTTGCCTTGGAGTTGGAAAAATAGGTTTATTGCTCAGAATTTGATCACGAGGATGAACAAGATCGACCAACTCCGCATTTATTTTAGAATAGCTGACAAAATAATGCCACTATTATAGAGCTTCAATCAAAATATTTGATTTGAAGTTATAAGCGACACTTTATAGGGAATAATGGAAAACAAAAACCTTAACTTCCTCAAAGAGAAAAAAAGTTTATCACAACAGAAGAACAAGACTATACATCTAGGCCTAAAAATGTCTACTGTCCACTTTTACTTCGCAATTCAAAGAAGATAAAATTAAGGCTTTAGATCAAGTAAACATACCCTAGATGCCACTTGAATCATTTTTTGTTATGTCTTCAAACTCGTGTTCTCTTGGTGAGACCCAACTAAAGTGACCGTTTTTCCCTTCCAGAGATCGTTATGGTACAGTTGCTAGGAAAACTATGCAATCCTCTGTTGCTAAGACGAAATGGAGGTTCAATGAGTGAAACGAGACTACGAAGTCGAAGAACGCCGCGATGCTTTGACAACGTTCTGACTGTTCGGACATAAGTGAGGGGTATAATCGATTTTATTAACTTGACAATTGTCTTGAATACAATAAAAATACAATGCTAGACACAATAAACATTTACTTTTAAACAAATCACAGTCAAGAATCGACATGCAAAAACGATGAAAATTGAAAGAACATATGAATTTTGTCAAGCCCCAAGAGTTACTTGGATCTTCGGGTAAAAATATCGTTGTGATCCGATATTATGGGCACCCAGAGGCGGATCCAGAGGAAACTTGAAGGAGGGGCAGTTGGTAGTGGGGACAGTAAGAAATTTTTTTCAAAAATTGATGGCCAGAGTATGCTTTATACAAAAATTTCAGATCCATTTTCCGAATAAACAACAGAACTTTGAGGTAATCCTTGAAGGAAATTAACCTATCGGTCTCAGAAACTTTTTCCCCTGATTCTCATTCTTCAAAAGGGGCGCACGATTTTCAAAAATGGGGCGCCAGACTTGCTTCAACTCATCGAGGGAGGGGCGACTGCCCCTAGTTGCCCCCCCCCCTTAAATCCGCCACTGTGGGCACCTGTTTTAACAATTTGCTTTTTGACACTTTTGGGCTCAACCAACACATAATAAACAAAAAAGTTGATCGTTATTGGGAGGAAACGTTGCTTGAAATTTTCAAATTACACTTTACAGTAGTTCAGCCTCAGATTGTTCTTAATTTGTTCTTGACTTTTGACCAATTTTGAGGGTCGTGTTCTTATAAAATTGTTCTCATCAAAGAAATGTAAGCAACAAGACTTTGTATCTTGAACTTTTTGGGTCTCATGGAAATGTTTTCGCTGATACTAATGGATCTGTTAAATTTTATTTCAGTTAAGTTTCGATTATTGTGAAGGCCCCC
This sequence comes from Rhopilema esculentum, assembly GCF_013076305.1. The sequence continues at coordinate 3,106,075 of NW_027019640.1, forward strand.
TAAAAGCCTTATTTAAAAGTGACCCCCTGGGGTAAAGGAGGAAGAAATATTCAATAACGGATGTACGCACTTTGTCGAAAGGGAAACCCCCTAAATGAATCAACCAGGACTAACATTCACGTAAAAATCATCAAGAAATGTAACCTTTGAAGTTAAGTTCCCCAAGTAAGTGCAGCAAAATGCAAAAACTGCTTCGGAAATGACCGAAAAAGTCAAATTTACCCACTAACAGTGGCCGCACCCAAAAAACTTGCTTTTATGTAACAGCTTTTATGCTTTTATGTAAAGATTATATGTTTTTGTACGAAATAATTCAAACTGTCCACCGACTCAAAAGGACTGATAAGAAATTGCTTTTTCACGGAAAATCTATAGCAAAATAAAGGGTTGCCAAACAGAATTCGTCAAACCAAACATGTGTTTATTTATGAGGGGGTGGGGGCTCTGAGCCCACAAAATATCTTCGAATTTTAACAAATTGAATGAGACCTCGGGCCCCCCTTCACATCATCCCAAATAATAATAAACATAGAAATGGCCATAGCGCTAATGCCTGGTAATAGGAACTGGAGCATTGAAGACAAATCACAACTCTACTTTCTGACATCTGCATAAATAATAAATTCTTACAGAAAACAAAACGCGGTAACCAGACCATCCATTATGTGTCATATTAAAAATCTTGAACATGTGAACGTCTTAAAACTAAATATATTTTCAACTTAATAATTACGATTTGATTTAAAAGAACAAAATCTTTTATGGAAGAATGATTGGTAAAAATTATACAACTGTTATCCAAAAAAGAACGAGAGAGCAGCTGGCATCGAATGCCACTCTTCTCATTAATGAAATTACCTAAACGAATGCGATTTTGAGCTATCGAGCCAGGTGCATGAGGGGCATTCCTGCTCATAAGACTCAATGCTTATTATATTTTGCTCAAAGACTCAACGCTGCTTAATTGCCTATTATCAAAGATAGCAACAGACAACTGCCAGTGGATTTTCAGTATGGGTTGCCACATATTCGGAGGGGGGGGGGGGTAGAAAAAGGGGTCGGGGGCCTGAGCCCTCCAATATTCTAGAGGGTCCTCAAACCAAAACGTTAGCAGATCGCAAAAGAGTCTGAAAATGTTCAAATGCTGCCTCTTAACCCTCTCTCGAATGTCTATGTAGGTTTGTACATGTTTGTTCGGGGCCCGTTCATACATTTATATCATATAATTGAAATATAACCACACACGAACTATAAGTACAAATTATCAATTTAAGAAGAAAGATACAATAAAAATTACATAGTTACAACAATGGTCAAAATGACTTGATTATAAGACAGAGCTATGCCTGATTTATTTAATAATTGCGTTCTTAAAGAACAAATAAACTTAATTAAACAACACCATGCTAATATATAGACAAACCCCTAATAATGTCAAAAAAGATGTAATTTTGTTAATACATTTTTACGACATTGCGTGGGAATTTTACACAATGTTTTATTTGATTGCAGTACAATAACGTGCTTTATGTAACTAGAAATTCAAAGTAAACATTCTATATTACATTCGTTCATTAGTTCATTCGTTATCTAAGACTAACTCCGCTACCATTCCCTGCTTCCTGAAATGTGCTAATTTCGAAAATACATCCAAAGTGTACCACACAAGCTGTGATACATCAGTAGCTTGTGGGCATGAATTACAGACTATGGTACAGTGTCTAACCGACCAATAATACTTTTCGATCACAAATCACAGTAAATACAAATTCAAATAAAGACACATTTGCTTAAATCGATAAATAAATTGGTATCAAATTGATAATCTAATTACCTCTGAACAGCATTCGAAAATATACAATCAGGGAAAGCATACGTCATCCTCTTGGATTCATCCGGAAAAGGGGTACATCCAAAAGCTTTAACGCAACTCATCTGCTATACGTCACTCATCCGCTGTACGTCACTCAACCGCTTTACCTCACTCATCCGCTATACGTCACTCATCCGCTTTACCTCACTCATCCGCTATATGTCACTCATCCGCTTTGCCTCACTCATCCGCCTTCACTCATCCGCTTTACCTCACTCATCCGCTATACTTCACTCATCCGCTTTACCTCACTCATCCGCTGTACGTCACTCATCCGCTTTACCTCACTCATCCGCTGTACGTCACTCATCCGCTTTACCTCACTCATCCGCTATACGCCACTCATCCGCTTTGCCTCACTCATCCGCTTTACTTCACTCATCCGCTTTGCCTCACTCATCCGCTTTACTTCACTCATCCGCTATACGTCACTCATCCGCTTTACCTCACTCATCTCGTCATAAAGTCAAACATCATCAACATCATAACTGTACTATAATTTCAAGTTACATCACACTTTTGATAAAATTTCCACCAAAAGGTGAAAGAAACGACGAAGACGGTCAGCGTCTTTTCCGCACCATTTCTTCTTTTGCAATTTTAAACTACATGAATTATTTGTTTTTTTTGACTAAAAAATGCATGATCCAGCGTGGACGTGATACACAACGGGCGTTACTCGTATAGGCGATGCTTTAGTTCACGCTTTAACTTGGCTCGAGGTTGAGTAATTGACATCATCCTTGCAAATCTAAATTCAGCTACAAAAAGCGACCAAATGAACGACCCCATGCATGTTCTACATTTCAAAGATAGCAACTGCAACAACAAATAACATGCTACCTCGTTGATGTACTATCGCCTTTTGTGAGTGTTGATTTCCTTCGAAATCGTTCGTAGAAAACAAGAACAAAATCTGATATCTTGTGATTTAGTTCTTTAAGTAATGGCTTGTCTGCATTCTTCCAAAGCAGCAAAATTGCAAGCAACAAAGAGAATGAGATAAGGGCTCGCTTCCTGTCGAAAAAGTAATACTTGTTATTAATTTACTGGGATAGATAAATGCAAAAATTGAAAGAAACCAATTGGCCTACTGTGCAAGGATTTAAATCAGCTATTCATTTGATAAAAATGCAATCATTGACAAAATCATCGAATCGTGTTGCAATCTTTGTAGTCATTTAACCGAAAAGCATTCAGGAGATCATGTATCAGTCATGCAACGATTTTGAAACCATTCAAAAGTACAAAATATCTTAACAAAGTCAGCAAGCTCCAATAGAATCAAGCTTTCTTGATGCAGTCAAACTTTGTCGTCGAGAAGGTAATCGAAGCATAAGCGAGTTCTTAAGTGTGACGTCACCAAAAAACTATTTTAGAATTTTCGAAGTTTTTTCACATTACATGAAAGAACACCATAAATTACTCCCATATAGGCAAAATCAGTTAAATTTGTCGAAAATCGTGTGAGCTATGGTCAATAGAAGATTTGAAGTTTGCTAACGGATTACTGTTATTGTGGCTATGTTCATAAAGTTATGGACTGAGACCATATTGAAGAGGTTTGATGGGACAAGATCTTGTGCTCATCTGGTCACATCTCAGCTAATTCGTAATACCTTTGACTGATTTTGCAGATTTAGAGGTATTTCATGACGCTTTTTCAGGTTATGGGAAAAAATTTCAAAGATTCTAAAAATATATTTTTGTGACGTCATCACTTGAATACTCTGGTGCAGCGCTGCAACTCTGCTGCTTCAGCAAAAGTCTACGAGGCGCAGTTCCTTGAGAACTTTTCACAAAGGAAGTCCGATAAAAATTTCATTTTCAAACTCCTCTCTTTCCCACTTATCCGGTTTCATTTTCAAACTCCTCTCTTTCCCACTTATCCGGTGTTATGCGAAATCAAATTCCCCAAAAGCACACAAATGATAACCTCCTTTAAGTGTTTTAGCCAATTGAATAAGAAACAAACTGTTTACCCTTATCTACATAGAAGGTTCTTGCTTTGAAAATAGCCTCAATTCTTAACTTCAGTGTAGATATCACAAAGGCAGCACAATCAACACAAAAGTTATGGAAATGAGAAAACAAGGCTTGAAGTTCAAAGCAACATATCTACAAGCAGCATGTTGAAAAGGGGCCAACAATTAAAGAGCGCTTGCAACCATCAATTCATTATTTTAGATTCTTGAACTACAAGAAATGATCGACAATTTGGGGAATGGCACCAAAAACAGGAGATCGTTTTACCCTAGCTCTTATTTCATTACTGTTTTCCCTTATTTCAAAAATTATACACGGTGCTTAACTCCAAGAAAGGTTGGCAGGGAATGCGTGGGTTGCAAACAAGGGTTTTAGAGAATCTTCATCCCCCAATTTCAAGTTTCGCCTGCTTTCCTACACACCTTCCTTTTTGTCCAGACGTCCTTTGCAAACGATGGCTAGTTCACGTATCCTAAAAGAAGCCTACGCCAGCGCTTAAATTTTTGAATCCCCCTAAGATCTATCTTATGACAGTGAAGCAAATAATTCAGGACCTGGGGACTGATATCCCATAGACTTTTCCTCTATCGGACCTGTCAATCTTGGCTTTTATGTTATCGAACTATATTGAGAACAAGACAATTAAAATCCATATTAATGAAAGCAAGCTAATTTTCATCACTTACCAAGTTGATGTGAAAGGTGAAATGATCCTTGCAACTAACGAAACGAGTACTAATACGATGGCGAAAAGTGAAACAGCAAGACTTAGAACTTTTGAAAGCAGCACTTTCGCTGTTCCACTTCCATCAAAGTACCCATCAACAGACAATAACAGCTGCTGTTGTTGATGTTGTTGTAACTCCATTTTGTTTATCTGAAGGACAAGAAAAGGGTTCAAATTACAATCAGTTTGTATTGCCTGTCCACAACAGTTACTAGGATTCACCCTAACTCCGTTCGGGCAGTGTAACTGTAAACATGATACGCGGTTGCTGTATCATAGCAGCAACACATCATACAAGCAGATTCGTTACAAACAACGAAAAGAACTTCTGTGACCGCTATCCTTAACTGAAGGATTCTTCTCTCAGATATACAGATGATTGCTTCTCCCTGCTAATTCAGTGTAACAGCAACTGCCTCTTGATTCCTACGCCTGGCATTACAGAGAGCTGGACACTTCCAAAATTTGAATAAAATTCTAGTTTAGACAGGACTCTGATTGCGCTCTGACCTCAAAGATCTTCAACATTGAGCTTGACATTTACAAGGAAAGCTTGGTAGCCAAACAAGGGCATATTCTGCCAGAGCAAAGGCAACAGGCACTTTGAGACATTTCGTTGGGCTGCAATTTTTTGTTTTTACCGAAACTTGCGCAAAAGCAAGGTTACTACAAAATATTATATTTTCAAATTTGCATGTCATTCAATTGAAAATTGCATTTATCGGTTAGTTGTGCAATGTAGATATTATACAGCGACCAATATCCCTTTCTGCCTGGTAGCTATTGAATCATATTGGTGTATACTTTGGCGTATGCAAAATGCCAACTATCACGCGAAGAGCTTTCATACGAAATTGGTTGTCAGAGATTTGTCAGTAACAGCCCTTTAAATAAGCTCCCCCCTAAAAACGGCTTGAATTAATAAAGGCACTTAATCGAGGAAATATGTTGGCAGGAGAACAAGGAGAAGTAATTTTGTGTTTTCCAAATCATCTAAACAATGTCTCTTCGGCAATGGCGAAAAACTAAGGCATTTTTTGCAAGTTTCGGCCAGTTTTTTTCACCTACATAAAGGCCCCAACTTTTGCAAAATTTGTTTTGAATCGTTAGCTTCACTTGCCCTAATCACTTTCAAACTTGAATTCGGGCCTCTAGGTATAAGACCTTTAGCTGTTTGTGGTGTATACAGAGTTGAGAATACGGAAATTAATCAGATTAAACCGCAATATTGCTATTTAGCATTTCATACCCGAGTAACGCAAGAATCTAGAGCTTCTTCGATTTCGCCAGCTCTTTCCGCCGACCGATAATCAACACATTCAATTCTGTCTGCTGCTTTGTATAATTCCTCTTTGACTTCCATTACCTAAGGCAGATTAAAATAACGTCAATAATTCTGATAACGCCTTTTAAATTACAAGTCTCCAAAACGATACAATGTTGCTTAAAGGGTTCGCGAAATGCATTTATTTGTCGGTCAAATATCATAAAAGACAGTCTAACTTATCTGCATATTTTAGAGATATATGGTTAAAACAGAGAAAGCTGTACAAGGCTTGTCGAAAAGAGCACAAAAGTTTCATGTTGAAAGTTTCCCGACTTTAAACGTTAAACGTTCTCGCGTTAACAACTGCATTGTTTCAAAGCACAACAGCGTTAATCGCAAGGCTTTTGATCCAGGTAGGTAATACCGTTCACTAAAAGCAATAAATTGAAAAGAGTCTTACCTCTTGCTGGTGCAGTTCAGTAAGATCGTTGTATTGGTTAAATAAATCTCGGAACTGACCCTGTAGATCCTGTAAATTCAATACAATGAAGTAAGGGGGTGTTTTACTTCAAATGCCTATCAGAATTACTTGAAAAATCAAATGACATGAGCCTTGCTGTGATATTTTCAATATATTTCCCCTGAAAAGCTACCACCACTTCGTCTCTCTCACAAGCAAAATCAATATTGCTTACTTTGTGTCCCCAATTAGCTTGTAAGCTAAATATTTTTTGACACATTAATAAAGTTTTTGATTGATTGATTGATACTTTGGTAAATAGAATATAAGTTAAACGAGAAAATGAACACAGCCAATATGGAAGAATATATTTCCAAAGCGGAAAGGTAGGCCTGGTTAATTTCAAATATTCCAAGTTTGTGAGAAGCTTCACTTTTACCAATAGATGTGCTCACTAATCAATTTCGAAAAAATTCGTAAAAATTACGATAAAAGATAACTTAAGAAGTTCAGGCAAATGTATCAAGCACAAAATTTGAAGCATTGAAAATCAAAATATCGAAAACTAATAAAGTGTACTGCCAGTAAGGCGTGGAATACAGAAAGAAGAATCGACTCACATCTACTCGAAATCGCTCGTAATTCAACGTATTGATTATGTCTAGAAGCTGGTCCTAAAATAAGAGAAGCGGGTGTTAAATTTGCTTTCAGAATTGAGAGGGTAATGCAAGCATATTCTTTATATGAAAATGTCTATAAGGAACCTAGACTGGAGATGAACAAAAATAAAAACCATAGAACTGATATGCGGAAACTGACATCCTGTTTCTAAAGATGGGAAGGCAATTTCTTAGTTTTGACAAATAGGAAATTATCGGCAATCGACAAATTTAGAAGTGGCATAAGCCATCTAACAATCAATATTAGCCAATCAATAAGCGTGTGAGTAGAATCACGGTCACTGATTGGTCAGTTTTTGATTGAAAGACGGCTTAAGCCCCTTCAATATCTGTTGATTGCCTTTAATAAAAAAGAGCCCAGATGACAGAAAGAAGAACTCCTTTCTACTGATTAGGTGTTCGATACCATGTTGACGTATTCTTGGCATTTAAGAAACCTTTAAGAAAACTTTAGTACTAGCAACAAAAAGTTAGTACTTTAAGAAACTTTTAGTACTAAAAATAACAACAAAAAGTAAGTGGCATAAAGTGGTAACATGATGATGATGATGATGACAATTCACCTTCAACTTCTGTACTGTGTCTCGGAGTTCTTCGTTCTCCTTCCGAAGCATCACAACTTCATTATTTCGATGTTGAAGTTTTTCGAGTTCACTGCCGACAGAATGTGTGTGCAATGATTGGGCGTTTATACTTCCAGAAAGATTCCTAAACAAAAAGGATAAGGCACTGAAAATTAAAACTTGAAGGAGAGGATTTTCTCAAAATAAATAAATAAAACCGTCTCCTTGCAATTTCGTTTGTTTTCATATAAAAATGGCGGAAATGCTTTGTACGGAAGAGGTACTAGGAACGACGCTTTATTTCAAAAATATATACAGTCAAGCAAAGTTAGAGGGGATTATAACGGGGCGCTCATATCATTGCAGAAATCAAAATGACATTGTGGTAACAACCTAGGTACTGAGCAGCACAATACTAAATTATGTTTTTATGCATGTAAATGACACAAATGCCACGGAATCCATTCCTAGGCCCTAGCAGCGGAGTAGCTTTATAGTGGCCCCTCGCTCAATTTTTTCTCAAAAATCAATTACAATGTATCTCAATGGCGGCTTGCAGCAGTATTAGTGGTACCAGTCTAGCACCATTTTATTTTGAAAGCTCGAAATATTTTTGTATTGTATGATCTTGCTTTTTTCTATGATAATTGATGGCACAAAAGAGAAGAGCAGCGGAATACACCATATCTTAATTCATATCCTCCATATCTTAATTCTCATTTAAAGATTGGCATTTAATAAGCCCTTTACGTACACCACAGTACTAGACTTCATTCAACCAGTACTGCAGAATACTGTACCATTGTCATTTGTGACTCAACGTGACGTAACACAATTTGTCTTTCGACAATCCAACAATGAGAAAATTGTTCGCAGTACTAGATTCCTCTTTCTAGTGATAAAATGCTGCGAGACCATTTAATCCTTGCAGGTGGCAATATCACATAACGTCAAACAAACCTAGGTATTATATGAAAACTTCGGACAAGCCATTGAAGACAATTTGGCCATATTAGCTGTAAAACAAAAATTTTTCAGGGACCACGCCCATGTCCCACCCTTTCTCTAGCTGGTTCGCTCTGCTAAAAATTTTTTTTTGCATTTTCTTATTCATATTTAGATGTATACATCTTCCATCAAATTAAAAATTTGAAAATAGACCTCGCTTAAAAAATACAATACATTTGTATTGAGTCTTGCACACATAAGTTAAAGGGAAGTATGCAATTGGAGATTAAAGCAAACTGCATATAAAATAAGTGCATGTGATTAAATGCATACGAAATCAAAGACATTTAAGATGCTTACAGAGGAAGGTTCGTTGTCGAACTGATACTCGATGTGTCGTCATCACTAAAATGTAGAATAGATAAAAATTACACAATTTACTTTGAGTTCATTTGTAGCCTTAACTTAAAGCTAGTATGAAAATAGCGTACACAGCCATGCTTTCATATACAATGACTCGAGAAAAAACATTTTTAAATGGCATTTTGCTTTCGTTTTATAACTAACGGGAAAGTTTTCTGACACAGCGAAAGTGAAACGTCTGCAGGAGTTATTTTCTGCAGTATTTATATTAGCGTTTAAACATTCGTTCATATATAAAAATAATTAGTTTTCATTTTCAAGTTTCACGATATAGTTTGATAAAGGAAAATTCATTGACAACAAACAGACCGAGTAAATAAAGAAATAACTGCGTGAAACCCTAATGTTAAGCAGAGTAGATACAGTTACGTTGACATTCCCCTACTACGTCGCCAAACTTTGTTAATGCATCGCTGCAGTCTATTCTACTTGCAAGCTTCAAGACAGTGGCGGAACGCTGTTTACGGGAAACTACGTTCGATAACTAAGGGCCCCCAACCAAAAGGGACCCCCAAGATATTTAACATCAATGTCTACGCTCAAGTTCGCTTTGTTTTCAACATATTAAAACATTCTTTAACTGAAGCATGCAGCTCAGGTCTCCCTAGCAAACGAGAAAAATTCTCATTTTTGCATCTTGCTCTATGTTTAACATGCTATACACCACGTCTTGTCTAGTAGTCTGTAGATACAGTCCCTTTTTAAACTTTATTCCTAAGGGTCGCCGTTGCGCCACTGCTTCAGGTCTGATGAAAAGGGGTAGACCCAGGCCACCCTAACGCACACGCGGTTGTTTGTAATTTATGTCTCGCTTGACTACTAATAACAACAAAGAGATCGCGCGATGCCTTTTTGTACCTAACTGTGCAGTGCTTTTTATTACATGACCAATTCATACTTTGAGTGATTCTTAGCTAAGACATTCTACCTCATCATTACACCTCATGACATAATCTAATATTTCTTTACTTATCAAGTCAGCACAACTGCAGCTGATTTTTTCACTGAGGAAAATGATAAATAGGCTGAGACGCTGACCCCATTCATTTCTATGTTTCTTTGACAAGTCCCCCGTCAAGAAAGAGCTTAGATCAATATTCTTCCTGGTAAGATACAGATCTCTTCAAAGAGGCATTGCAATGGATATATCTCCTGCGATTTCGCAAAATGAAAGCAGATCTCATGAAGAGTGAAGACATAGAAAGCAGAACAAACCTGCAACTGTTTAAATACGACTGCTCGGTTTCGTCCTGTTGCATCAAGCTACCGTCGCCTTCAAAAAAGATAAGAGACATAGGTAATGCATCGGTGAAAACGATATCTAAGTTCCGTAATAGGAAAATAAGACAAATGTTTAATAATTCATAAGCAAGTTGGTAAAAGGCTTAATATCAGCAGGTACGACTGCAGAGGTTCTTTCAATTCAACTCATCTCCAATGTGTTTTATTTCTTACAACTTAACTTGACTTGCAGGTGCAGAGAACAATCGCATTCCTTAAAAGGAAGACTCTAGAATCAACTCAACTCAGATATTAAGTTTAAAAGCGGAGATTTTCCAACTTTCAACGAAACTCAGATTCCAATTGAACACGGCCATTCACATAACACAAATGCTCCTGATACTATTTTCTCTCTCCTTTTAGCTAACTAACGGGTGTCTTCGTTTACAATCTTCTTTTAAGAGAGCCATATAATTTTTTCCAGGGCTCATTGTTCTTGAATCCTACTACAAAGTTTGTAGCTCGACTGTTTGGAATCTTGTTTTTATTTCAACCTTAATTTTTCTATAGCTACATATAACAAAAAGGTCTCTAAGACCTGTAGAAAGGTTTCTAACAAAGTTTAGTAACACGGTTTATTAGCTGATGAAATCTGCTCTTTTTTGTCAAAATGAAAGTAAAATTTCAAAAACATACATCTTTTTGTCTTTTAATTTTTCATCTGAGGCTTGAGATTCATATTTTGAAAAACCGAGCGTTAAATTGTGTAATTATAAAGGAAAAGATTTGATAAAATATTTGTTTTCACTACCAAACCTACAAAGTCAAGCTGCTTTAATCACACGAAGAGGACATTAAATTCACATGCAAAATTCATCGATGGCAGCATAACATTAAAAAGTCCTTCAACAATTGCAGACAGCTTTGTGAATCGAACAAGATCTTCTTCACGTAGCATGCAAAGCAAAACAATTACGTTTACAATTTCCTCCCGACACACTGCATTTTTCGGGGGTGTGTCAAACGAACAGTGTCTTAACATAAATTTAGGCATTATTGTATGCTTAATTTTCCTGCCCTTTCGTCAAATCTAAAACTCGGCAATATGAAAAATCCGAACACAGGGAACAAGACGTCCGCCATACTTCTTGCTATGCTTCATATTTACATACCTGTAATGGCTGATGTACCAAGGTTATCTGCGCTGCCAGACCGACGATCTTTTTTTATAAATTTGTTCATCGATTCGATTGGTTTTGTAACCGCACTAAAAGAGGAAAGGCATTTGGAAAAACAAACTACTAAAAAAGTTGTTCAGGATAATTGAATTCTAGCAAAATTTTATAAATGTCTTTGCTGCAAGTATGAGCTCAGGGAGCGCAGATATCATCGATATAAACAATTTTAGAAAGTGGAGTAAGCGAATCTGTCCACTTAGTTTGACACTAGGGAAAGTTTCAAGCGCTTTAGATTCACGAGTACTCGAGGAACAAGGCATTACTGTATTTTTGGAAACTGTCAGCGACCCGTGAGTGACTGACCTACTTACCCGGAAATACTTGAAGCCCCAGCTTTAACTGCATCGTGCATACCCCTGAAAAAGAAGGCAGTGATAACTAAAAAGATAGACATTCCAATGTTTGCTTGAATATTCCACACAGTAAACGAGACATTCTCAGTTCTAACAGGAATTCAAGATTAAGAATACCAATATTTTAAAACAGGTATAAAAGCTTTTCAGATATAGAAAACCAACAAAAAGGAGCTATGATTAAAGCTTGAGGGAGGTTCCTGATAGAAACAGAAAGGTACCACTAAAAGGTAGGTTTAATATATAGTTTATGCATTAAATTTTGGAGCATGTAACACAAACGAAGCATTGAACTCATTCTGTATGATTTTCTTACAGAGAGAAGTTTGTGATTATGCATAGCAAATCAAGGATTTGATTTCATGTTCAAGGGCCAAAAATACCTGACGATTTAATCTACCTGAACATTTCCTTAGCTCTGTGTTGACTGACACCTCGCTCTTCGTACTCCTAGTCACAAAGAAAATCATAAACGGGATCAACGAAAAATCCTGTTTAACGTCCGAACTTGGTAGGCTATGTTAAATAACCCGTAAACGCCATACAAAACAGAAATCAAAATAAAGACGAGCGTAAACATAGGTAAGTGTTCACTCTAAACTAAGCTTTGAATAGGCTCGAAAAATAAGAGACATCCTAGTACTTTCAGAAAGCTCATTCAAATTGGTTTCAAAGCAAAATGAAGTAGCATTGCGTCATACTAGGATCCAGGCTTCTGAAAATTAAAAAATTTGGGATTCGGGAATTGGTTATCGGGAATCGGATATCGGGAATCGGGCTAAAAACGTCGCGGGAATGGGGGAATCAGGGGACATATTGGGTACCCTCTCCAGAGGGACGACAAATACTTGTCATGTGTCTGAAAACATCAACATTAAAGGAAACAGCGCTACCACGCTAAGGCTTATAATTGACTGAAACATCTAAGAACAACAACACGCAGATAGATATTACAGGAGTTCCGTTTTCGATCGTAACCTAGTACTATAAAGCCGTTCCAGTAAATTTTATGGTCACTTTAATTATAATACCTTAAGCATCTTCTGGTATTTATCAAGTTTTCGCTGCATTTGTTGAATGTTTGCATTGGTCTTCTGTTGCCTTTTCTCGAAATTCAACTTGTTTCTCAAAAGAAGAAAAAAGAAAAAATGAAAAATCTATTCAGGACCGCTCTCAGAATTGGTACAATTTCCAGCGCACGCTGGAAAAGTTAACTACTTTTGCAATACAAGATAATAATTCTAACCAGCTGGGAATCACTATATGCTGATCAGAATAAGCTCAAATGCAAATCCCGTACGTAGCACTCTTGAGTAGCTTTGTTGCTCTCCCCACCTCAGCATATGAGCATCTAAAGGCCGAACCACTGTGTTGAAAATGATGACGTCATAAAACCCATGATGATGATGATGACATCAGTGATGACGTATCATTATAACCCTTGACTTTGGATGGTGGCTACCGTCAGCAAGAACACCGTGAGACCTTTTTTATGCAAAATTTCACTTAAGTAGGTTCCAAATATTTTAAAATATAAGCATCTATAGCTTTGGCTATTTTTAAAAAAATTAGCGCCAAGAGGCATATCTGGCCTCCAACCTTAATTTCGATTCATATGTTGATTTGCGAAAGGCTAGAAGAGCTCGAGCTAATACAAGTCCCCCTGCAGTTGCGAGAGAAAACAATGTTATCCACTACGCCATAATTACAACGATTTCACCAGAAAAGAAAAGGCTATATCTCGGCCAATACTTGTTTTATCGTATCTGTCATAACTACTTGATAAAACCTCTTTCAAAATAACACAAGTGACAAAATTACAATAAAATTGGAAAATTCTACAAATAAATTTTTATGGCGTCAGCTTTTTTATCTCGTTCAGCCACACTTTTTAATCCAACTCAATGGCAAATAGGTAAAATAAAATGACCATCCGTGCATGACGCATCTTATTGAAAATCACCGCGACACCCTCCCATGAAACCACACACTAGATAATAATGGAAAAGGGCGACATGGAAACATTTTTAATATGGCAAAACTAGGAAACCCGGATGGGAATCCGATTAACCTCGTGTCATATACGACGAGGAGTTTTTTGACCCTATCAACAAATCAAAGGTCGCCTAGGATCATGAAACGCTCTTCTATCAACATGACATTCAGCAAAACATGATCCCTATCCGGATTCGCTAAATTTCCTACAATCAAAGTCCACAGCATAATAACTTACGGGCTTATAACCTCTTGAAATGCAAAGACCTATTGCAAATATTTTAAAAGTGCGAAAGAAACTAGTCGAGTAGTCAATTTTCCAAGTTAAGAAGAAACACGTGGCTGAAAATACTTACTTCTGGTTCGCACTTTCCAGGAATTCCTGAACATTTTCTGTGACGAAAAAAGCAACTGTTCACAATATGCGAATTACAGTGAATTTTCTGCTAATCGACTATCTACAGACAAATATTTGCATCAACAAAATGGGCAGTTCGTCGAAAAACATAGGCAACGCTCCGAAGCAACAATAAATCTAAGCTTATCACAAGAACCCGCCTTACCATGCACGACGGATCAAGATCTTTTGTTTCTCGCTAACATAGCATAAAGGAAACACAAGTACTTGAATAGAAGCATGAAAAGGACTATCAAATTGCTAAATTAATGAACGAAAGATAAGGCAACAAAAGACCTGTGATACGAATGAAGCGATGTGGAATAGAGTTCTTAAGTAATGACGTCACAAAAATTTATGTTTAGAATTTTGAAATTTTGATCTCGTAGCCTGAAAGAGCAGAGCCGAAATTACAGCGATCTATTGGCAAATTTCAAATTTTATAATGACCATATCTAACCCGTTTTGGCAGATTGACCTGGTTTTACATATTTAGAGATATTTTGTGAAGTTCTCTATCTTATGTGGTTAAAACTAAAAATTTTGAAAATAGTTTTTTACGTCACACTAAAGAACTCTATTAGGAAGACGAGATTCTGAGAACCTTCTGTAGTCTCTTACAACAAGACACTGAAAATTTACAGACTCTAACAACAGCAGGACTAAGGAATATGAACGAAGAGACATTGTTGCCAAAGAACCTGCTCCTCGCAACTGCTATGAGACTGTGAGGATGTGAGTAATGAGAGACTGGAACGAGAGTTGTTGTTGTGATTAGTGAGCGAGAGAGGAGACGGAAGTTGAAGCGGAGATATAAATAGGTTGGATAGGTAGCAGAAGTGGTTGTAAAGTCAAGTTGAAGAATATCAAAGAAGAAGAAAAACTGAATTATTGTTTATATTTGTTTCCCTTCTTGCATGCTTCCTTGCAAGACTATAAAGCACTATGAAAGAAATTGAACAATTGAGTATAAATATTAATGGCCAAATCATACGTGCTAGTGACAACGTGAAATCACTAGGAGCTACTATCGATAATAAGCTAATTTTCTGCCAACAGGTAGAGGACCTCTGCATCAAAGTAAGCATGAAAGTGAAAGCATTCTCTTGATTGTCACGATTACTATATTGACGATAATCAAGCAAATATACTGTTCAATGCTATCATAATGTCAAATTTCAACGCATGTCCTCTGATCTGGCTATTCTGTAGCAAAGCTGCCAACAATAACATCAATCGAGTACATAAACGCGCTTTAAGGTTTTTGTGCAAGGATTTTGAATCACTTTCAAAGAACTTCTATCAAGGCATGAAGATGATTTTCCAGGGATTTTACAATGCACGTAAAAACCAACAGGAACTGCTCTTAGGAGTTTAAAAAACCCTCCACCACCTAAACCCTTCATATCCCTGGGAGAATGCGAATTTCTACAGATGTCTCACACAATAAAATATGGTATAAACCCCCAAATATTTAGGGCGGGGGGGGGGGCTATACCGTGGAATACCCTTGATGATGATACGAAGAGCCTTGAGTCTGTTTGGACTTTCAAAAAGGAAATTAAGACTTGGGATGGAGCCAGTTGCCTCTGTACAGTTTGTAATTAGACGTTCGTATTCCTTTTATCGGTAACTTATATATATTTATTAGGTTTATTGTTAAAAGTTGGTGTAAATTAGTTTTTTTAGGAAGTATGAAATTACCAACTGTAAATGAATTGATGATGATGATGTAAAATTTGCAAGACTTGGTTGGTGTTGGTAATAAAAGAGTTGTCAGATAGGAACTGTCTGGAAAGTGGAAATATGAACAGTAAAAAAGAAACCTGCTTTCATATTTTGCATTTCAACAAGTTGTTGTCGAATTTTCTTTATCTTCATTTTCAGCTTTTCAATTTCCTGGCTTGCACGCTAAAAATGAAACAGGCGATCTTGAAAAGGTATAATCATTCGTGTAATTAACTCACATGCCAATTACATGTAAATAAATGGTTTTTGTAGATAAGTCGAATTCAATAGAAACCGACACTGATACAAGATTTTTAACAGTAGAAATCACAGTAAAATCCTCTAGAATATAGAGTTCTGGGTTCCTGTCTGACCACTAAACCAGTCCCCTCGCAACAGTATCGATGCATTAAAGTAACCTGATTAATATGAAAAATCACTTCCGTGATTTGAATATGTAAAGTGGAATAAAAAAGTTTTCATTGGCGCCACATTTAGGCATGAGAAGGCAGAGGACCAGTGCGGCGAAGACACAATGCGAGTTCAAAGCTCCTTCGCAATTGCATTATCTCTTCGCCACATTGTTTTGCCGTCGCAAGCGGACATTTGCCAGTACGAATTTAGCACAAAAATTGACTTTGGAATCCATCTAAATTTTTGCAGCTCTGCTGCTGCTTTCGTTCAATCCACTTTATCGTTTACAGGGTATTTTGTGAATAGAAAGTTCTTACTTTCAACCATGACATGGTACAATGATCCCAAGAAACTTTCTGACGTTGACTAAAGGGTTGCCTTGAACACCCACGTATATTTCGTCTATTCAGATTAACTATAATTGATTCGGAGGAAAACAAAGATACGACCTTTTCATTGGACTAAGTCAAATAAATCAACCCTATCCTACACAAATCAAAGGATTTAATGGCGACGTGTGATTGCCAAAATCAGACGCAGAAACTTCGAAAAAGACTCATTTTTGCATATCTATTGATAGAACAATTCCTAAGAAAAACACTAAAAATCTTTCGCTAGCATTGAATTGTCCTTACAAAAGATTACACGCTGACG
Organism: Rhopilema esculentum; assembly: GCF_013076305.1. The sequence continues at coordinate 3,123,002 of NW_027019640.1, forward strand.
TAATAAACAAATTATTACCATGTCTCTTAAACTTCACAATGTTTACTTATTGCAAAATCTTATGGATGACAACAAAATGAATAAACCGAGCTGTGATAGTTTTATTGTGCTGGTTTGCCCCTTCTGCGATGAAATAAACATAAATTGATAAGCGGATAATGCAATACCTCATTATCAGGAGTTCCACCATCTGCTTCATCCCACATATCATACGGAGCAACATTGCCATCAACCTAAACAAAGTAATCAATACGTAATGCACGTGTTTATACGATGACGCTTACAGAGCTTCAAGTGACGGCGATTGTTGATCATGATGGGTTAATGATAGTGATTGTGATGATGATAACAATTATGTTGCATGATGATTATGATTATAAATGATTATGATTGGCAATGATTGACGTCAAAAACTTGATAATGATTGATGATGCTGGAATGACAATGTTTATCTTGATGAAAGCGATTGTTCTGATGATCGATTATGGCGATGATCGATTAGCAATGTGATTGATGATTATGATTCTAATCGATGACGATTATGATAATGATTGACACTGAAGAGCATGGTAATGATTGATGTTAATGAAAGCAAACAAATTGATACTGACATGCACCGTTGAATTTGTCAAGCAAACTAAATGAATTCTCTTTGGCTTTTTTCTGCTATATTTGGTAGTTTGAATTTTATGGGTCTGAACTGCCACGATGACGTATACTTAAGGCCTGTTTACATAAAGTGGGCTAATTTCCATACAGGTGAGATCGTATTCGCAAGTGTTTACATGAGGGCGCGATTTATCCCACTCAGGTGGGATGGCTTCTTATTTGAAAATTGTGGGTTTTTTTAGTTTTTGGCGCCACAATGAAAAACATCAGTTTTCCTCAACAATGGCGAAAAACAATTCGAATCCCTTTCTGATCGTATGCGGCATTCTTAAGTTATGCGGTATGCTCGGATTCGTACTTCATTTCATAGAAATTTGGATTTTGTATACGATCTGTCAAAAGTATGCGATCAACAAGTTTGTACGGAATTCTTCAGAATGTTTACTTTAGCGCCAAATTCCCCTACGCACGCGTGATGACATTCTGTGAGTGGGCCAGCCCACCTGATTGCGTTTACATGGATAATTTCTATCCCACCAGACGCGGATCCCACCTGTCTTTCTCGCGGATCTCACCTGAGCGGGCTGGCCCACTCTTCACGTAAACGCAAAAACTAGTTCTCTTACTTTATCTTGGTATAATAAAAAGAAAAAACAATCATTTTGCTGATTACTGCTTTAACGATGATCGATTATGATTTTGCTGATGAGTAAGTTAACTGAGAAAAAAGATCACTAAGGATGACATAATAATCATCATATAGTCAAGACGGATGCTCATGAACTCACTACGACAAAAAGCAACACAAAGATACCCCTAAAATCTTACACGGCTTGCTTCAAGGAGCCAGTGGAATTAGCAGGTTATGAAATTGTAGAAAAACAACTGTAAGAAAAGTAATCTATATTTCGACAAAGACCGCAGTGAAGGAACACATTGCAATAGAAATTTCTGAGCTGTTTCACAATAATGATTTCGAGTACAATGCGTCTGAGAGCATAGACAGTTTATAATCACTCTTTGTGCAAAGGACAAACACTGTAATGCTAATTGTTGATAATTATAAATAAAAGTAGAATAATAGTGGCTAGTTGGTCTAAGTTACAGCAAAAAGACGCTTTAGGTTTTAATGCTGCAAAGTAATAACCTATAATGAATGTTAAATGTAAGAGCAAATGTTTAGTAAAAATATAGCAGGAAGTAAAATTGGAATAAGTTTACAGATGAATATCAGTGATTCATAATCAAGAACAACACTGACAAAAATTGCTTTGCAAAAAAGACAGGGAAAAAGAAGAAAGAAAATTATAAGGTCGATTCGATACATCATCTGATATAGAAGCAGCAATTATGGATCACATTTAAAAAACCTACAATAGCGAATCAGAACCAGTAGTATAAAATACCAGAGAATAAATAAACAACAACCATGTTTCATTGAAATTAGAATAAAAACGAAGCAAACCTGTCGAAAAATTATGATTGGCAGTGATTGATGTCTGGTTGTTCGAGGATACATTTTCATGGAAAATACCTGCAGATATCCATGTGAAGAGCATACACGAGAAGGAAAATCTCGTTATGCCGAGTACCTGTTACTCCAGCGATTATTAATGAAACTGATTTAACGTGCTGACGGATTCCTTTGCGTTGGCTTGTTATAATCCTTTAATTCGAGGCCTGCACTAAAGAGGAAGGCCGGCGCAGGGGCCTGCTGAATGAAAGCAGCGTCCTTCAGTCATGGAAAGATGTTATCAGTTGACCAATCTTACAGGTTTTATGTATGATGGCAAAGTGATGTATTAGAAGCAATGGTTAGAAAAAACAATAGAGTGAAACAAGCATGCCTTTAAAGGAAGCATTAAAGCAGCGGTCCTTATTTGGTCGTTCTGTCAATTTGAGACATCTGGTGACAAATTAGACGTGACAGTCTCCCAGCTATTCGTGAGGGTATGCCTTGAAGTATATTATGGCGATGTTAGTTTGGGTGGAAGTGTGAAAACGTTCCAAAAGAGAGGTTCCTTTTGCATCCTTCGGAAAAACTTGTTGAGACAAGCTCTAACTAGTCTCTTTGAAACAGAAAAAGAGGTTGATGGGACAAAAACAAAAGCTGTCCAATATATGAAGTCCTTTGCGATTATTCCGCAATAAGCAAATCTCTGCAGCAAGATCTCTCCTTGTTGCAAATGTATAGTTTTTCGCTCGGTTTGAAGCTTTGCCTTGTCAATAGCAAATGACAATAGATTTCAAGACATGGGCAAACAGGAAAAAAATTGCTGGAAATCAAACTCAGCTAACAAGCGTCATTTTTTGATAAGCTGTTCTTCATCAATAATTCAAGAAATTGACAATTATATCTGCATTTCCTAAACTTAATTCACCGACAGCAAAAGATCTAAACATCTTTAAAAAAGGCGAAGCAGCAAGAAGATCCTTCATTAACTTCAAGACAAACCACAAAGGAAATCTCTCCGCGAGATCACCATTAATCTACAGAGGCTCAGAAAAGGATTTACAGTGAAATGTCAGACGTCAAGTGAAAATACTAAAGATGTCCTGATCCCATAAACATAGAGCTGACCCCCCCAAATAAATGTGACCCCCCAAATAAATGTTCTAAGCACGAGAGTGAAGGATGTTGGTGGAGTGGCTCAAAACCTATGAAAGACGAGAGAGGGTGGTGATAGGTCCTTTTTTAGGAAAATTGTTCTGGGGGTGGGGGGGGGGGTACAAATCATGTTCACTGAAAGATTGATTGTAACTTGTTTAAAAAACCGATTTTCATATAGATTCTTAAAGAAAACGGAGATTTTTATCACTTGCATAAGGGAATAAATCTCGAAAACCAATGATATCAAGATAAAGCGACGCAGCTTAAATATGATTGCAACGTACTAACTACTGGAAGACTGGAAACTAAAGAGAAGCTGAAGAATTCTCATGATAAAAGCAGACATGTTCTCATGATTTTGTTCCGAGCAAAAGTGAGAAGGACTCCTTGACAAAATTGAGACACGTGACTTTCTTGCATGATGTCATACTTAACAGATTCTTCATCACATCCTTCGATCCATGAAACCTAATTACATCAGTGACAACTTTGCAAAATGGCCCTCAAAAGAACCTGATCCACAATATGTATACTGATGTAAACAAAATACTGGGTATTTCAACTTTATTTTTTCGCTCACATCAGGTCGAAGTTCCAAGCTTCGAACAATATGACGTCATCACATTGTCACTCAGCACAGAAAGAAAAGTTCCCCTTTCCAGATATAGATCCGTTTGTAAACAAATGCCATCTCGGGCCATCAACTGCCGTTCTGTGTCGCAAATGCCATACAGCATTTCTTCCCAACTTGGTCACGGTGCTGATATTGGTCATAGTACGTACTGCGTTCAACAATATCTTGTGACGTCACAAAAAAGCGATCAACAACAAGGCTTGAGGAAAAAGTATATACTTACTGATTCATCGATGCTGATTGTGTCTATTAGAATGAACTGATCGTTTGAGTCTCCAGTGAGGCTTCGTGGTCGGCTGGCTGTTCCATCACCCAAACTGGTTTGTACAGAAAGTTGCTCGTGTTGAGCAACGGGAGCGTGACCATTCTGATTATTGTCAGACAGCGTTGTTTTGCTTCTCTTCCTGCCATCAAGCTTCAACCTAGAAGGGATATGTAACTGTGGTAAGGAAAATGCGCGTGTATCATCCACTTTTCTATATTCCCGCATTGCAGGATGAAGCAACGTATAGATCAAGTTTTGTAAACAGCTCTTTTCGGAATAACAACACTACAAAATAGCATAATTAACTGAACGAGAATCTGGAAACGTAGAGCAGGCCATCGATTGTCATCCAACGCGAAACATAAACACTGAATGAATAAAAAACAAGTGATGCCAATAATACAATTAGGCAAAGAATCGTAGCCCCGTTGAGGAAATTACGCCTAGGCGATATCCCTAAAACAAAAGGTGGTTTAGCCTTCCTGTTTATTGTTCTTACGGACAGAAACTGGCAGATACAATCCTATCATTACGTATGTACAGCTCTGACGTCACGAGGCCAATGCTTGATTTTTTCGCCTGGCAAGGTTTCTTGCCCACGAAGTAGTTTATAAGATATGTCACAAACTTACTTTGAAAATAGGTACCTTCGAGACACAAATTTTTTGTGTGTTTATAACTTCAAATGAATGGAACCGGCTTTCTAATGAGGGGCAAATCACTCTAAGAAAATCTCGCACATCTTTTGCGAAAATCCTATTGTTTATCTGAAAATCCACAGAAATCCTTTTGTTTTAGGCAAAAGCTCGGACGCTATTCGCAAGAGTGAATCCCCCCTCACTTCCTAATTCTTGATTGTTTGCAGTGATAAGAATATTAAAAAATGTAAAGTTCCTCGGGGGCTTTTATCTGTAGCACTAACGTCTCTTTAATTTTTTCTGCATGTAGGTTCCTTATAAAGTGGTTCCTTAAAAAAATGTAAACTGCGCGTGGATTGCGTACACTTTTTTTTATTATAGGAATATAGTCTAAAAGAATACTGTGGCTCAAAATCAATGAAATCAAAGAACAATTTAAGAATAATACAAGGCTCAAGCTTAATCAAGAATGAATTTTTTTGTTTGTATGAGTCTTTTTGGAAAGCGAATCAAAAGGAGTTTCACGTTATACTTCTTGAAATAGACGCCTTAAAAGCGCTTAAAAGTGTCTATGCTAGTAGATGGACCATTTCTGCCTATTAGCATTAATTTGAAAAAGTATTCAACCACTGCTCCGTCGTCCGCGCGGCAAAATTCGCATGTCAATTCCTTAAACGCATGTCTAGAGAATTGCAGAGAAAACAAGGGTGTGTGGCAAGCAATAAGGCTAAAACTGTAGCTAAAACTGTATAATTCCAAACCGCACATTGGAGGTTGCACGAATTACATAAACGGCCGTGTTATTCTATTATTAGCCTAGGTTATATTGGTAAACATTTCTACTCAGGCACGTAAATAATAGGGGGCGTGGGGGCGTAACGCCCCCCAAAGTTTGGTAAATCCAGTTACAGTTGGAAAACGTAACGGTTGACTTGGAATTTTTTTCTTAAGACCAAACTTGTGAATTTTATATTTTAAGAAGTTTTTTTATTTTAAATATAAAAATTCTAAACATTAAAATTCACAGGCTGAAGCTGACCAATCCAATCGTTTTCTATTGTGAGTCCCGTCTCCACTAGATCCAAATTGCACACTTGCCCCGTTTTCTTTTTCTTTCTTTCTGACGGGAGTTGAATCAAATTACGAACAGGCAAGGTGAAATTCTGGATAAGAAACTTGAAACTTTACAGTTTGGAATAATAATACCCGCATTGATCAGAAAATATTAGAGTGGGAATTTTTTTAGAAACTACGAGTAGTTAATTCAATAAAATATTAAGAATCTTTCAGTACTAAAAATTCTCAGCGCTTCTTATAAAAAACGAGTTTATGCTAAACTCCCCCTGTTTTTTGTTAATGTCCTTGAGTCCTTATCATAAATTCCTATGACAAAACTGCTTTGAAGCAAGAACACATTGCAAAAACTGCAGTAGAAGTATTTGATAAAAGAAGAGTGTTTCATCTTTCGAATCAGGCATATGCACAAGTTTGTTCTCAAATAATCATTTCAATTGTAAAGAATGAAAAGGCATTTGGCCCTCTGAAAAGTTTAAAGGTAGTTTTCTTCGATCAAGAACAAAAATAAAAGGCCCAAATTCTTGGTGCTTCTATATCGTGAACAAATGTATTTTAGATAAAATTGATTAATTGATCTGAAAGAATACTACTAACCATTAAGTATATCTAATACCGGTTTTGCTTAAATGTTGCTTTACTTCTTACAGTAAGTTTAATGTTTGTTTCATGTTAATCAAAATTTAGAGATTTAGGCTTTTATGCTTTAGGCTAATTAATGAGTAAAGATTTGGTAATTATAAAGAAAATAGAACTATGGTGTTCGGGCTATTTACAAATATCAATTTGGTAGGTACAACAGATTTACTGGCCGAATGAAAAATTTCTCACTTTAAGTTGGAATTTTCATCCTTCCACGCCCCTCCAAAATTAGCAACTTGTTTTCGTCCTTGTTTCTACTGCTAGAAAGGATTTTACAACGACCATCTAGTTCACAGTTTGTAATGGAAATGTAAGATGTAGTCAGGAGAAACCAAGATATCATCTACAATGCCTGCCAAACGTCTTGGAACACTGGCCATAATTTAGGGTTGTGCATGAGCTGCAACATCCCCTCTCCCCTTATACAATGTTGTGCCACGGAAATATTAATAATCCAATCCTACATGTACAAGTGATACATTTTTACATAGCTATGGTTTTCAGCTAGCGAATCAACATTGTATGAGGGGGAAGGGGGGCAACACCCTCCTTGTTGACATGGAGAGGGGATACGCGAATTTACAGAAATCTCAGAGTGTTCCAAGGACTTTTGACAGGCATTGTACATCGTCAAAAGAAGAGAATCCAGTTTTAAATGAAGATAAAATTCACTTCCTACATAATTACCTTTCTCCAAAATGCAGCTCAAGGATGTCTGGCAGGGAAATTCTCTTTAAAAAGGGCTTGCTCATAGCTAAGTTGCAACTAGTTCAGCAGTACATTCCTTTTCAATATCTGACTTAGGCCTATTTTCATCCAGATGAGTTTGCGGAATTAGACAATTCACCTGAACCAATATTTAACAAGTCTTCTCATGGATTATCCACGCAAGCAACATGTACGGACAAAAACATTGTTGAAAACATTAGATTCGACGTCCATGTCTGATAATGGTCAAAGAAAGACGATACTGTATCTTGGCCAGAAAAACAACAATATAAGACTTGACCTGTGCTTTGACTATAAAGAGCTGTCTAGAATGGCGGAAGTACCACAAAGGGAATTGAAGCCTGTATGAGAGTTTCAATATTAGCTGTGAGGAAAGAGAGTTGTCGGTTAGCGAAAATCACTTTCAAACCGATAAATCACCGATTTGGTAGCGGATTTCAAAATTGTCTTTGTTTTCTTGCCCAAGAATACAGCCATTCACTTGGAAACTGAGCATTCTCGCGTTGTTGAAGGGGTGGCACAGTGGCACCAAAAATTCTCCGACGCAATGAGTGACAACTCAGGCAAGGACCGCGAAGAATATTACAGATCGAGGGGGCTTAAACGTTTTGGGGAGAGGGGCTTAACATGCCAAAAATAAAGATAAATCTACATCTTTGAAATAATTTGAGGGTTTTAGACCCCTCATCCCCCCTCCCTGCTTCCGCGGTCCCTGCACTCAGGTGCGATGCAAATCAAATTTAAAAAAATAAAGTTTCGTCAAACGGAGGAGAGGCGGGGCTGTGCCAGCATCTCTACCGCGAAGGGGAACAGGGGCAGCCTCCATGCAAGGCGAGAGTAACAGACATTATCAAGAACATCACCAGCCAATACTATTTTCAAAAGAGAACATTTTTTTTAAAAAACCAAGGTTTCATTTGCCAAAAAATAAGAATATCGTAAGAACTTGGAAACAGTCTCTGATTAAAAAAAAACCAATTTCATTTCGGAAAGTTCCTCTCATGTTGACAACACAGAGCAGTTCTTATCAGCCAATCTACAGTGCATCATGTCTTGCAAAACTTTTACTTAGTGGTCTTACAAACAATTTATAGTATATATATGTAGAAAAGTCACGTCGAAATATAAACAATAATAAGAACACCCGAGCTTCAAATAAACTAAAAAATAAAAACATCATGCTCTGGCAAAAATTATGCTATTCCCAGAAAAAAGGAATGTAATCGTTATGCGTTCCGTTTAAACATTATTACTAGGCCTCTAAGTGTGAAATAGTTAACAAGACAAGTTAAAACCTTGGAAACAGCCAATACCTCTAAACTCCTAAATAGAATTTATTCGAAAAGGTTTATGTCTGTCTTTGTGAAAATCTTTCCGATAAGGAAATGCGATGGACCTGGTGATGGCCATTTGCACAAACTCCCTTTGTTGCAAAAAATTCGCCAATGAGAGAATAAATAAAAGACAAAGAAATTGGTTATTTGCTTAATTTGGACTTTCGCACAGAAATGAAGTTGCGGCAATGGTAAAGATCGAGCCCTTATCTAAACAGGTTTTATTTTGCACGCTTCTTATTTTATAAGGAACTTAGCTCGAGGCCTAGTTCTTGAAGTTCCTTTATTTTTGAACCTCTTTGATCAAATTGTAGTACTTTAAAGGACTTTAATAGATCATTGATTTAACTGCACATTTGGTGTCATGAAAATTGCACATAGTACATAGTAAAATTCTATATTAGTGCCGCTAGATTCTTCATTGTAGCTAGAAAACAAGGCAAAAAACAGCAAGAAAAAAAGGAAAAACGTTTGATATATGAAAAAGTGGAAATTCAGGCAAGAAGATAAACGAAACACCCGAAATTAAACAAGAAAAAACTCGATATTTGCGCCCGTAACACACAATTCATGTGGTTTTCAACTCAAAATGAATTGAACCGGCTTCCAAATTCTGGATTGTTGGCTGGGGAAAAATATACAGAAATGAAAAGTTCCTAAGGGAATTTATCTTTAGCATTAACGGTTCCTTAATTTTCTCTGTCTTCTTCATGAAGGTTCCTTATAAATGTGTTCTTTATACAATAAAAAGCGTCTACTTTTTAGAAGCCAAAACTTTGAGAAAATAGCTCTTTACTGCTATGAATTTGGCTTTTGCTATCAATTTAAAACTACTGGATTAACCATTGAAATATCAAATAAATTATTTCAACTTTGACGACTGCTTGGTCAAAAAACAAAGACTAGGAAAATTCATTATTTTTCATAAGATAAGTAATGGCTGGATGTTTTTAATCTTTTTGAAAATTTGAGGCTCTGCTTTTCTTAATAACGGTCTCATTTCAACATCGATGTTATCTAGATTTACATTCTAGCGATTGTTTCCAAGACCACTAACTAAAAAGTTTGCAAGACATTTTTAAGGAGTGTGGTTGATTCTCTGAAAAACATCTTCTCTATTTTGTTAACAAGATAGAAAATTTTCCAGAACAGATTGTTTTTCTTCTAATTTTTTTCTCTGAGGCTTGCCATGTTTGTACGTTATTCTTATCTATTGGCAAATCTTGTCTCAATGTTCCTAAAAAGTGATGTTCTTATTAAAAGAATGTAGCCACATGTTAAATGACAATGAAAATTATTGTCATTAAAATGTCTGCTGTCTGACAAACTGACCAATTACTATGTTGGAGGGCCACAGTGGCGAATCGAGCCTTAAAAAATCTGGAGGTGGGGGGGGGGCAGCCTTCAGTTAAAAAGGCCTTTTCACTACGTGAAAAGGGCTTTGGTCTTTCGCTTTTGCCCCAGGAAACTTTTTAGGACCTGCAGGTCATACTCAAAGCCCGTTTACGCGTTTCTTTTTTCAGAAAAAATAAACAGTACCAGATACGTTTCAACACTGATCCCTTTTTCGATTCCGTCATCCAAATAAAGATGTGGCCTGTTAACGGAAAACCATCAATTCCTATTCGCTATAAAATCGTTATCTTTCTATTATTTCAATGTAGCAAGGCTCAGTGATCGTGGGCTGCACTGCACAAATCGCTTGAGTCAGGCATTTCAACCCCTGCGCCAAACGACCTACGGTACACGTTTTATATTATAAGAAACTGGTTTATAAGAAAATACTACTAGGATGGCCAAAAGTTTAAGAAACTTTAGTATTAGGGTCAAGAAAAATTAAGAAACTGTAAAATTTATATTTTTAAGAGCGTAAATTATGAGTACCGAGTTCTATTTGGAGACGGCTCCGAGGACTATATAATACTTAATGATGGTGTAAAGACGATTTTACTATAGATCATTTTAGCTAACCGTTTTGCCCATAGTTTTTCTAAGTTTTTTTGTTGATTTTTCTTTGGAAAAGATTCTTCATTAAATGCTCAACTTCAATTTCCGACAACTTTAGCTCCTGAGATTAAGAATCCAACTAGGAAACTTTCAGTTCTCAAACGCAACAAATTGGATGCCAAAATAAGAACTTTTTAGTATCTAGTTCTGATCCAAGTTTCTGATAGGAAAAATGTGTACCTCTTAGACACCACTCTGACTTGCAAACAAGGGAGTAGCTATATCTGGCAGTAAAAGGTCAGCATTTTTGACAAAAAAGCCTATACTAATTTGTCTAAACTTGGTAAAACCAGTCAAATCGAGGGGGTGGGAGATAAGAGTTTCGGTGGATCTCGCCTTCAATCAACATCCTTGATGTAGGCCTTCATCTTTGATAATGGTACTTTAAAGTTTTAATCTTGTCATTGGATATCATTTCTGTCCTACATCGCCTCACTTCAGTACTCAAAATATTCGTACTTTGAGAAGTTAAATTTCTAATATATCAGGTGAGAAATATAAGAGTTTTGTGCGATTATAATAGGTGATAATGAAAACAAGAAGCTCAACAAGAGTTTGTATTTTAATTGAATACCTAGAGACAATTTGTTAATATCACATTCCCTACCTACTTAAACCTTTTCACTCTCCTTTTCTTATAAACCGCATATCCATTCTTTTATACCCATTATATTACCGTTAAAAGCTATCCAATAATCATACATTCTTCTTAAAGCGTTTCTAGGAACCAACTCTGTGCCCAGTTCCACTGGATGATTGAAATAAAAACCAGGCTGCCACTAAACTATTTCCACAATCAAAGCTGAAGCCCCTTTCTAAAATTCTAGTTCAATCTAACTTTAAGCAGGGCTACAAAAGCTCCAGAGCAACAAAGTACAGAATAGCTCTTCCTTGTTCCTCCATGCTCAAAAATAATTTTGCCTTTAACTAACTAATTTTCTAGATAGAGCAAAGTCGCAAAACATCTCATTTATTTTGCAATCAAAAATAGAGCAGTATCTTAAAACTCTAAGGAACTAGTGTGTATATTATTCCTCATGCCTAATCGAATTTTACAGCAACAAAAACAATATTCTCATAAGGTTACATATGCTTAGAAATTCACTATAAAATCAAGCTAAAAATACTCACGAAGATCGTGATCTGTCGTCTTTCGATCGCTTCTCCATTCCTATGAAACCAGCACTTAATTGGGCACGTAACAACTTTTTGCTGTCTTCTGGAGTATCACTCTGAAAAGGCATTAGCAAGACCACTGTCTTTAAAAAACCTCACAACAATCATACAATTTATAGTTGTTGCACGTTACAAGATTAAACTTTGTCTTGCTTTTATTTAGGCCTGGTTTTTCAGGAGGCATGCTGGTCTAGAATAAACTACCAAGCAATTTTCGAATGAGGCAAAAGTTCGATTTTCGATGAATGAGTTCTGCAGAATGCCAGACACTTCCTTGTTCCTCTTCGAATGACAAATTCCTGGCTATTAACTCTGTGGTTTTTACGCAATATCAGAATCTTGAAAGTTACGAACCGGCAAGTGTCATAGTGAATGATCGATTTAACATTCTACCATTATCTACCATTATCTACCATCTCTTATCAAAATTCCCCGTAGAGATTGACAAAATCAGTAAAAATGGGTTTTTCCCCATACTGCAGGCATAAACGTAAAATCAAATTTACACTGTAGTTAAAAAATCTTATGCATATTGATAGCATCGTGCATAAAAAGTAGAGAGCTTGACAAAATGGTTCTGGCAAAGATCAAAGTGACAGCAGTGTCAGTCCGTGACATTTGTATACAATATAAAATTTTCGTTACATCTTGGAAAGAAACATGAATATTCATTTCCATGAAGCAACTAAAAAATTATATTACGAAAATCAAATCTGGTTTGGCTATAGTTGCTTTTTGAAATCATCGCACAAAATATCATCTATTAAGGGGCCGCAGGGAGGGGGGTGGCTAAAAGTTTTCGAGTGAATTTTTTGTACAAAAAAGTGCGGCAAGTACGAAAAGCGCGGCAAGTACGAAAAGTGCGACAAGTACGAAAAGTGCGACAAGTACAAAAAGTGAGACACACAAAAAGTGTGACAAGTACGTAAAATGCGAAAAGTGCGACAAGTACGAAAAGTGTGACAAGTTATGAAAGTTTACGAAAGGTACCGAAAGTTTGCTATGCTCCCTTCTTTTCGTGCGACCTCCTAACATTGCGGTAGCATATATTTATTTGGTAAGATATGCTTTTAAAATCTTTGAACTTTGAACATTTGTTCTTAAATAGCATTATGGAAAAAGCCAAAAGGTAAAAAAGCATAAAGTGTATGTGAAAAAACGGTACAAGTTGGCTGAGATAATGGCAATTGAAATATTTTCAAATTTTCTAAAGGATTACCGTAGTTTTAGATTGGTCCGTCGAATTTAGAACCAAGACCAAAAAAGTGACTTGATCGGGAAAATGAATGAGTTCATTGGGCTGTGTGTCAGGCAAAATTATCGTCCCTTTCAATGATTTGTTTGACTATTTTAAACTCTATTTCAGGTGATATTATCAAAATTCAAACATCAGGTCATCACAATCTGATTCTATACAAAGGAAAAGTAAAGGCAAAATGCACAATGAATTAAATTAGAATAAAATTAAAAAAAAATTAAAAGTATATCTGCGGGAAGATTTTTAAGAAGAAATGCAAATAACTCACCGCTGTTACATCTTGATTGCTCTTTGACATCATCAGGCCAAGCTTCTTTCGTAGGCCTAGAAGATGGCGATAAATTCAAAATGATTGAAATTGAGGCACAGCCACATTTAAAGTTTTTAACTGAGCCCTATCATGATAACAAACGGTAATAAAAAAGCAGGTACACGGAAAAATAATCAGCAAATTGTGTACAGCGTCACAAAAACGCCGATAAGGGCCTTAATGCAAAATTTATTCGGATTTTTACATCGAAAAGCTGTAGCTAATGGTGTAACGGAGTACTGAAATTGCGTATTCTTTTCTACACTTTAACAAATTGCTGCTCAGAGTAGAATCCATATTAAAAAATTAATTTCCACTAAAACTTAACTGTAAATTGAGATTTTTAAGGATGGCTGTACAATACTGAAGTTTGAATGACATTTGTTTGTGGGTCGGGAAATCTTATGAAGAAATAACGCAAGCGTGCAGGAAACAACTAGTAATTGTGACTGCAGATGAACGTAGATAACAATGAGTTATGTCACAGTAGCCTGTGAGGCCTTTGCAAACAAAGGCAGGATAAAACAAGGTCTTCCTTTCAATATAAGAAACAGAACTTCCCCTAAAAGAGAACAATCTCCCCAATCAGGTAGGTCTAGAAGCAACGCTAAAACAAGTGATTCTGCCAACGGACAACATTTTTTAGACAACCCAGATTGTGCCAAAATCGCCTTTTCATCTAGCAGTTTTGTGCCAGAATCGATCTTTATACAAAAAACCGTTATTGCGTAGACAGAGGGAGTCCGTTTTCTCTCTTGGCCTCCAGTGCTGATTTTTTGATAGGCACTCGGTACTGATTGGACAACTATACCGGTCATGTGCTCGCGTTTTTCTGATTGGCTTATTTCGACCCGCAACTGTATATATTTTCCATTTTGTTCATTTGGACATTTATTCTGATGTTTTATACTCTGAGGAGTGTCAGACAAAAAAGCAATTGATGTTAAAAAGTGTTTGGTTTTTCAAACTTATTACCGCCAAAAATTTTTTCATATTTATGTTTTAAAAGAAAAATTATCGTCCAATTTCAGGCTTACTACAAAACAGCGTCTGATATTTTTCGAAAAAAAAACGTTGTACCCCAAGGCTCTGTGCCTGGACCATTAGCATGCAATCTTTCCTCAATGAAACCATCAAATCAATGCCAAATCTCTCGAAACACTAACGCCAGTTTTTAAGAATTCAGATATCCCACTCTAACGACTTAAATAAAGTGGGCTTACTACAAAAGCACCGAAGACATTTGGAAGCATGTTTTTTGCAAGAAAACAAAAAACCATGCATCTAATCAAGGCTTTGTTCTGGATCATTTTCATTCAAAGTTTTCCTTTATGAAACCATCCAATCAATCCCAAAAATTTTGAAACACCTCCATCAATTTTCAAGAAATCAGCTATTAAGAATATATCAGGAAGTACGATTATTCGTGTAAAGTGTCTAATTTTTATCTAGCTCAAACAATCAACACGCCAACAGCGGGGGTAAGGTTGTGGGGTAGGGGGTGGCAAGAGAGCGAAGTTGACTGAATTTACTCAGTCATTGGCATTTACGGATGATGTGTGAAAAACTGTTGTTAGAATTTTGGAATTAACTAAATTGAAAGAAACACAATAGATACTGCATGAAGTTGCAATAACCCGGTAGAGTCTTTACGCAGATCGCACACTGAAAGCCAGCGGAGCGGGGTTAAGGGGGCTGGGGCCATTGGCCCTCTTGCGACGAGATATTCAGCTAAGTGATGGGTAAAATAGACCACTAAA